>JAUIMM010000925.1:1305000-1455000 GCA_031769625.1 Taudactylus pleione
GCGCACGTGCAGTGCGAGCGCTGCGCGTGCGCAGGCCCTCACCATCAACCTGCATGCGAGCACATAGCGCTTGCGAGCGGGTCTGAATGAGGTCCTTTGCCCGCACTAATGCAGGACTTACTGCTCACTTTCTTTGGTGGGCATTAATAATTTACGTACTATGGGGCCTATGTATCAAAGCTGGGAGAGGGAGAAAATTGTGAGAGATGAAGTACCAACCAATCAGCTTCCAATTTACATTTTTCAGGCTGTGTTTAAAAAATTATAGTTAGGAGCTGATTGGTTGGTAATTTTATCTCTCTCCCATCTTTGATACATAGGCCCCTATATACTTAGGATACACAGCGGACCAAGTATTTATTGACTACATTTTCTTATCTTTCCAGCACTTATTCTAATTCTTCATTTTATGACCTTTCCCTGATGATGTGAACATAATTATTTATATATATATATATATATATATATATATATATATAATATAATTTTTTTTTTTTTTTTTTTTTTGAATCAAACAAAAGTTAGTTAGGAAATCTCTGTTACGTTAAATACTTCCCATAAGAACACACTTTCTGTCGGTGACTTTTTGCGCAGGACGTTTATTATTCAGTAACTTGTATCGCAGGGACGGGTGTTGTTGCTGCTAGTCTTGTTTATCGTCCTATTTATCAGCGTCGTAGTGTGTAGCACTGCCCCACGCGGCGTCCTCCGTGTTACCGGCTAGTCATTTCTCTGCCGTGCAGTGGAGAAGTCTGGGGATCGCGTTTCTGCCCTTACCCAGAGAGATGAACATGACTCTGCCATGCAGCGCTGTGTGTGCATCTTACGGAGCTCTTAGGACTGAAATGCAATCTGTGACTGCGTGGGAGAGTCCATAGGACGTGGGGTGCCCAGAGCGAGGGTTCCAGACGCAGAGTTTGTGTCTTATTCCGTCACTAATAACAGCCTCTCAGATTTATGTGTATAATAAACTTCTTGGGTTTTGTCTTTTCCTTTCCTTTAATGAGTTCTGCGAATTGGCCTCTCAGCTGCGACGCTGCTATTGATCACAACGAACGAGGTCTTGATAGACGACAAGTGTTTCATTCCTTTGTGGTTCTCTTCATATTAGATCTATAACACACAAAAGTACAGATTGTTATAGGAACACATGGAGACATTACATTATCAGATTGTAGCAGATATACTGTAACTGTAGAAGAGAAGAGAATTAGCGCGTTCCGGCTGTGCGGAAGGGCCTTCCTCCTCCCTGACCTTGAATAAGTGCCCTCCATAGGGACGGCTGTCGTTGTAACCATCGATGGCCAATAGTTTTTACCATCGGAGGAAACTATCAGTGGTCAACCAATTGTTTGTTTGGATCTGCACATGTGCAAAGGAATGGAGCCTGCAGCCATCGGAACTCCCCCCATCGAAGATAAAACTATTTACCATCGATGGTTGATGGCCATCCTTAGCCATACTCCCTGGCTGTGTAGAAACACCCTCTGCCCCACCACCAGGGAGCAATCTCATAAATCCTCCCATAGCTGCAAACAGGTGGTGTTGCTGCTTCTGTGCCCAGGAGAAGGACAGGACCATGTACATGGTGGCATATTAATATCTGCCATGTGTTATTGTGAGCACAGGTGTCTAGAGGGTTGGTGGGTACTAATTACTCGGGCACAGGCTTGTGTAAGGGCCCGGGCCAGTTGTACAGGGGGAAGTATGACCCTCTCCTCTGCACAAAGTCATTTTCATTATTGTTTATTTTTGCCAGGATTGGGCCACACCCCCAGGATTTGGTCACACCCCCAGGATTTGGCCAAACCCCCTGGATTTGGCCACACCTCTCCCAGGCCCCTCATTACTCTCTATGGCCCTGATTGTGAGCTTAGTACTTTGTGGGTAACGTCTGTGCCTAGAAAGCTTAGAACTCCTCACATCCACCAGTTCTGTGGGCAATCGCCGACATATCTTCTACTATGAGATGATGGAGGTCCAATGGGTGATGTGCTATGATTTGGCTCTTTGTAGAGCTGTTTGGTTCAGTCATATGGACCTTAGGGAATAGATTTTGATAAGTGCTTGGAGGTTTTGGGGGCTGATGAAGGAATACATTGTGGCCTTTAGGACCTGTCATTGAGCTGTCCTGGTCTTTAATTCAATACACAATTGGAGTCCTGAGTTTCCTCTCTCCTGAGCTCAGGGCCGAGTGAGCATCACAGGAGGCACACGTCCTATGGTGCCTCCTCCCTGTCCTCTGCTTACACCTTGTACAGAGGAGGTTCTGAGGCATGGCTATCACCTTACGCAATGGAGTCAAACAGTTCTACTAATGTAACGTGAATGGTTCTCTTTTGTTCTTTCGTAGATATTTTGGCCTCCTCTCCGAAATCTGTTTATCCCAGTTTTCCTAAACTGCTGGCTGGCGAAATGCGTCTTGGAGAATATGATAGTAAGTATTTTATCATCATGTTACATGAACCTTTATCCTCTCCAGTTTCAGCATCACATGACAGGGTTTAGTCACGTGTGTGATGAGTCTAACGGTGAAATGTTCACGTATCAATGAGGTAAAATATACTGTTCAGTGTTACCCTGACGTTCCACTGCAGAGCTGTCAAATTATTACCTCCCCCACTCTCCATTACAGACCACTATTACTAATCCCACATACTTAGGAGAGTTCCCTATGGGGGTCAGAATGCGGACTGCAGTCATTTCAGCTACTGTGACATCACTTACCACAGCCCCTCTATGGCAGACAACCCTATCTGTGCTGTTATAACCGTAAAGCAAGTCTACCCAGCACTCACTGCCCTGTCTCAGTGTCTCAGATAGAGAAGCACCTCCCTTCTAACATGGCGTCCTGCTGTAGAGAGGAGACGTTTAGAATGCGCAGTCCCGATATTGCGTTTATAACACTCAGCTCAGTAATAATAACCAGATATTTATGTGGTGGCTCAACACCCATTTATAGCTGTGTTACCAGGGTTAATAATGTGGAAATAGAGAATTTGGGGCTCCTGAACACGAGCAATTTCTCCTTTTAAACTAGATGTTGGCAACTTGCGTCAATCCTGCCGTCTAGGCATGCTGAGATTTGTAGTTCTTCAAAAGCTGCCATGACCTTGGTTGCCCAAACCAGTTCATTTTCTACCTCTCATCTAAACAGTGAGGACTGAATAACGTCTGGGGCTGAAAGCGATTTATGTTGCTGATTACGGTTCCTGACAATATTTAAGTTTTTTGGAGGAGATGTTTCAAATCTTGGAGAGAGATAAAGTGGAGAAGTTGCCCATAGCAACCAATCAGCGTGTAACTCTCATTGTTCTAGCACAGGGTCTCATTCAGACCCGCTCACGAGCGCAGGACGCTCGCAAGCGGGTCGATGGTACCCAAATGCGCATGCGCACGACGGAGGGAGCTCTGTCGTGCGCATGCGCGATACCCAGATAGCGACAGCCAGGCTGTCGCTCCGGGTATCGCACCAAAGGGGGCGTGCTGTCGATGGTGAGTGACAGCACGCTCCCTTTGGTGGGCATGCCGGGAGCGTGGCTGCCAGACGGAGGCGTTCCCATGGGAAGGCCTACCGTCTGGGTCCGGCCCCGCTGACCTCACTAGTGATGTCAGTGGGAGTGCTCTCGGGCCTCTGATAGAGCCAAAATCACTCCTGGGCTTGCGGCAGCGAGACCCTACCGCAGGGTCTCGTCGCAGCCCGATGGTCGCGATGGTCTTGACCATCGCGACCATCATCATGGACGCTCGCATAAGCTGTGGGTGGTAGCCCACAGCTATGCGAGCGTTCAAGAGGCCGCTCCAAGTTTAGGTAGGGAGGGCCCTGATTCAGAGCGAGCGCTCTGGTCAGAGCGTCCGGCTCTGAATCAGGCCCTCAGTCTGTTAAATGACCGTTAGACACTGATTGGTTAGTGTGAGCAGCTTTGTGCTTCTGAGCTCATATATATGATATTACTTAGAAGCTGTCATATAATTACATACTGTTTCTTTTAAACAAAACAAAGCAGACAATGAGGCTCTCGTGTTAGTGTCATGTCTACATTTGGGGTTATTCAGCGAAACGCGTGAGTCCTGTCATCTAGTTCACTGGTTCTCAAACTCTGTCCTCAGGACCCCACAGGTTATTCTGGCAGTGCCCGGCCAGGTCCTGCCAGGTCCCGGCGCCTGCGCAATAGATCTGGTAGGCGCCTTGACCAGTGCATACGCGGCGGTGGCACCGCGCATAACACTGGCTTCTAGGGGCCTCATTGTTTGCAGCCCTGAGAAGCCCTGTATGGCTGCCCGAAAGGCAGAGCTCCCTGCTAATCGCAACCCGTACTGGCAGCCCCAGGGGGAGGAGACACCAGGGGGAGGAGACACCAGGGGGAGGAGACACCAGGGGGAGGAGAAGACACCCGCCCCTGGGGCTGCCTGGCAGGTGGCGCTTAGGGATATGGCCACTGGGATAACACTCCCTGGCATAACACTCCCTGGCATAACAGTCCCTGGCATATGGCCGCTGGGATAACGCTCCCTGGCATAACGCTCCCTGGGATAACGCACCTGGCATAATTATCCCTGGCATATGGCCGCTGGGATAACACTCCCTGGCATAACGCTCCCTGGGATAACGCTCCCTGGGATAACGCTCCCTGGCATATGGCCGCTGGGATAACACTCCCTGGCATAACGCTCCCTGGGATAACGCTCCCTGGGATAACGCTCCCTGGCATATGGCCGCTGGAATAACACTCCCTGGGATATAGCCGCTATGATAACACGCCCTCGGGTAACGCCCTGGGATACATTTGCCATAATGCACCCTGGGTAATTCCCCATAATCGTTTGCAGGGTAAATTTATTACATTTTTCTGCATCATCTGAATTGTAAAACGTAAAAATGGCTGAAAGTCTCTGAGGTTACTGAATATCAGAACACTAACGCAATGCACAGTGATACATCTAGGAAATGCATTACGTATAATGAAGGCCAACATGTGGCACATGTATGTAATTGTGTATGTGAGTCTGCTTCTTGCTTGTATTGTATTGAGAACAATATGAATGTTCTGTTTCAGAATGATCTTCATCGCGCTATCCAGAGGACGCAGTCAGCCATGTTTAATCAGGTGATCATTCTGATCTGCACCCTGCTGTGCCTCGTCTTCACAGGGTAAGCTGTTACCTCTCTGCCTGGTATCATCGCTTATACAGTATTGTGCCGGCTTTCTGCAGCAGCGCAGGTTTTTGGTCCAGAAATATATGACCGCTAATCTGTGGTCTCCTTTTTATTATGTTCTATTCATTGGGGGCTGAATTTCCTTCCTATTTCTTAAAATAACTTCCAATGAAGCCTTATTATTGTTACTCTGTGTGACATTGGTGGTCTGAGCAGAGGTAACTGTCAATCACTGCTCTGAGCTCCAGCCATGTATGATTTTCTGCAAGTGATTGACAGTTACCTCCCCTCAGATCACGGATCCTGACCATTCATCAGCGAGTTACACCGGGAAGGGATACGTCTGTATTCAGAGGGATCATTGCACTAAGATCTGTATTATAACTGAGTGGAAGAAACGTATGAAACCGCTCCAGTTCCTTAGTGCCTCGCACCTCGCCTAAATGTTCATGAATGGGGCAGCTGCCAGCACTGTGCTAGTTCCTGGCAGCTAATACAGTTATAATCTCATTGAAGGAAACCAGTTTTGCAGGACGTAGAAGCGCTAAACACAGGTAAACGCTGCTCTGTCTGTTCATGGTGCTGGGACGGTTTCAGCTCCTCATTAATCAGCAAAGACAAGTCCTGGAAATGACGAGTTATAATCCGGGTAATAAATGGAGTAATCTGGTTTAGCTCAGTGTGATTTGTATATTGATGTGATCCCTGATACACTGGCTGTAAAGCACATTACACAATAATGGCATTATGTACTAATAGTAACTATGTAATGAAATGCTGCCTCTCTATCATCGCCTATACAGGATCCTGTCACAGACGGCCGGCCGGGTTTGGTTCTCTTCATCCCTATAATTGTTCCTGATAAAGACGGCTATTCCCCCCTAGTATCTTATTGCTCTATAATACACTGTATATTGATGCGTTTAATCCTCCTGGACACACGCGGTTTCCGTATGCAGGGAATAGCTTTGTGCCCGCAGTCCGGGTAATGTTTGGGTCACTGGCCTCCTGGCACAGAGAACATCCAGCAGCTGAATAGGGGTTATTGGGCAGGTGATTAGATGGTGACCGGTCGATGCTTATTCCCATTGTGATGGTTATTACAGTCGGGGTGATGAGGTCTGGATAAGTTATTGCCTTTCACAGGAGAAAATCTTACTTTGGTCACACTGGGGAAAGACCCTTTGGAACAAGGATGCTGGACCCCCCAGCTGCTAACGATGAGGTCTTCATACCTCCTAAGGGGTCAATTCTTGGTTGGACAGTTCCGACTTATATCCCAAAAGGAAAATAAATTGTGTGAGACTCCTATAACTGCAGCTTCTAGATTCATGGCTTAGTGGACAGGTCACACAGTCCCTACATTATTATAGAATATAAAATCAGGCCCAGGCTGGAGCTTCCTGGGGAGAAGCATTATTAGCCCTGGCTTAGACAATACCCATCCCCGAGGGAAGATACTGTTACTGTGACCTGGCTGTCCTGAATGTAAGGACCCTCTCAAGCTTGGGACTGATTAGTGAATAACGTCACCCTACCTGGCACTACAGCCTGTCCTGTCTGGGAGTTCTGCCCCAGTGTGCAGTATCTACCCTTAATACAACCCCTCCAGCCCCTCCTGTACCAGCTCCCAGAACCGATAGTAGACGCAGTGTCAGTGCCTTGGAATCCAGGGTTGGACCACAATCCATGACCCAGAGGGGAGTATTTGTAACAGGCAGGATCTCCGGCCCCTGACACCCCTCGTTAGTTACACTATGCAAATTAAGATGTTTAAAGCGTGAATAGAATTTTTATTTTTGCCTTTTCCCTTAATTCTGCATATGAAGTCCTGTCTTACATAACACTGATAGAGAATGAGCTGCTCGTAGCTGGGAAATCCAACAGTGCCTTAAATACCGTTAATCTATATTCATCATTTTAAATATACATGTAATACGTTCCTGATGTAGATGAAAACTGCGCACTTCTGCAATATAAACACGAGGAGCCCCTGGGCCCAGAACTGTAAACGCCTGCGGTCTGCCCCCTACGCCTTCCCCGCACTCTATGTACGTACGTGTCCTTACTGCTAAGCTATTGTATGTGGCTGATGTCAGACAATCGCTCGTCTCGTCCCTGACATCACTGCAATTACCCTGCTCCGTGGGCTGTAAACGCCATGAAAGGAGCTTTTCCAGAAGACGATTACAGCTTCCCCGGCACAACGCCTAATTATGTCCCAAACCTGGAACATACATTAACGTCCTCCTCGGTGCCTTTTGTACGGGAACAGTGTAAGATATTCCTTATTGTACAGCGTTACCCATGGATATGTCTTTATACAGTGTCTTAATGTTACTCATTGACTGTAACCATGTCATGGGCTCTAGGTAGTTTAAAAGAGGTCTATAGTCGTGTGTGTGTGTGTGTGTGTGTGTGTGTGTGTGTGTGTGTGTGTGTGTGTCTGTGTGTGTGTGTCTGTGTTTCTGTGTGTGTGTGTCTGTGTGTGTGTGTGTGTGTGTGTGTCTGTGTGTTTCTGTCTGTGTGTGTCTGTGTGTGTGTGTGTGTGTTTCTGTGTGTGTGTGTGTGTGTGTGTGTGTCTGTGTGTTTCTGTGTGTGTGTGTCTGTGTGTTTGTGTGTGTGTGTGTGTCTGTGTTTCTGTGTGTGTGTGTGTGTGTCTGTGTTTCTGTGTGTGTGTGTGTGTGTCTGTGTTTCTGTGTGTGTGTGTGTGTGTCTGTGTTTCTGTGTGTGTGTGTGTGTGTCTGTGTTTCTGTGTGTGTGTGTGTGTGTCTGTGTTTCTGTGTGTGTGTGTGTGTCTGTGTGTTTCTGTGTGTGTGTGTGGCCCCAAAACCTGCCGTCAGCGCAAAAGCTGATTTGTGACACTTATATCGGTGCAAGCGCGCCTAGTTCTATGGCGATGCACCTGGATTAGCAGCCAAGATGGCGGTGTGAGGACTTGGGTGGCGCTAGAGCATTATATTCCACGTGTGGGTTAGGATCCTGAGCATAGATAATCGCATAGGAAAGTAGATGACGTTATGTGAGGAAGAGATGGAACTTATAGGGGCATATTCAATTAGACGCGAAAAGTCGGAAAGGTTTCGCCTGCCGTACTTTTGCCGGCTTTGCGTGTTTTGGAGGTGAAAACATTTTGTGCGCTGCCACACTTTTCGCCCTATTCAATTTAAAATGGATGCGAAAACTTGACTCGGCGAAACGCAAACAGGTGATAAGTGCTGTCAGATTTGGGGAAATCAGCCTGACACCCCCCAAAAGATGCACTAACATTGGGGATCACTGTAGATGCCCTGAATAGCCTTACTGGAGCTATTTGGGGTACTTAAATGCTCTCAATAGCGGCTAATTATCGTCTTTGCGCAAGTGGTGTAGAATAGCATTTAGCAATTTCTTTTTGAGAAAATAACTAGTCCCAGCAAATTTGGGGTACATGAAAATGGTGCAAGCATGTATAAAAATCGCAAAAGTGACGTTTTAAAAACCGCACCTTCAGCAAGCACCTGCAATCGAAAAAACACCTCCCCCATTACTTGGGGACCCCCTAAAAGCTTATTTCGATAGTTTTTAAGTTTGTACCCCAAATTTGTACATTTTTGCCCCTTTTTCAAAGTCATTTTTTGGGGTGTTCAATTTTTTTAGGATTCTTTTGACTCGGGGTGCAGGGCGATTTCCCCACCTGAAAACCGCAATTCTGCACTTTTTTTCCGCCTGCTTTCATGGGCAAATCTTTTTCACCTATACCAATGCATTGATTTTCCGCGTAAGCGAAAAGCATTTGGAATTGAATACGGGGATACGTTCCGCCTGGCGAAATGACATCATTGGCGAAACTTTTCCGCCGAAAACAGCTTATCGCGGCTAATTAAATATTCCCCATAGTGAATGGCTCCCTCCTGTGCCACTAATGGACTAACTTGGTGCCTTTGCAGGCTTTTCCTATATTATATAATTAGTATATTAGAGCAATGCTGCCTGACATTTATACCCCTACATATGGAGGTTATTTGAAGTTCTTCTGTTTTGGGAACTGACGTGTCATTGAGGACGTCGGCGTAAGCGAGTTAGGTAATCACGGAGGTGAGTGTTAGTGCATTAGGGAGTCGCTGTGACCCAAGAGCAGCAATCTCTTATGTAACACAGCTGGCGGAGTCATTACGAGCTCCATTATATAAGGGATTGTTCTCTCGCTATCAGTCATAGCACATAAGTGTGCCTGACATCTGCTAATGTATCACTCGCTGCGGGTGGGAGGGAGGGTCACATGGTCTGCGCTCAGTAAGCTGGAGGGCACTTGAGGAACAATCTCCATCTATTGGTCCAGGTATAATCTTCCGAGAGCTTATATAGCGTACAGATGGGTCCACATACATCTAGCCTCCTGGCACGTTAAACGGCAATTTCTAGTCGCGAAATGCTACGTTACAGTGTCAGCGGCTGTAACCCTGTAACGTAGCCTTTCGCAGGCAGATACACCCGCAGTCACCAGGGGCGTTTCTAGAGAGGAGGGGGCCCGTGTGCAGTCTCTAAAACGGGCCCCCTCCTCTCTGTCTGGCGGGCGGCAGCGCACTGAGCTGTGCGCGGCCAGCGCCGGCATTATAGACGCTGGGCACTAGAGTGAGCCTATAGAGTATGCGCAGGTCACCGGGAAAATGCCCATCCCCGTATTCAATTCCAAATCGGCGAAAATGGGACCCAGCGAAACTGAAATGGGCAAAAAGTTGTCAGTTTTGTGGAAAACACCCCCAAAAGATGCTGTGACATGGGGGATCACTATGGGTACTCCCACTAAATAGTCTCAGTGGGCGCTATTTAGCACCTTTCAGCACGTGGTGAGGAATAGCATTTAGCAACTTTTTTTTGCCAAAATAAATATTCCCATCAAATTTGGGGTACATGAAAATGGGTGCAGGCATATTTTCTACTTGCTAAAGTCAAGCATTAAAAGGGCCAAAATCGCACCTTCAGCAAACACCTGCAATCCAAAATACACCTCCCCCATACTTGGGGACCCCCCAAATGCTATTTCGCTAGTTTTTGAATTTGTACCCCCACTTTTTGCAAAGTGCTTTTTGGGGGTGTTTTTTTGACACAGTTAGCATCGGGGGGTGGGGGGGTGTCAAAAGGGTGCATGGTGCTTCCCGCAACATTGCACCCAAAACCCTAATTCTGCACTTTTTTCTGCCGGGTCTTCATAGGCAAAACTTTTTTGCCTATACATTGCATTATCGCGCTGGCGTAAAGCCACTACAGTTGAAACCGGCGAAAATGCGTCATCGGCCAAAAAGTATCGCCGAAATGTACTTTTCGCTTCTAATTGAATACGGCCCCTGGGACTCTGGACGTGTTCGGGTTTTAGCAAAACCAAGTCGCTCATCTGTACTATGTTTTTTTTAAATAAATGTCATCTGTTACTGCCATTCGCACAAACCCTAATATTTAGTAACGTTTGCCACAAAACCCACCCACAGTTACCAGACTGCATGCACCCCGAGCACTGGCACCCAATGTACCTATAGTTATAGCACCTCCTCATGTACCAGAATCTGCAGCCAACCCACCAAGGGGATTCTCTCCCTACCCCACACATCCTAGCTGCCCCAACAGCCTGGACATCTTGGGTGCCTCACCCTCACCTGCCAATAGCTGGCTGCATTCCAGTGGAAGCTGCCATGGAGATTACTGTCCCTCCTGGAGAACAGACCATGTCCTAGGTATCCCCCAGCAGCTCATCGCATTAGACCGTGGCCTCATTCACATTAAATCCTCAGCCAGCGTCCTCCCGCTCAGATCTCTTACAGTGATCGCTATCTTACAATGTCCTATTGTGAGACTCTGAGGGGGTGTGGCCAGTGCAGAGTGGGTGTGGCCAGTGCAGAGTGGGTGTGCCCAGTGCATGTGGGTATGAACAGAGTGGTTGTGGCCAGTGCCGAGTAGGTGTGCCCAGTGCCATGCGGGTATGAATAGTGCCGAGTGGGTGTGGCCAGTACCATGTGGGTGTGCCCAGTGCCATGAGGGTATGAGTAGAGCAGAGTGGGTGTGGCAGTACCATGTGGGTGTGCCAGTGCCATGTGAGCTTGTACACACCCTACACCATCAGCTAGAATGTCTCCTTAAATACAAAAGAGTAGAAAGATTGTATAAGTTTATGAGGAAAATAGACAGACATCTGTAATATGTGATTTATGGCCGATTGTGGGGCCAGCTGAGTGGCTGGTCTCCATCATGCTGTTTGGTGATGGGCCTATTTTTATGTGGAGGCCTGGGGCTGTAGTGCGATCCACCCCATTGTTAATCTGGCCCTGCATCTGGCAATTACCACAGACGTAACGCACGTAACATGCGCTAGGTGCGTTTCCCTGGTTCGGCCGCTTTGAGGTTGCGTTTTCCCATTTCCACGATGCATATACAGTATGAAGTCAGCGAGGGTCGGTAACATTGGATCTGGGCCTGTGGTGCAATGTGCTCTATCTATATATATATATATATATATATATATATATATATATATATATATATATATATATATATGTGTATATATATTATATATATATATATATTATACATTGTGTGTTTCCCTGTAATAAAATCATTCCTGGCACCCCAGCTGACAGCTGCACGGTATGTACCAGGAACCGCTCCGCACACGTACAGCAGAAGCGCCGGTTCCGTTCCAGCCTTCGCTAATGGCCGTCTCCCATCTGTTGCTGTTTTCCAGGATGTGTGGGATTCAGCATTTGGAAAGAGCTGGGGAAAACCTTTCACTCTTCAAATCATTTTACTTCTGCATTGTTACCTTCTCCACGGTGGGCTACGGAGACGTGACCCCTAAGATATGGCCTTCGCAGCTGCTGGTGGTCATCATGATCTGTGTGGCACTTGTGGTGTTACCTCTCCAGGTACGTGGCATGTTTAGTGGCTCAGTCTTCCTCCAGGGCTGACGGGTTGCACCATCCAGACCCCTCACACAGGGAAGCGACTTATGTGCTATTACGTTGGGGGTCTCGTGCAGCCCAAACGTCGGTGACCTTCCGACCTTCAGGGGTCATGTGTAGCTACAGAGCAAACAGTAATAATCCATCTGCACCACAAATGACAGCATGTTGGATAAATGATTGTACATGTATGTAGTATGTTGTATTTACTGACAATGTCCAGGTTAGTGGTCGCTCTGTTACTGCGATGCTCTGCCTCAGATCCTATAGGGGGAGAGGTACCAAACTTCACAGGGAGATAAAGTGGAGAAGTTTCCCACTGCGACCAATCCGCTTCTGTCATGTATCCAGCACAGTCTATGAAATGAGAGCTGGAAGCTGATTGGTTGATTTGGGTACATCTTAGTGACTGTTTAAAGGCACCTGGTACAATGTATCTGCAGGAACCGAAGCCTGTGTGCTGAGACAGAGCAGACACCTCACCTGTAAGGTGACAAGATGCCAGCAGGGCGAGACAGGATTTCTACTTGGCATCGTGTCCCTGGCACCGGATATAACCGTCTCTGAACACCTGGCTGCCTCCTTGTATAGAAGTACATTATAGCCTATAGGGCAGGGTGCCTACACCAGTACCGTGTGTCACATTTGTCATACACTATACTAAACCCTCCTGGAGAACAGACCATGTCCTAGGTATCCCCCGATAGTAGCTGTGAATGTGGTCAGAGCAGGCTGCAGACTCTCAGGTAAATTTACTAAAGTGAGAGTTTTTAGAATTGGGCCATTATACTATGGTGGCGAAATGTAATGTACTCTGGACCCACAATACAGCAGCTTCCTGCGGAGATGGGAAAAGATAGGTCCCCGTCTGCCGCTGGAGTGTCAGGAAGAGGAGCCAGTGTTGGGGAAGGGTGCAAACTCTTCTGTCAAGAACATAACTAAATAAAATGCTCCATATATAACAGGAATTTGTTACATAACACTCTGAACGTGTTCTCTAACAGCGACAGCAAAACACATCCAGATAGGAGCGTCACCAGCTTACTGGAAGAGTGACAACATGATGTAACACTAAAGTGCCGGTTTTTAGAAGTGGAAATGTTGCCCATAGCAACCAATCAGAGTCTAGCTATTATCTTCTAGATGGTGCTAGTTAAATGTTAAGTAGAATCTGATTGGTTGCTATGAGCAACATCTCCACTTTATAAAAACTCTCACTTTAGTAAATATACCCCTCTGCCTGCCTGTCGCTCTGCCTGCCTGTCTGTCGCTCTGCCTGCCTGTCTGTCGCTCTGCCTGCCTGTCACTCTGCCTGCCTGTTGCTTTGCCTGTCTGTCGCCTGCCTGTCTGTCACTCTGCCTGCCTGCCTGTCTGTCGCTCTGCCTGCCTGTCGCTTTGCCTGTCTGCTGCTGTGCCTGCCTGTCGCTCTGCCTGCCTGTCTTTCGCTCTGCCTGCCTGTCTGTCGCTCTGCCTGCCTGTCTGTCGCTCTGCCTGCCTGTCTGTCACTCTGCCTGCCTGTCTGTCGCTCTGCCTGCCTGTTGCTTTGCCTGTCTGTCGCCTGCCTGTCTGTCGCTCTGCCTGCCTGCCTGTCTGTCGCTCTGCCTACCTGTCGCTTTGCCTGTCTGTCGCTCTGCCTGCCTGCCTGTCTGTCGCTCTGCCTGCCTGCCTGTCTGTCGCTCTGCCTGCCTGTCTGTCGCTCTGCCTGCCTGTCGCTCTGCCTGCCTGTCTGTCGCTCTGCCTGCCTGTCTGTCGCTCTGCCTGCCTGTCTGTTGCTCTGCCTGCCTGTCACTCTGCCTGCCTGTCGCTTTGCCTCTGTCACTCTGCCTGCCTGCCTGCCTGTCGCTCTGTCTGCCTGTCTGTCGCTCTGTCTGCCTGTCTGTCGCACTGCCTGTCTGTCGCTCTGCCTGTCTGTCGCTCTGCCTGTCTGTCGCTCTGCCTGTCTGTCGCTCTGCCTGTCTGTCGCTCTGCCTGTCTGTCGCTCTGCCTGTCTGTCGCTCTGCCTGTCTGTCGCTCTGCCTGTCTGTCGCTCTGCCTGTCTGTCGCTCTGCCTGCCAATTTGCCTGCCTGCCTGTTGCTCTGCCTGCCTGTTGCTCTGCCTGCCTGTCGCTCTGCCTGCCTGCCTGTCGCTCTGCCTGCCTGCCTGTCGCTCTGCCTGCCTGCCTGTCGCTCTGCCTGCCTGCCTGTCGCTCTGCCTGCCTGCCTGTCGCTCTGCCTGCCTGTCGCTTTGCCTGCCTGCCTGCCTGTCGCTTTGCCTGCCTGCCTGTCTGTCGCTTTGCCTGCCTGCCTGTCTGTCGCTCTGCCTGCCTATGTACGGCACTGCGGGACCCTTGTGGCACCTTATATACAGTATAATGATGATAATAGACTCCCCATGTACAGCACTGCGGGACCCTTGTGACACCTTATATACAGTATAATGATGATAATAGTAGACTCCCCATGTACAGCACTGCGGGACCCTTGTGGCACCTTATATACAGTATAATGATGATAATACAGACTCCCTATGTACGGCACTGCGGGACCCTTGTGGCACCTTATATACAGTATAATGATGATAATACAGACTCCCCATGTACAGCACTGCGGGACCCTTGTGGCACCTTATATACAGTATAATGATGATAATAAAGACTCCCCATGTACGGCACTGCGGGACCCTTGTGGCACCTTATATACAGTATAATGATGATAATACAGACTCCCCATGTACGGCACTGCGGGACCCTTGTGGCACCTTATATACAGTATAATGATGATGATAATAATACAGGCTCCCCATGTACAGCACTGCGGGACCCTTGTGGCACCTTATATACAGTATAATGATGATAATAATACAGACACCCCATGTACAGCACTGCGGGACCCTTGTGGCACCTTATATACAGTATAATGGTGATAATACAGACTCCCTATGTACGGCACTGCGGGACCCTTGTGGCACCTTATATACAGTATAATGATGATAATACAGACTCCCCATGTACAGCACTGCGGGACCCTTGTGGCACCTTATATACAGTATAATGGTGATGATAATACAGACTCCCCATGTACAGCACTGCGGGACCCCTGTGGCACCTTATATACAGTATAATGATGATAATAATACAGACTCCACATGTACAGCACTGCGGGACCCTTGTGGCACCTTATATACAGTATAATGATGATAATAATAATACACTCCCCATGTACAGCACTGCGGGACCCCTGTGGCACCTTATATACAGTATAATGATGATAATAATAGACTCCCCATGTACAGCACTGCGGGACCCTTGTGGCACCTTATATACAGTATAATGATGATAATAATAATACAGACTCCCCATGTACAGCACTGTGGGACCCTTGTGGCACCTTATATACAGTATAATGGTGATGATAATACAGACTCCCCATGTACAGCACTGCGGGACCCTTGTGGCACCTTATATACAGTATAATGGTGATGATAATAATACAGACTCCCCATGTACAGCACTGCGGGACCCTTGTGGCACCTTATATACAGTATAATGATGATAATAATACAGACTCCCCATGTACAGCACTGCGGGACCCTTGTGGCACCTTATATACAGTATAATGATGATGATAATACAGACTCCCCATGTACAGCACTGTGGGACCCTTGTGGCACCTTTATATACAGTATAATGATGATAATAATACAGATTCCCCATGTACAGCACTGCGGGACCCTTGTGGCACCTTATATACAGTATAATGATGATGATGATAATAATAGACTCCCCATGTACAGCACTGCGGGACCCCTGTGGCACCTTATATACAGTATAATGAGGATGATAATACAGACTCCCCATGTACAGCACTGCGGGACCCCTGTGGCACCTTATATACAGTATAATGATTATGATAATAATACAGACTCCCCATGTACAGCACTGCGGGACCCTTGTGGCACCTTATATACAGTATAATGGTGATGATAATACAGACTCCCCATGTACAGCACTGCGGGACCCATGTGGCACCTTATATACAGTATAATGATGATAATAATACAGACTCCCCATGTACAGCACTGCGGGACCCTTGTGGCACCTTATATACAGTATAATGGTGATGATAATAATACAGACTCCCCATGTACAGCACTGCGGGACCCTTGTGGCACCTTATATACAGTATAATGATGATAATAATACAGACTCCCCATGTACAGCACTGCGGGACCCTTGTGGCACCTTATATACAGTATAATGATGATAATAATACAGACTCCCCATGTACAGCACTGCGGGACCCTTGTGGCACCTTATATACAGTATAATGATGATAATACAGACTCCCCATGTACAGCACTGCGGGACCCTTGTGGCACCTTATATACAGTATAATGATGATAATAATATAGACTCCCCATGTACAGCACTGCGGGACCCCTATGGCACCTTATATACAGTATAATGATGATAATAATAATACAGACTCCCCATGTACAGCACTGCGGGACCCTTGTGGCACCTTATATACAGTATAATGATGATAATAATACAGACTCCCCATGTACAGCACTGCGGGACCCTTGTGGCACCTTATATACAGTATAATGATGATAATACAGACTCCCCATGTACAGCACTGCGGGACCCTTGTGGCACCTTATATACAGTATAATGATGATAATAATATAGACTCCCCATGTACAGCACTGCGGGACCCCTGTGGCACCTTATATACAGTATAATGATGATAATAATAATACAGACTCCCCATGTACAGCACTGCGGGACCCTTGTGGCACCTTATATACAGTATAATGATGATAATAATAATACAGACTCCCCATGTACAGCACTGCGGGACCCTTGTGGCACCTTATATACAGTATAATGATGATAATAATACAGATTCCCCATGTACAGCACTGCGGGACCCTTGTGGCACCTTATATACAGTATAATGATGATGATAATAATAGACTCCCCATGTACAGCACTGCGGGACCCCTGTGGCACCTTATATACAGTATAATGAGGATTATAATACAGACTCCCCATGTACAGCACTGCGGGACCCTTGTGGCACCTTATATACAGTATAATGATGATAATACAGACTCCCCATGTACAGCACTGTGGGACCCTTGTGGCACCTTATATACAGTATAATGATGATAATAATACAGACTCCCCATGTACAGCACTGCGGGATCCTTGTGGCACCTTATATACAGTATAATGATGATAATAATACAGACTCCCCATGTACAGCACTGCGGCATCCTTGTAGCACCTTATATACAGTATAATGATGATGATAATAATACAGACTCCCCATGTACAGCACTGCGGGACCCCTGTGGCACCTTATATACAGTATATTGATGATAATAATACAGACTCCCCATGTACAGCACTGCGGGACCCTTGTGGCACCTTTATATACAGTATAATGATGATAATAATACAGATTCCCCATGTACAGCACTGCGGGACCCTTGTGGCACCTTATATACAGTATAATGATGATAATAATACAGACTCCCCATGTACAGCACTGCGGGATCCTTGTGGCACCTTATATACAGTATAATGATGATAATAATACAGACTCCCCATGTACAGCACTGCGGCATCCTTGTAGCACCTTATATACAGTATAATGATGATAATAATACAGACTCCCCATGTACAGCACTGCGGGACCCCTGTGGCACCTTATATACAGTATATTGATGATAATAATACAGACTCCCCATGTACAGCACTGCGGGACCCTTGTGGCACCTTTATATACAGTATAATGATGATAATAATACAGATTCCCCATGTACAGCACTGCGGGACCCTTGTGGCACCTTATATACAGTATAATGATGATGATGATAATAATAGACTCCCCATGTACAGCACTGCGGGACCCCTGTGGCACCTTATATACAGTATAATGAGGATGATAATACAGACTCCCCATGTACAGCACTGCGGGACCCCTGTGGCACCTTATATACAGTATAATGATTATGATAATAATACAGACTCCCCATGTACAGCACTGCGGGACCCTTGTGGCACCTTATATACAGTATAATGATAATAATACAGACTCCCCATGTACAGCACTGCGGGACCCTTGTGGCACCTTATATACAGTATAATGGTGATGATAATAATACAGACTCCCCATGTACAGCACTGCGGGACCCATGTGGCACCTTATATACAGTATAATGATGATAATAATACAGACTCCCCATGTACAGCACTGCGGGACCCTTGTGGCACCTTATATACAGTATAATGGTGATGATAATAATACAGACTCCCCATGTACAGCACTGCGGGACCCTTGTGGCACCTTATATACAGTATAATGATGATAATAATACAGACTCCCCATGTACAGCACTGCGGGACCCTTGTGGCACCTTATATACAGTATAATGATGATAATAATACAGACTCCCCATGTACAGCACTGCGGGACCCTTGTGGCACCTTATATACAGTATAATGATGATAATACAGACTCCCCATGTACAGCACTGCGGGACCCTTGTGGCACCTTATATACAGTATAATGATGATAATAATATAGACTCCCCATGTACAGCACTGCGGGACCCCTATGGCACCTTATATACAGTATAATGATGATAATAATAATACAGACTCCCCATGTACAGCACTGCGGGACCCTTGTGGCACCTTATATACAGTATAATGATGATAATAATACAGACTCCCCATGTACAGCACTGCGGGACCCTTGTGGCACCTTATATACAGTATAATGATGATAATACAGACTCCCCATGTACAGCACTGCGGGACCCTTGTGGCACCTTATATACAGTATAATGATGATAATAATATAGACTCCCCATGTACAGCACTGCGGGACCCCTGTGGCACCTTATATACAGTATAATGATGATAATAATAATACAGACTCCCCATGTACAGCACTGCGGGACCCTTGTGGCACCTTATATACAGTATAATGATGATAATAATAATACAGACTCCCCATGTACAGCACTGCGGGACCCTTGTGGCACCTTATATACAGTATAATGATGATAATAATACAGATTCCCCATGTACAGCACTGCGGGACCCTTGTGGCACCTTATATACAGTATAATGATGATGATAATAATAGACTCCCCATGTACAGCACTGCGGGACCCCTGTGGCACCTTATATACAGTATAATGAGGATTATAATACAGACTCCCCATGTACAGCACTGCGGGACCCTTGTGGCACCTTATATACAGTATAATGATGATAATAATACAGACTCCCCATGTACAGCACTGCGGGACCCTTGTGGCACCTTATATACAGTATAATGATGATAATAATACAGACTCCCCATGTACAGCACTGCGGGATCCTTGTGGCACCTTATATACAGTATAATGATGATAATAATACAGACTCCCCATGTACAGCACTGCGGCATCCTTGTAGCACCTTATATACAGTATAATGATGATGATAATAATACAGACTCCCCATGTACAGCACTGCGGGACCCCTGTGGCACCTTATATACAGTATATTGATGATAATAATACAGACTCCCCATGTACAGCACTGCGGGACCCTTGTGGCACCTTATATACAGTATAATGATGATAATAATACAGACTCCCCATGTACAGCACTGCGGGACCCTTGTGGCACCTTATATACAGTATAATGATGATAGTAATACAGACTCCCCATGTACAGCACTGCGGGACCTTGTGGCACCTTATATACAGTATAATGATGATGATAATAATACAGACTCCCCGTGTACAGCACTGTGGGACCCTTGTGGCACCTTATATACAGTATAATGGTGATGATAATAATACAGACTCCCCGTGTACAGCGCTGCGAGACCCTTGTGGCACCTTATATATAGTATAATGATGATAATAATACAGACTCCCCATGTACAGCACTGCGGGACCCTTGTGGCACCTTATATACAGTATAATGATGATAATACAGACTCCCCATGTACAGCACTGCGGGACCCTTGTGGCACCTTATATTACAGTATAATGATGATAATACAAACTCCCCATGTACAGCACTGCGGGACCCTTGTGGCACCTTATATACAGTATAATGGTGATGATAATAATACAGTCCCGCAGTACAGATTGTTCGTGGCGCGTCGCGTCTAAGTGCTCTGGGCGCTCTGATTGCTCCTACAGAACATAATTTAACCTCTGATGAGTAAAGGTGACGAGAGGACAAAAAGTTCTTATTTTTTAGAAGTTTTCTTTATTAGAGAAAGAAGAAAATGTTTGGTTGAATTTGGGAATATTGGCCACATAGCTCACACTCGCACGGCTATAATTTGTAATTATTATTATTTTTTATCAATCACTCCTGTAAAGACCTAATGAACATCCATTGGCGATGTGGAGCCTGTAATCTGTTCTGTAATGGAGACTCCAGTCTTCCTGTGTTATTATTTATGTTTCTTTTTTATATTACTTATCATTTTATGGCATGAATGTAATTTTGCTGTTAATTTGATTTAAAAAAAAAAAAAAAAAAGTATAAAAATATAAATATTTCTCCACATTTTCAATAAAACCCTGATGAGTCTCACACAGATATAATATGGCCAATGACCCTCTCGCCCTGTGATTTTGGTGGGCCGATCTCATTGCAGTTTGAGGAGCTGGTCTACCTGTGGATGGAGCGTCAGAAATCCGGCGGCAACTACAGCAGGCACCGCGCCCAGACGGAGAAGCACGTGGTCCTGTGCGTCAGCTCCCTGAAGATCGACCTCCTGATGGACTTCCTCAACGAGTTCTACGCTCATCCGCGGCTGCAGGTACCGTGATTGGTCTGTACCGGCCTAACGTCACCGTCTGAGTGACCCAAACAATGATAGAATTATTTGTTCTTCCTATGAAGTAGCAGAACGCCCAGGTTCCCAGAGGTGCATTACCCTGAGACCTTCACCTTCTGCTAGATGCCCTTCACCATGACCTGTTCCGTTCTTACATGGGCCACTGGGTCCTGTCCTCTTTATCAGCCACTGCACAGATGTGTTCTCTTCTCACCTCATTCCATGTGTATGTATAGGACCTGATATCTGTTGTCTCTTTCAGGATTATTACGTAGTCATCCTCTGCCCAACAGAAATGGATATTCAGGTCCGGCGAGTCCTGCAGATACCATTGTGGTCCCAGCGGGTCATCTATCTCCAAGGGTCAGCTCTGAAAGACCAGGACCTCATGAGGGCCAAGTGAGTGCAGACAGGGCAGGACGGTTAGATGATATATGGGGTCTAGTTACTAAGCAGTGTTAGGAGACAGAGTGAAGTGTGATAAGTACTAGTCAATCAGCTCCTAACTGTCATCCCACAGGCTGTGTTTGAAAAATGACAGTTGGGAGGTGATTGGCTGGCACCTTATCACTTTCTTATCACTTTTCACCCTGTCTCCTAACACTGCTTAGTAAATACACCCCATAATGCTCCTACTAACTCCCTCTAGTGGCAGGTGGGAGAAACACGCCTGGAAAATGCAATAATAAGGGACTAAAGGGTGTCAGACAGGTGGGATTCCCAACCGTTCATTAGACTCTCACCCATCCACATTGCGCATGCACCCTCCAACAACTTTGTGCTCTGTGTGGGCAGTGCCAGGATTGGATTCAGGAAACGTGGAAGGGGAGACATGACCTTTTCTAGCTGTGCTTTGTCTTCACGTTGGAAAAGTGATTCTACAAAAGATCTTTATTTTCCTACATATTTTCTCCTGCGTTGTTCTGCATAAAATCGAACGTCTGCCCCCTGCAGCTGAATTAGTGTGAAAACTTGGAAATCCCTTTTTAAAATAGTTTTTAGATCTCTCAGACCTTAATGCGTTCAGCCGGTAATTCCCTGCAGACCGTGCGCAGCCTCTGTAAGGGGAATGTTACCGCAGAATTCAGCATAAGATCCCTATTGAGCTAGTGTCCCTAGGCCTTATTGTAATGGGGTGCTCAGGTGTCCTGATTTCCCTGGGGTGGCTCAGTGAGTAAGGACACTGATTGACGCAGTGCGATGTCATGACTCCCAGCTTTGCCTCTTGCTGGTTACGTTCCTGTGCGCAGTATTATAGGATTTGTCAGTGATTTGAGTTTTGTAGAACTATGGCAGCATCTGTAATGTATCAATAATGGTTTCCTCAGTGATGGGTCCTTTTACATGGGGTACCCTGACTACTGAGCACTCCATGTATATACATGGGTGAGGCCATGTGGATCACAGCAGGCTTAGGATTGGACGGTTACTATTTACATGTATGTGGTCAGATCTGTCACTCCCCGCGACACTTGTGCTTATGATGATGGTAATAACGTATCATGGACGGGTTCCTACATGGTGAATTCTGCTGTTCTCACATTTTATTAAACTGGACCCAGATTACGTCTGTCCAGTCACGAGCCCTGGATCAGAGTTAATTAATAGCTCATCATCTTAGTAATTCTTGCCGACCTGCCGTAGAATGCTGTCCTAGGGTCCGGCCTCACAGATAAGAACCCTGATGTTACCTAATCTCGGTCATCCTCCATGGGAAGTATAGTGCGAGTGTAACACCCTGCTCTCTGTTACAGGATGGACGACGCAGAAGCGTGCTTTATACTCAGCAGCCGGAATGAAGTGGACCGCACGGCCGCCGTAAGACTGCCCCCTGTATCTCATTTTTCATATTATAGCGTGTCCGATACCGGTTTTATGACTAAGTAATGAAAAGCAGCCTCAGACATCGGCAGTGAAGTGATTGGGATAGAACAAAAGCCTCAATAGTATGTAAAACCGCGCCTAATAGTCTAATTACTGGCCCCATTCATTTCCCACAGCCAGGTTTACAGGCCACAGTATTGCCACGTACGTCCTTTTAACTGGTGTAACATTGCCACAATAACTCGGGCCCATGACACAGCACTTTGTGTATTAAGGGCATCCTGCTAGGTTCTTATGGAGACAGTGGACTCAACCACAATGCTGAACTTCCTCTGAGGCACCAGAGCCGATAAAAAGCTAATTTTAGTGAGGTAAAAATAGTGACACAGAGGAATCTGACGCGTTTCAGGCTGGAATCCCTTTCTAAGGTGGCTGCTTGTCTTCAGATCCAGCACCTTCACTTATGGTGCATACACACGGTCAGATAATGGTGCATACACACACGGTCAGATAATGGTGCATACACACACGGTCAGATAATGGTGCATACACACAGTCAGATAATGGTGCATACACACGGTCAGATAATGGTGCACACACACGGTCAGATAATGGTGCACACACACGGTCAGATAATGGTGCACACACACGGTCAGATAATGGTGCACACACACACACGGTCAGATAATGGTGCACACACACACGGTCAGATAATGGTGCATACACACGGTCAGATAATGGTGCATACACACGGTCAGATAATGGTGCACACACCCGGTCAGATAATGGTGCATACACACGGTCAGATAATGGTGCATACACACGGTCAGATAATGGTGCATACACACACGGTCAGATAATGGTGCATACACACACGGTCAGATAATGGTGCATACACACACGGTCAGATAATGGTGCATACACACACGGTCAGATAATGGTGCACACACACACGGTCAGATAATGGTGCACACACACACGGTCAGATAATGGTGCACACACACACGGTCAGATAATGGTGCACACACACACGGTCAGATAATGGTGCACACACACACGGTCAGATAATGGTGCACACACACGGTCAGATAATGGTGCACACACACGGTCAGATAATGGTGCATACACACGGTCAGATAATGGTGCATACACACACGGTCAGATAATGGTGCATACACACACGGTCAGATAATGGTGCATACACACACGGTCAGATAATGGTGCATACACACACGGTCAGATAATGGTGCACACACACACGGTCAGATAATGGTGCACACACACACGGTCAGATAATGGTGCACACACACACGGTCAGATAATGGTGCACACACACACGGTCAGATAATGGTGCACACACACACGGTCAGATAATGGTGCACACACACGGTCAGATAATGGTGCACACACACGGTCAGATAATGGTGCACACACACGGTCAGATTTTTCTTCAGATCTGAAAGATAACTATTTAAAAAATCGTTCAATCGTTCATATCTGAAGGAAAATCTGACATGTCTGAACGATGCGCGTTCCCGATGGTCAGATAACGATATCTGACATCTGATGTGTTTGTAGTCAGTTGTGGACGATTTCAGTCAAAAATCGTTCGTAATTCAAATCGTTCAAATCGTTTGCAAAATCGTTCAAATCGTTCAATCGTTCATCTGACCGTGTGTTTGATCCATAAGGCTGGTTGGGGGTGATTTAGGTGTCTGTAGCGTGTGGCAGGTAGAGCAGTGGCTTTATATGGTGGAACTAGCTGGGCCCAGGTGCATGGTACCAGACTAGCGCAGCAGTGTCTGGTACATATGGTGGCTTCATGCAGCCGCAAGAGAATTAGCCCAGGACAGGACTGTTGGAAGAAGACCCAGGACATCTTCTCCGCCCTCTGTCCCTTCTTCGCTGAGGGCGCATTTTCCCTCCATTAGGACTAGTGAGCGATGGATAGATGCCATACTGTATTATATTGTCTTATGGGTGTCTCTCTAGAGAGGGATAGAGGAGACCATAGTACAGATCTGTCAGTAATAGTGCCTCAGTCTGCCCCATTATAGGACACGCTGACTCGCTCATGTAAGTTCTGTATGGATAAATGTTGTAAAACTACAAGTCCGAGCATTCCCTGTCACCGGCTACTCTCCCCCCTTCCCTGTGATACTCTGTGTCTGTGTTATGATGATCTGTGAAGGCTGCCGGGTGGGTGCATGTCTGTAAGTGTATGGATGGCCCGGCTGATGGACGATGGTGTGTGTCCTTGTTGATTGAGGATTTTGGAAATTTAAACCAACTCTGTAATATATACCTACAGCCTATAGGAAGACTTTTTCCTTGTATGCCTTTAGGACCACCAAACCATCCTGAGAGCCTGGGCAGTCAAGGATTTTGCCCCCAATTGCCCCCTCTATGTCCAGATTTTGAAGCCTGAAAATAAATTCCATGTGAAATTTGCAGGTAAGTCGTCCTGTTTCTTACCCCAGAGATAGAGATTTTCTTTCTGTAATAGGATTTGATGTGAATGATCACATGATTCAAGATGGCTGACCGTGGAGTATCGTCTGTCAGGTGAAGATCGTCTGTTTATGCCCTAAATTAGGGAATCTGAGGCGAAAGAAGGAGCCACAGGTGTTACAGGGCCTCTGAGCCTGAATGTGGTCACATCGCTGCACTTAGATGTGTAAAAGCTTCTATACAGTGACAGAACCTATCTGGCCTTGTGCCCTCGTTAGCTAGTCACATCGTTACTCACATTACTGGTATGTGGAGATTTTCTGCTAAGGAACAAGATGTCCTCCCCCTCGTATTACGTGTTTAATGTCTGCAGCTGCTCACTTTTGTTTGGATTTGCTGAAAGTGCGCACAATGGTGGCGGCTGTTATGCTGGCTGAGCCAGTGTCCATGAGAATGGAGCCTGTCCATTCCAGCGCCAGGGGCGGGACCCTCAATTGCCAGGACTCAAAGCAAAACTTTGGGATGGGGGCATCTGGCGCTGCTGACCCACCCTCTTCCCTTCTCTTCTCCTGAGCATGGAGACTGATTGCCCAAATTGGGCTTCTCCGTGCTGCACCTGCTCAACAAAGGGTATATGTCACGGCAGGGACGAGCCCCCACCACCGCCTGGCCCTGGCGGAAGCCCCACCACTGCAAGCAGCGCCTCATTGGTGTCAGGGGTTGAGGCCTATTAATGTGAACGAAGGTTCTATCCACAAATGGCCGCCTCTGACGTGTGCGAGGCACGAGGGCTCTATAGCGGTGTATTTATATCATCATAGTACATTAGCTCTCCCCTGCAGTATGTCATTATGTTAGAAGTCTCATTGCCTATTATTCAAGTGTTAGTAACTTGGCGTTTGTTTGAATTCCAGATCACGTGGTTTGCGAAGAGGAGTTTAAGTACGCCATGTTGGCGCTAAACTGCATCTGCCCGGCCACCTCCACGCTCATCACACTACTGGTTCACACCTCCAGGGGGCAGTAAGTGCTAATAGCGTCTCTTCCTCCCTGGTCTGACAATGCTACATACAGTATATACGTTCATACATACAGTACATACATATGTACATGCATACATACAGTACATACATACAGTACATACATACACATACATACGTACATACACACATACATACAGTACATACATACATATATACAGTACATACATACATATATAGATACAGTCCACTTTATCCCCATCCAAGCCTTAGTACACAGAACCCCGTGTACCGCTTGTGTTGAATAGACTGTCCCTATGTACAGGACTATGTCCATGGCTTTATTAGATGCAATGATCTTATTTAGATGTGTTGTATTGATAGAAGGTTCCTCTCTCCCCTATGGCGCGTTTCAGGAAACTGAATCCGGGAATAGTGTGACACCTACAGGCTATAAGGTGGTACTGCGCAGCACATGAGAACGCATTATAACAAATAATGAAACAGTCTGTACATTATCATTACGTTTAATATAATAAAGTCACAGTAGTGGTGATGTTATAGACACTTACACAACCACAATGTCGTAGTCTCCAGTCAGTGGTTTGTGCTCATATGCTGTAATTTGCGGACAATGCAATTAGAATGAATTCTGGGGCGTTCCGCGAGCAGTTTAGGTCTATGAGTTCTGCATTGCTGCTGGTCACAGTAACCAGCTGTCTTTACAAGCATTACTCTTGTAATCTGTATATTTGTGGCCGTTACTGCTAGAACCTGGGGGCAGATTCCCACACACGCCATTTTCCATCATTAATAACCCGCTACGTTTTATTGTCACATGGTCACCGGCCCATAGAGCTAATTTTCTGTCACATAATAGACCATAAATCAGGTGACCTGATGTGAAACCCACCTGTGTCATAAACATTGGATAATGGATGACAGCACGCGGTGTCACGTGTATATGTATGTGTGTGTGTGTATGTATATATATATATATATATATATATATATAATGCTCTAATACTCATACAGTAACGTCCTATAAGGCTTTATATGGCCGCCCTGCATTAGGAGCTGTCACTGCATAGTAATTCTCACATAAAGCCCAATATAAGTCCCCCAGTGCAGAATAAATGCCCCTATAAGAGCCTATTAAGCTGCAGGGTCACCCCCGATATCGGGCCATGGATTGGTATGTGCAGACCCCTGCCCCTCCCTCATCCCGTGTGGCACACAGACGTTTATAGACCCTGAGTAGCTTGTGCCCATTAGAGCAGTTACATGATATAATCTATTACTGGGGGGGAATAGTCCAGACAAGAGCGGAAGGGGGAGAGGGCGAGAATTTGCCCCAAGGCCCATAGTGACCACAGGATGAGGCTCCGATGAATCTCGTGTCATCCCCCAGCATGTATGCGACTTACTGTAACGTCCTTTTTTATCCCTTTAGATCCCATTCTGCACTGACTGAAATCACTAAGCGTTGGGACCCCTCAGGCTTCCTCACCTGCGTCTGGTAGCACGTATAGCCGTGCATTGGGTAGTTAGTAGCTCTGATCAGCGCAGTGCGTTACACTAATGATACTGTACGGAGGAATGACTGGCTGCTGTTCCTGCGCCTGGCTGTAATAAGCCCCTATCGTCAGGGTAAAGGCTTTTGTTGGTCTTACGTTCAGCGTATCCCTTTAATATAAATGATTTATGTGACATGCGCTAACGCGTAAATGTTGCATCTATGGATCTCACTTCTGCGGATTATCCCCAGATTTACAAAACCCTTCCCCACTGTCGCCAGCTCGGCGCAACTGACCTAGAAATCTGAGTCCCAGCAAAGTGCTTAAAAAGCTGAATGATGGTCACAGTCCTCATTCAGTCTGACCCTATGTACCAAGCTCCAAAATACCCAGCTTTTATGAGCTCCGTGCCATAGGCGATCACCACCATCACATGGCGCTAACCGCCCTGTGCCTAAGGGGGCATTCTCGCAGGAGTGGGCTCTTACAAGGGTTCACTATGTTCATAAACGTGATAAATGCCTCAATACATAAAGCTAAACATTGCGACACCACAGAACTTCTTAATACATAGGTCACTAAAGCCAGACACTCGTATATGTGATGCTTTAGGCTCATGTAGATGGATAGAGGGCAGTGTTATTCCATTTCATCTTCACATAGTTATACGTCAGCCGGGAGCAATGCTGAGCTTACATTTGGGTCTATTCTATGGCAGCCATTGGTTTATGTTACTGTATAATGTCGGGGTCACTTCTTGTGTTTGTAGGGAGGGTCAGCAGTCCCCGGAGCAGTGGCAGAGGATGTATGGGCGATGTTCCGGCAATGAGGTCTATCATATCCGTATGGGAGACAGCAAATTCTTCATGGAGTACGCGGGGAAGAGTTTCACATACGCAGCTTTCCACGCTCACAAGAAGTAAGAACGTTTTATCGCCATGTGCAAAAGCTGCCTCCACGCAACACGCAAATGTTCCCGCTACACAGGGGAAATTACGCTTGTTATGAAAGTCAGACAAATTAAAGGTCTGCAAATGAAAGGGCGCAAAATTGTGAGGGTAAGACCCTCCTTATAGACGCCTGGAGGCGGTGTTGCTATCACTGTCTATTGTGACATCAGCGTACTCCAGAACAGAACTTCCTGCCTACTGTTCTCTCTCTGGCATAAAAATACAGCTACACATAGTAACAAAGGGGAACATAATTGCTGACCAATGCGCCATGTACTGCAGGTATATACCTGAGGAGGATGGGGCTGTGCTGACCAGTGCGCTGTGTACTGCAGGTATATACCTGAGGAGGACGGGGCTGTGCTGACCGGTGTGCTGTGTAGTGCAGGTATATACCTGAGGAGGACGGGGCTGTGCTGACCAGTGCGCTGTGTACTGCAGGTATATACCTGAGGAGGACGGGGCTGTGCTGACCAGTGCGCTGTGTAGTGCAGGTATATACCTGAGGAGGACGGGGCTGTGCTGACCAGTGCGCTGTGTACTGCAGGTATATACCTGAGGAGGACGGGGCTGTGCTGACCAGTGCGCTGTGTACTGCAGGTATATACCTGAGGAGGACGGGGCTGTGCTGACCAGTGCGCTGTGTACTGCAGGTATATACCTGAGGAGGACGGGGCTGTGCTGACCGGTGTGCTGTGTAGTGCAGGTATATACCTGAGGAGGACGGGGCTGTGCTGACCAGTGCGCTGTGTACTGCAGGTATATACCTGAGGAGGATGGGGCTGTGCTGACCGGTGCGCTGTGTACTGCAGGTATATACCTGAGGAGGACGGGGCTGTGCTGACCAGTGCGCTGTGTACTGCAGGTATATACCTGAGGAGGACGGGGCTGTAACGCACAAGTGCACCACATAGCACCTAGTGTTACAATAAAACACTCCCTTTCCACAAAAAATTAATATAATATGTAATTAGTGCATATATTTATAATCAGCAACAATAGATTTAGTCCTGTTTGAAAGAGCAATAAAAAACATAGAAAGATTAATGTTAATATTTTATGTTCGTTCGTTTTATTATTTTTAGGTTGTTATTGGTCTTTAAAACAGCAGAGAATTTATTATTGTTACTTATATCTTTTAGATATTCACTACTTACTAAAAGAAAATGTTTTTTATCTTCTGTTCAGCTAATTAAGGTTTTCTGTCGCTAAATAAGTTTTCCCTTACTGTCACCAAGCGATAGTGTGTTACTGGGCGGGCTGAGACTGCGATGGCTGATACGCTGGGCGGGCTGAGACTGGGCGGGCTGAGACTGGGCGGGCTGAGACTGGGCGGGCTGAGACTGGGCGGGCTGAGACTGGGCGGGCTGAGACTGGGCGGGCTGAGACTGGGCGGGCTGAGACTGGGCGGGCTGAGACTGGGCGGGCTGAGACTGGGCGGGCTGAGACTGGGCGGGCTGAGACTGCGATGGCTGATACGCTGGGCGGGCTGAGCCTGGGGCGGGCTGAGCCTGGGGCGGGCTGAGCCTGGGGCGGGCTGAGCCTGGGGCGGGCTGAGCCTGGGGCGGGCTGAGTCTGGGGCGGGCTGAGTCTGGGGCGGGCTGAGACTGGGCGGGCTGAGACTGGGCGGGCTGAGACTGCGATGGTTGATACGCTGGGCGGGCTGAGCCTGGGGCGGGCTGAGCCTGGGGCGGGCTGAGACTGCGATGGCTGATACGCTGGGCGGGCTGAGACTGGGCGGGCTGATACGCTGGGCGGGCTGAGACTGGGCGGGCTGAGACTGGGCGGGCTGAGACTAGGCGGGCTGATACGCTAGGCGGGCTGATACGCTAGGCGGGCTGATACGCTAGGCGGGCTGATACGCTAGGCGGGCTGATACGCTAGGCGGGCTGATACGCTAGGCGGGCTGATACGCTAGGCGGGCTGATACTGCGATAGTGTGTTACTGCGCTGCCTGATATTGCGCTGGCTACTGTACATCGCAGAGCTTGAGGCAAATGGCCGCGGTGCCCGATCATAATCCAGCTGTAATAAATCCGATGATTATCGGGCATGGTGATGAATGCCGCTAGAAGATGGCCGCCACCAGCCTGCCTAACACGCCACAGTCATAGTAACAGTGACCCCACCACTCTGCTCAGGGGGAGCCTCATACAGCTTCCTCACCTGCCCATTGGCCCCGGGGCTGGCGCAGACTGGCTGGATCGGTCCATGAGTGGTTTTAGGAGCTGTAAGACAATTAGCGGTGTCACTAAGACCCCTGGTGTAAATGTGCCAGGACCCCAGTCATATACCCCTCTGTACCCACGCTGCCTGTGTTTTTGGGCTCTCTCTGGGTCCTGCCCCCTTACCCTGTCTTCCCACCTCTGTGCACACATAGTATAGGGGGATTTGCAGCTACTTACTGACATCTATTCCGGGAATAAGTCTCACTGTCAGGCAGCAGCAAGTATGGCAGCTTCCACTCAGCGGGGTAGACGAGCAAGACACTTCCGATCTCTGTGAGGGGTGAGGCACGAGGCATCTGATATTCCTTGTTGGGCAGCTGTATGTTTCCCTCTCCTCTGTCTTAGGTATGGCGTGTGCTTGATCGGCGTCAGGAGAGAGGACAATAAGAGCATCTTGCTGAACCCGGGACCCCGGCACATCATGGCCAGCGCCGACACCTGCTTCTACATCAACATCACCAAGGAGGAAAACTCCGCCTTCATCTTCAAGCAAGAGGAGAAGCAGAAGCGGAAGGGGCGAGGGATGTGGGGGGAACCGTCCCGGCTGCCTGTACACAGCATCATCGCCAGCATGGGTAGGGAGACGCCCGATCTGTGTCACACTACACCAGGATACATGTATGACATGGTCAGGACACGTGTGGGGCCTGTGGCGTGAGGGCAGCGCCGGTCCCCAGATCACATTAACGCATCACTCACACTCTTCTCAACTCACCTCAGACATCAGAGCTGGAATCTTCACCTCACAAGTAGATATGTTACAAACTGTTTAACTTTAAACATTTCCTTATTTCTCCAGCAGAAGGAACTTTAGTGAACAATTTACTAATCACATGGGGGATATTCATGGAAGCTCGGAGAGAGATAAAGTACCAGCCAATTAGCTCCTAACTGTCATCTTTCAAACACCGCCTGTAACATGACAAGAGCCGATTGGTTGGTACTTTATCTCTCTCCAAGCTTTCATGAATACCCCCCATAATTATCATTTTGGGATATTAATATTACTCATTTTAATATGTCCAGCGTTTGCTATTACCCACATTACAGTTCTTTAGAATTGTTGCCCCCCCCTCCCATACATCTAACTCTATGTGCCACCCCCTCCCACGCCACCCCCCTCCCATATTACTTTGTGCCACCCCCTCCCATATAACTTTGTGCCACCCCCCTCCCATGCATCTCACTCTTTGTGCCATTTAGTACTGAAACATCCGCATTACAGAGTGGAAAGGTGTAATATCAGCGCACACTATATGGTACTGATTACCGATCTGCAAACGTCTCCAACTTTATCCTCAGACTGGGGGGGGGGGACCCACAAAAAGCCGGAAAAAGCCGGAAACCCTACTAAATGCATAGAAAAAGCCGGAAACCCTACTAAATGCATAGAGAAAGCCGGAAACCCTACTAAATGCATAGAAAAAGCCGGAAACCCTACTAAATGCATAGAGAAAGCCGGAAACCCTACTAAATGCATAGAGAAAGCCGGAAACCCTACTAAATGCATAGAGAAAGCCGGAAACCATACTAAATGTATAGAGAAAGCCGGAAACCCTACTAAATGCATAGAGAAAGCTGGAAACCCTACTAAATGCATAGAGAAAGCTGGAAACCCTACTAAATGCATAGAAAAAGCCGGAAACCCTACTAAATGCATAGAAAAAGCCGGAAACTATACTAAATGCATAGAGAAAGCCGGAAACCCTACTAAATGCATAGAAAAAGCCGAAAACCCTACTAAATGCATAGAAAAAGCCGGAAATTATACTAAATGCATAGAGAAAGCCGGAAACCGTACTAAATGCATAGAAAAAGCCGGAAATTATACTAAATGCATAGAGAAAGCCGGAAACCCTACTAAATGCATAGAAAAAGCCGGAAACCCTACTAAATGCATAGAAAAAGCCAGAAACCATACTAAATGCATAGAGAAAGCCGGAAATTATACTAAATGCATAGAAATATCCGGAAACCCTACTAAATGCATAGAAAAAGCCGGAAACCCTACTAAATGCATAGAAATATCCGGATATCATACTAAATGCATAGAGAAAGCCGGAAACCCTACTAAAGGCTTCATTACAGTTACTATTATTTCCGGATTACCGTGTTTCCGGCTTTTACCCTCTTCCCTCAGACTGTAATGTACATATAGGTCTCTATCCGGCACTGTGTATCACCCATCGTCCTGCCTGACAATAACTCTTCTTATAATAACATGATCACCTGTGCTAAAGCAGGGCTATCTGCACAAACCAGTCCCCGCTGGACTAGACCTGCCCGTCGGGCCTTCGCCATCTCAGGAGGGAATAATATATAATAATGTAATAACCTGACTGAAGAGCAGAGTTTTTGTACCGTGAACAATTTCTTTACTTTAGACAGTAGATGATTTCTGGCTGCTGTTTGGCAGTAATTTCCCCCAGTCTGTAGCATTTCCTACCTACCCCCTGCGCTGACATCCTATGTTACTAAATAGGTCTTTCCAAACGCGCCACCTGCAGGATTCAATGTGGGGCAGCTGCGGGGTATTATTACTGTAGGGGGTCTCAGCGCCTGGAGTTACTTCTGTTACTTTTCTCAGGATTTAATGAGGATCTGTATAAATGTTAGACGTGAACTTGTTGTTTGACCCATATAAGTATTTAGAGTCACATTCCCTCTGCAAGTAGCTGCTCCTAGTGCGTACCTGCAAATACTGTATGCTTCAAATACTCTGCCATCGTCTGGAGGGCATGCTGTGACTTCTAGTACCACAACAGGCAGAGAGCCTAAGCCTGCCTAGCACTGATATAATGACTGTTTTTCATGTATCTAATGACTTTAAACTTCCTGATGAAGTTCTGTAACCTATAAATCTGAATAACTGATGAAAATGTGAATCCAACTTTAAAATGAATATTAATGTTGTGACAAATGAGCGCTGTCAGTGCGCAGAATGTTAATCGCCTATACGTTATTTTCCTTTAATGTAGAAATATATTCCGGCCCTTGTCAGTCTTCGGGATGTGTGAGATCCTCCGATACTTTGATGTGATGTAAATTGTAATCATCGTTTCATTTATAGCCAAGGGGGGTTTGTGTGATAAATGATTCCCATGGTGAGGGGGCCGGTAATCCTATACTCCCCACTGCGGGCGGCGCGCTGATGCTGCGCTAGTTACCGGCCCCCTTTCCATATAGAGAGTTTGATATCTGAGGTGCGTGAGCTCTGCAGGGAGATTTCTGTCATTTCTCTGCATTTCTTCTGGATATACTTCTAAATAACGGGGCGCGCTCCCTAAAGTAAGAACCCAGTGGCTTCCAGTAGCTTCTGTGCTGTAAATCCCAGTCAGACCAGGATTAAACTGCGTCTTCCGGCCCCTTAGATAGAATAGGCCCCACCACAGCAAACAGTAAAATGTAAATTTCTATATTTTTATGGTCTTATAACTGTAACCTATTTTACTGATATACGAGAGGGTTTGTATCTCCATGAAAGTCTCATTCTCCCAGGCCAGCTAAGGAATATATATATATACAGGTTGAGTCTCCCATATCCAAAATGCTTGGGACCAGGGGTGATTTGGATAACGGAATATTCCGTATTTTGGAATAATTGCATATAATAATGAGATATCTTGAGAATGGGTCCCAAATATACAGACAGAATGCATTTATGTGTTATATACACCTTATACACACAGCCTGAAGGTTATTTTATACTGTATGTTAATAATTTGTGCTTTAAACAAAGTTTGTCTACATTGAACCATCAGAAAGCAAAGGTTTCATTATCTCAGTCATGCTAAAAATATTCTGTATTTCGGAATATTTGGATATTGGAGACTCACCCTATGTATATATGTGTGTGTGTATATATATATATATATATATATATACACACAGATGTGTCCTTTGTTACTGTTGCTTCAGTTGCACCAAATATCTCCTCTTGGCGCCAGGTCCCGTGCAACTCCGCTCACCCGTCTGCGACTTTATGCAAATGCTGCTCAAATGTCTCTGTCTACGCAACCACTATCACCCCCGATTGTGCCGCGACGCTCCCATTAAACGCCCATAAGACGACGATCTCTGTGTCACCACCCACAACATTTTCAATAGACCTCTCTGGTGACTGAAATTAGAACTGCGACGCTGCATGGACACATTAGGGATAACAACAAAAAAACGCTCCACCACGTCCGACATCGGCAGTGCGTCCGCCCCTCAATCAGGCCCCCAGAGTGTTTTCCATGATAGTCGATGTTTGTGGAAAGTTACGTCAAAATCTTTAGCACTTTTGTATTTATAACTTCTCAAAACATAAAATAATGTAAGACGCCAGCACACAACGCCACAATCACAGGCTGCTTACCTGGGGGACCGCGCTGAGTATCCCCAGGACGCCGCCGCTACAATACACGGCAAAAAACGTAGCGTGCCAAGATTATAAAGAAAGTATGTAGCACTTAGGAGGGCCAATTATACTATAAAGTTCATGTATATGTAATGAATAAATCAACTTTGCTTTATCCTATTACAGAATTGATGTGAAACAAGGGAATTGTTCACTAAACAACAGAATAAATTCACACAAAAGTCATTATAAAGCATAAGTTATAAAAAGTTCTTATATAAGTGTATAACATTAATGGCATCTCCGTCATGATGGTAACCGACCGCAAAGTTCACGGTGGAGAACAGAGGTGGAGACGGGTCTCCTAGACGTAAGAGCTGTCGTCTGTGTGAGAAACGTCCCCGTCATGTACAGCTCCAGCTCCTGCCGACGACGCCACAATTCGCTCTGCGAATGAGCCTCATAAGCACCTGAGCAGTGTAATGTCTCCATTAAGATGACCTGGTGACCACCAGCGGATAACAGGGTTACTGGTGACCCAATTTCATTCATGGTTTATTATATACATCTAATGGCGCTTGGCAGTCGCAGGCGCACACAATATCTTGCGCTGGGCATACTAAAAGCTGTCCTCCAATACCGTCTCTCCTTTTTAAATTCATTTAGCCTTCTGGCGGGTGTTGTACAGATGCAGACTTTGCGCTGCCTCCACCTGCCAGGGCGCAGTATATAACGTACGTTATAGACACAGATATGAGGGTTTCTGATGTTACGTACAAAAAATAAAAATCTAGAAATAGATCTGACTGTGCGTTTCTATGCACAATACGATGACATCAAGGAATAAACAACAATTTCATTACAATTTTAAGTCTCGCGTCTACTCAAAGCGCAGAGTTAGACGGAGATTAGCCGTCCATAAAGTCAGCGCAGTCCCACCATTATTTGGGTCTCATGGCCCTTGAGGCCGATTTCCCCGTATATTCCATTTTGTGCCCTGTTCTGTTCCCAGGCGCACTCTGAGCGAGGCCAATTACAGTCCTGTTCCTGAGCCTCTCAGACGCTCTTGACCTCACTCGAGTAGGCAGATTTATTGTCCAAAAACAGCTGGGGTGGGCACGTCGCACAGCTAATAGCATTCACGCTGCACATGTTGATTATTCGGATCACTTATCCAGTGAGTTAGAAGCCGGAGGGTCTTTCTTTATTCTGTGTGTGCGCAAAACCTGTGTTGGCGCATTAATGAGTCTAATGAGCATTTATTATCTTAAGCACTCTGCTGTTCTAGGCCTTTGTCGTTCAAATGACTTGGATCATGATTCATAACTCCTAATAAATGTTTTGTATACTGTATATTCAGTATGTCAGGCTCAGCGCTGGTATATACTTCTGATAAACTTGCCCGTCCCCATGATTTGAGTTGTCGTTGCGCTCTCTCTCGTTGTCACTGCCTGTACACCCAGTCCATCTAGACCACAGGATCTCAAACTTTTCCTCAGGACCCCAAACAGTGCATGTTTTCCATTTCTCCTCACAGAATCACAAATGAATAATTATCTCCATATGTGAATCTATTAAAATGTGTCAGTGAGTAATGACTACACCTGTGATCCTGCTGGGTGACCTGGGAAATGTGTCAGTGAGTAATTAATACACCTGTGCACCTGCTGGGTGACCTGGGAAATGTGTCAGTGAGTAATTAATACACCTGTGCACCTGCTGGGTGACCTGTGAAATGTGTCAGTGAGTAATGAATACACCTGTGCACCTGCTGGGTGACCTGGGAAATGTGTCAGTGAGTAATTAATACACCTGTGCACCTGCTGGGTGACCTGGGGAATGTGTCAGTGAGTAATGATTACACCTGTGCACCTGCTGGGTGACCTGGGAAATGTGTCAGTGAGTAATGAATACACCTGTGCACCTGCTGGGTGACCTGGGAAATGTGTCAGTGAGAAATGAATACACCTGTGCTCCTGCTGGGTAACCCGGGAAATGTGTCAGTGAGTAATGAGTACACCTGTGCACCTGCTGTGTGACCTGGGAAATGTGTCAGTGAGTAATGATTACACCTGTGCTCCTGCTGGGTGACCTGGGAAATGTGTCAGTGAGTAATGATTACACCTGTGCACCTGCTGGGTGACCTGGGAAATGTGTCAGTGAGTAATGAATACACCTGTGCACCTGCTGGGTGACCTGGGAAATGTGTCAGTGAGTAATGAATACACCTGTGCACCTGCTGGGTGACCTGGGAAATGTGTTAGTGAGTAATGAATACACCTGTGCACCTGCTGGGTGACCTGGGAAATGTGTCAGTGAGTAATGATTACACCTGTGCACCTGCTGGGTGACCTGGGAAATGTGTCAGTGAGTAATGAATACACCTGTGCTCCTGCTGGGTGACCTGGGAAATGTGTCAGTGAGTAATGAATACACCTGTGCACCTGCTGGGTGACCTGGGAAATGTGTCAGTGAGTAATTAATACACCTGTGCACCTGCTGGGTGACCTGGGAAATGTGTCAGTGAGTAATGAATACACCTGTGCTCCTGCTGGGTGACCTGGGATATGTGTCAGTGAGTAATGAATACACCTGTGCACCTGCTGGGTGACCTGGGAAATGTGTCAGTGAGTAATGATTACACCTGTGCTCCTGCTGGGTGACCTGGGAAATGTGTCAGTGAGTAATGAGTACACCTGTTCTCCTGCTGTGTGACCTGGGAAATGTGTCAGTGAGTAATGAATACACCTGTGCACCTGCTGGGTGACCTGGGAAATGTGTCAGTGAGTAATGATTACACCTGTGCTCCTGCTGGGTGACCTGGGAAATGTATCAGTGAGTAATGAGTACACCTGTGCTCCTGCTGGGTGACCTGGGAAATGTGTCAGTGAGTAATGAATACACCTGTGCTCCTGCTGGGTGACCTGGGATATGTGTCAGTGAGTAATGAATACACCTGTGCACCTGCTGGGTGACCTGGGAAATGTGTCAGTGAGTAATGATTACACCTGTGCTCCTGCTGGGTGACCTGGGAAATGTATCAGTGAGTAATGAGTACACCTGTGCACCTGCTGGGTGACCTGGGAAATGTGTCAGTGAGTAATGATTACACCTGTGCACCTGCTGGGTGACCTGGGAAATGTGTCAGTGAGTAATGAATACACCTGTGCACCTGCTGGGTGACCTGGGAAATGTGTCAGTGAGTAATGATTACACCTGTGCACCTGCTGGGTGACCTGGGAAATGTGTCAGTGAGTAATGAATACACCTGTGCACCTGCTGGGTGACCTGGGAAATGTGTCAGTGAGTAATGATTACACCTGTGCACCTGCTGGGTGACCTGGGAAATGTGTCAGTGAGTAATGAATACACCTGTGCTCCTGCTGGGTGACCTGGGAAATGTGTCAGTGAGTAATGAATACACCTGTGCACCTGCTGGGTGACCTGGGAAATGTGTCAGTGAGTAATGATTACACCTGTGCTCCTGCTGGGTGACCTGGGATATGTGTCAGTGAGTAATGAATACACCTGTGCACCTGCTGGGTGACCTGGGAAATGTGTCAGTGAGTAATGATTACACCTGTGCACCTGCTGGGTGACCTGGGAAATGTGTCAGTGAGTAATGAATACACCTGTGCTCCTGCTGGGTGACCTGGGAAAAGTGTCAGTGAGTAATGAGTACACCTGTGCTCCTGCTGGGTGACCTGGGAAATGTGTCAGTGAGTAATGATTACACCTGTGCACCTGCTGGGTGACCTGGGAAATGTGTCAGTGAGTAATGATTACACCTGTGCACCTGCTGGGTGACCTGGGAAATGTGTCAGTGAGTAATGATTACACCTGTGCACCTGCTGGGTGACCTGGGAAATGTGTCAGTGAGTAATGAATACACCTGTGCACCTGCTGGGTGACCTGGGAAATGTGTCAGTGAGTAATGAATACACCTGTGCACCTGCTGGGTGACCTGGGAAATGTGTCAGTGAGTAATGAATACACCTGTGCACCTGCTGGGTGACCTGGGAAATGTGTCAGTGAGTAATGAATACACCTGTGCACCTGCTGGGTGACCTGGGAAATGTGTCAGTGAGTAATGAATACACCTGTGCACCTGCTGGGTGACCTGGGAAATGTATCAGTGAGTAATGAGTACACCTGTGCACCTGCTGGGTGACCTGGGAAATGTGTCAGTGAGTAATGATTACACCTGTGCTCCTGCTGGGTGACCTGGGAAATGTGTCAGTGAGTAATGAATACACCTGTGCTCCTGCTGGGTGACCTGGGAAATGTGTCAGTGAGTAATGATTACACCTGTGCTCCTGCTGGGTGACCTGGGAAATGTGTCAGTGAGTAATGAATACACCTGTGCTCCTGCTGGGTGACCTGGGAAATGTGTCAGTGAGTAATGAATACACCTGTGCACCTGCTGGGTGACCTGGGGAATGTGTCAGTGAGTAATGAATACACCTGTACACCTGCTGGGTGACCTGGGGAATGTGTCAGTGAGTAATGAATACACCTGTGCTCCTGCTGGGTGATCTGGAAAATGTGACCTGTGTGGGGTCCTGAGGACCGAGTTTGAGAACCACTGATCTAGACTGTATATGCCAACTATTCACAGCGTTTTATGAGCTGAAGCAATTATTCAGACGTATCTATTCACTAGCATACTAAGATCCTTGAGACACAAGGCACGGGTGCCTCATACCTCAGTGGCTCACTAGTATTTATTGCATGGATAGGCTGTGTAGCTGGATCAGGGCAGAAAATGGCCGCCTCCCCGTTGCTGACAGATGCTGTTTTGATTTCATTCCTCCCGGCAATAGGGATTAATCTTTCGATGTTCACATACCAGTAGCATGAATACCAGTATGACATGAAAGTCGCAGCGTTGTCACCGGAGACTGCTGCGCATAAGTTATCACTATGCGAATCCCCAGGTGCATTCTGGGTATTTTTATTTTGCTTTTGGAAGCATTTTCCATGTTGCACTTTCTGGATATGTTCTCTAACATCCCTACAGAGAATCTTCTGACAGGCGCCAGCTCAGCTTTCCTGGGTCCCCCGCTAAGCGCAGCCTTAATGATCTCGCGCTGAGATTCACCGAACGCTCTCCCTGGGGGTGATACCGAGGGCCGAGCACCTAAACACAGACCGTGACAAGTACCGAGATCAGAGGGTGCCTGCTTAGTAAATGAAGTACTTGATGTATAGGACCTGCCAGCTCTGATTTACAGCACGTCACGTTACTGTCCCAGCGGGCCTCCTAATCAATCTCTCGCGCCTGTGACATGTCTGTATTCCGTGCGCGATGATGAGGACTAAGCTGTCAGAACAGACGATGATCATATTTATATATAAGCAGGTTTCAGCTTCTATCCTATAGTGAGGGCCTAGTGTGCAAATAAACTGTGTGGGAGCTGTCACATTAATTGCTTGTATAATAATATAATATTGTCCCATATTCACAGGGAAATAGGGAAATAGTTTGTGGAATTGATAAAAAAAAAAAAGATGAGAAAGCTGCTCGTCCGCTCGTATGGAACATAAGTTACCAAAAAGACAAAAAGTCGCTTTAAAGTCCAATCTCCAATGTGGGACAATCTTCTGGTTAACACAAAATAGATAAATATCAGGTTTTATATAGTTTTTTGTAGCAATTGTTTCAGGCTCATTCATGGTGCAAAACTCTATAGAATCTTATATTCGCAGAAATCCAATACCATGCACCCACGTCAGTGACGCCATCTTGTCGGGCACAGTTCTGCGCAGAAAGCCGGGTCATGGTGCTGCGCAGGAGTCTATCACTTGCCGCTCTGACTTGCTGCGAGGTTACTTAGTAAATGTGTGTTATCTGTGTATTGTGCAAAGGTACAGTCGCCATGGACCTCCAGAACACGGAATGCCGCCCCATAAATAGCAGCAAGCTGACCCTCCCGTCTGAGAACGGCTCCGGGACCCGCAGGCCCAGCATCGCCCCAGTCCTGGAGATTGCCGACAGCTCTACGGTGTTACCTTGTGACCTCCTGAGCGACCAATCGGAGGATGAGATGACCCAATCTGATGATGAAGGGCTTCCGGTCCTGGAGTAAGTACTATAAACAGACCTTTATGGTAAATCTGCCTCCTCAGTCATTTATTCCATGTACATTGCGGACACTTTCTGTTTCTAAAGTGTTAAAAAGAAACCGAATTCGCCTCCTAGCGCAGTATATTCCAGACAGCGAAGTGTCTAATAAATCTGCGCTGAAAAAGGTGAATTCACCTCTTACCAATGTGTAAGAGTGGATCGGTTTTATCTTCTCCTATCTGATGACTCCTGATAACATCAGCTCCCAGTATATACTAAGCGGGAGAGGCCGCTATAGTGTAATACGCTCCCAACCAGTTCTATCAGTCATACAACTAATACACATATGTATTATCTAGAGAGTCTGATATAATACTGGTCCCATCACACAGAATAACCTTGTCTCTATGTGGTCATATAGCCGTCCAGCCGCAGGATACTAGAAAGGAGAGAGGTTACCCAACGCGTTTCATCTAGCCAGGAATATTAGCTGAGTTAATCAGGGGTGTAATTGTACTATTTCTATTCTGCAAAACAGAGGAGGACGTGGACCATTGAGCCCCATAGTAAAACTTAGGCCCAGACCCCCAGCGGGTGGACTGGGGAGGATAGAGCCCTGGGAGGGAGGACTTCTCATCATGTGCGGGACAGAGGAGTCCTCTGCTCTTTTGTGAGTGTGGCAATTTGGCACTGCCGGGGGCCCGCTCTCATCCCCAGTGCCCCAATATCATCCGCACCCCCTCTAGTTCCAACCTTGCTGATAAAAAATAAAGACTTCGCACAGAACATACTAATTGGGGTGGGTGGTCTTTGGTATTTTACAACAACTAAATTATTTTAAAAGCTATAAAGGTTAATACTTGGAATCTCTTTATAAAGCGAAGCTGCTGTGTGTCTCTAGTTATAATTATTCCCCTTTGTGCCCACAGAACACAGATGAGAGTGAGCGCAGGTGGGGACAGTGAGGCTACAAATCCACAAGACTTTACTGGGGATCTACTGATAGGAAACCTTTCCTGTGCGTTCTTTCACGGGCATGATGTTGCATGTATATTTCATATGTAGTCGCATTTGCATATTAGAGGCTTTCATGAATAATAATCATTTCTAGGGAAAAAATTCATACACACGGAGTATTATAATGATTTACTGTGTGGGAAAGGCAGAGCATGGTACAATGCTGCCCCCCTGTGGAGAACTACGGTCATACCTGGCACACGTTTACTGGCTGATAAATAGACAATATCTGACCTTGGGGGGGGGGATGTACTAAGCCTTGGAAAGTGATAAAGTACCAGCCAGTCAGCTCCTAACTGCCATGTAAAAGGATGTGTTTGAAAAATGACAGTTAGGAGCTGATTGGTTGGTAGTTTATCACTCTCCCCGTCAGGGTGCATCTGCCTCTTACATTAGTAGGAGAGATGGTTTTATTACATACAGGTATTATATTATAATAACACATGTATTGTCTGCCCGGTAGCTATGTGAAAGGATATCCCCCAAATTCTCCCTATATCGGAAGCTCGCCAACGCTGTGTCACCTTCTACCTGCGAAAGCCGCTTTCTGCTGCCTGCGCCTGGACAAGGTGAGTGATTATTGTGCAGCATGTGATAACCGGATCCTAGCAACGCCCCCTGCGCCACAAACCAGTCCTATGACACAAGAAGGGTCCTATCTAGGTGTCACCAAGTTCCACCCAAACCTTCAGCCATTTATATGCTGTTAACTCATTTTCATTGTACAAAATAAGCAGAATGATCGCTGGCAGAATAAGACCCTCACCCACTAGCTAGTACACCTACTGGTGCCATGCTCAGCCCCTGCCCCTGCCCCACCAACAACTCCTGCCCTTATGGCTTAGGCCAGGACCGAAGAGCGGAGGGAACCTCATACAACGGCAGCATCTGATTGGACAGTAGCAGCGTACGGTCCCCCTTCTCCAGGGACTTCTGCCTGGGGACGCAGTGACTGTATGTCCCAGTATGTGGGTGTCTGGTACTTGGGACCTACAAACTACCACTAGTTACTGCCAGGGAAGGAAGTTTACTGATAAACAAATATATATATATATATATATATATATATATATATATACATACACACATACATACATACAATTTATTTATTTATTTTTATTGTATTTTGTTGCTGTAATGGAAGTCCCCTGTAGAGACGTCATGCTCAGTGCTACAGCTGTTATCACACCAGCAGGAATTTCTGTAGGGTGGATCTGTTAGCATCCATGGGGGATCTATTAGCATCCATGGGAGATCTGTTAGAATCCATGGGAGATCTGTTAGAATCCATGGGAGATCTGTTAGAATCCATGTGAGATCTGTTAGAATCCATGGGAGATCTGTTAGAATCCATGGGAGATCTGTTAGAATCCATGGGAGATCTGTTAGCATCCATGGGTGATCTGTTAGCATCCATGGGAGTTCTGTTGGCATCCTGGGGGGGGATCTGTTAGCATCCCGGGGGGGGGGGGATATCTGTTAGCATCCCCGGGGGGGGTCTGTTAGCATCCTGGGGGGGCGATCTGTTAGCATCCTGGGGAGGGGGGGATCTGTTAGCATCCTGGGGGGGATGTGTTTGCATCTCTGGAGGGTCTGTTTTTGTCCTGAAGTGTCTGTTTGCATTCTAGGGAGTCTGTTTGCGTCCCAGAGGATCTGTTGACAGATTTCTCCAGTAAATGTCTCTCTTTCAGGGCTGCAAACACAACAGTTTTGAAGATGCCAAAGCCTATGGATTCAAGAACAAGCTGATCATTGTATCGGCCGAGACGGCGGGAAACGGCCTCTATAATTTCATCGTTCCCCTTAGAGCATACTACAGATCCCGGAAGGAACTCAACCCGATTGTCCTGCTCCTGGATAACCCGTGAGTGTATTCTACGCACGGCTCTGGTCTGGGCTGGTGGCCATGAGATGTACAGGCCCGTCTCATCCTAACACGTTATAGGGAGGAATGATGGGGAAGACACATTTTTGAACTTTTCTAAATATATGAATAATTTGGGTAAATGCTGAGACACAGAATTCCCAGTCCCTTTCCAGCTAGGGGACAATATTTTCTGAGAGCTTTTCCGTCCAATCTGTGGCCACGAGAATCTAGTGTAAGGATTGTTGCCGTATTTATGTGTCCTTCCGTGGAAGCCTGAAGGGAAGGTTATTGTATAAAGCAATCAGTCCGTATTTCTGATAGTTATGAAATGCGCAGCTAACTAGCAACAACCACGGTATTAAGAGAATCGCCACTTTCTCTATAGTAATCACAAATACAACAAATAATACCAAACTGCTGGCGCTTTGTCTGTTCCACATATATACAGAGTTATACAGAATAGCACAGATATGAGAGTCCTGAAAAGTTCATCTGACCATGGATAACGGGGATCAGCTTCCATAGATGTTCCCCAGGTGATTTATATGAAAAAGACAGAAAAACACATATAATATATTGGTGTTCTGTAATCAAACTTTCCATTATGAGGGATTTATATCCTATAATACACGTATATGTGGGAGCTACTCACACTGCATGGGTTACATGTATGTATACGTGGGAGCTGCTCACACTGCATGGGTTACATGTACGTATACGTGGGAGCTACTCACACTGCATGGGTTACATGTACGTATACGTGGGAGCTACTCACACTGCATGGGTTACATGTATGTACATGTGGGAGCTACTCACACTGCATGGGTTACATGTACGTATACGTGGGAGCTACTCACACTGCATGGGTTACATGTACGTATACGTGGGAGCTACTCACACTGCATGGGTTACATGTATGAACATGTGGGAGCTACTGACACTGCATGGGTTACATGTACAGATACGTGGGAGCTACTCACACTGCATGGGTTACATGTACAGATACGTGGGAGCTACTCACACTGCATGGGTTACATGTACAGATACGTGGGAGCTACTCACACTGCATGGGTTACATGTACGTATATGTGGGAGCTACTCACACTGCATGGGTTACATGTACGTACATGTGGGAGCTACTGACACTGCATGGGTTACATGTACAGATACGTGGGAGCTACTCACACTGCATGGGTTACATGTACAGATACGTGGGAGCTACTCACACTGCATGGGTTACATGTACGTATACGTCGGAGCTGCTCACACTGCATGGGTTACATGTACGTATACGTGGGAGCTACTCACACTGCATGGGTTACATGTACAGATACGTGGGAGCTACTCACACTGCATGGGTTACATGTACGTACACGTGGTAGCTAGTCACGCTGCATGGGTTACATGTACGTATACGTGGGAGCTAGTCACGCTGCATGGGTTACATGTACGTATACGTGGGAGCTACTCGCACTGCATGGGTTACATGTATGTACATGTGGGAGCTACTCACACTGCATGGGTTACATGTACATATACGTGGGAGCTACTCACACTGCATGGGTTACATGTACGTACATGTGGGAGCTACTCACACTGCATGGGTTACATGTACATATACGTGGGAGCTACTCACACTGCATGGGTTACATGTACGTATACGTGGGAGCTACTCACACTGCATGGGTTACATGTATGTACATGTGGGAGCTACTCACACTGCATGGGTTACATGTACGTATACGTGGGAGCTGCTCACACTGCATGGGTTACATGTACGTATACGTGGGAGCTGCTCACACTGCATGGGTTACATGTACGTATACGTGGGAGCTACTCACACTGCATGGGTTACATGTACAGATACGTGGGAGCTACTCACACTGCATGGGTTACATGTACAGATACATGGGAGCTACTCACACTGCATGGGTTACATGTACATATACGTGGGAGCTACTCACACTGCATGGGTTACATGTACGTACATGTGGGAGCTACTCACACTGCATGGGTTACATGTACATATACGTGGGAGCTACTCACACTGCATGGGTTACATGTACGTATACGTGGGAGCTACTCACACTGCATGGGTTACATGTACGTACACGTGGGAGCTACTCACACTGCATGGGTTACATGTACATATACGTGGGAGCTACTCACACTGCATGGGTTACATGTACGTATACGTGGGAGCTACTCACACTGCATGGGTTACATGTACGTACACGTGGGAGCTACTCACACTGCATGGGTTACATGTACGTACACGTGGGAGCTACTGACACTGCATGGGTTACATGTACGTATACGTGGGAGCTACTCACACTGCATGGGTTACATGTACGTACATGTGGGAGCTACTCACACTGCATGGGTTACATGTACAGATACGTGGGAGCTAGTCACACTGCATGGGTTACATGTACGTATACGTGGGAGCTAGTCACACTGCATGGGTTACATGTACGTACACGTGGGAGCTAGTCACACTGCATGGGTTACATGTACGTATACGTGGGAGCTAGTCACACTGCATGGGTTACATGTACGTGCACGTGGGAGCTAGTCACACTGCATGGGTTACATGTACAGATACGTGGGAGCTAGTCACACTGCATGGGTTACATATACGTATACGTGGGAGCTAGTCACACTGCATGGGTTACATGTATGTACACGTGGGAGCTATTGACACTGCATGGGTTACATGTACAGATACGTGGGAGCTACTCACACTGCATAGGTTACATGTACATATACGTGGGAGCTACTCACACTGCATGGGTTACATGTACATATACGTGGGAGCTAGTCACACTGCATGGGTTACATGTACGTATACGTGGGAGCTGCTCACACTGCATGGGTTACATGTACGTACACGTGGGAGCTACTCACACTGCATGGGTTACATGTACGTACACGTGGGAGCTACTCACACTGCATGGGTTACATGTACGTATACGTGGGAGCTACTCACACTGCATGGGTTACATGTACGTACATGTGGGAGCTACTCACACTGCATGGGTTACATGTATGTACATGTGGGAGCTACTCACACTGCATGGGTTACATGTAAGTATACGTGGGAGCTAGTCACACTGCATGGGTTACATGTATGTACACGTCGGAGCTACTCACACTACATGGGTTACATGTACGTACACGTGGGAGCTATTGACACTGCATGGGTTACATGTACGTATATGTGGGAGCTACTCACACTGCATGGGTTACATGTACGTATATGTGGGAGCTACTCACACTGCATGGGTTACATGTACGTACATGTGGGAGCTACTGACACTGCATGGGTTACATGTACAGATACGTGGGAGCTACTCACACTGCATGGGTTACATGTACAGATACGTGGGAGCTACTCACACTGCATGGGTTACATGTACGTATACGTCGGAGCTGCTCACACTGCATGGGTTACATGTACGTATACGTGGGAGCTACTCACACTGCATGGGTTACATGTACAGATACGTGGGAGCTACTCACACTGCATGGGTTACATGTACGTACACGTGGTAGCTAGTCACGCTGCATGGGTTACATGTATGTACATGTGGGAGCTACTCACACTGCATGGGTTACATGTACATATACGTGGGAGCTACTCACACTGCATGGGTTACATGTACGTACATGTGGGAGCTACTCACACTGCATGGGTTACATGTACATATACGTGGGAGCTACTCACACTGCATGGGTTACATGTACGTATACGTGGGAGCTACTCACACTGCATGGGTTACATGTATGTACATGTGGGAGCTACTCACACTGCATGGGTTACATGTACGTATACGTGGGAGCTGCTCACACTGCATGGGTTACATGTACGTATACGTGGGAGCTGCTCACACTGCATGGGTTACATGTACGTATACGTGGGAGCTACTCACACTGCATGGGTTACATGTACAGATACGTGGGAGCTACTCACACTGCATGGGTTACATGTACAGATACATGGGAGCTACTCACACTGCATGGGTTACATGTACATATACGTGGGAGCTACTCACACTGCATGGGTTACATGTACGTACATGTGGGAGCTACTCACACTGCATGGGTTACATGTACATATACGTGGGAGCTACTCACACTGCATGGGTTACATGTACGTATACGTGGGAGCTACTCACACTGCATGGGTTACATGTACGTACACGTGGGAGCTACTCACACTGCATGGGTTACATGTACATATACGTGGGAGCTACTCACACTGCATGGGTTACATGTACGTATACGTGGGAGCTACTCACACTGCATGGGTTACATGTACGTACACGTGGGAGCTACTCACACTGCATGGGTTACATGTACGTACACGTGGGAGCTACTGACACTGCATGGGTTACATGTACGTATACGTGGGAGCTACTCACACTGCATGGGTTACATGTACGTACATGTGGGAGCTACTCACACTGCATGGGTTACATGTACAGATACGTGGGAGCTAGTCACACTGCATGGGTTACATGTACGTATACGTGGGAGCTAGTCACACTGCATGGGTTACATGTACGTACACGTGGGAGCTAGTCACACTGCATGGGTTACATGTACGTATACGTGGGAGCTAGTCACACTGCATGGGTTACATGTACGTGCACGTGGGAGCTAGTCACACTGCATGGGTTACATGTACATATACGTGGGAGCTACTCACACTGCATGGGTTACATGTACGTATACGTGGGAGCTACTCACACTGCATGGGTTACATGTATGTACATGTGGGAGCTACTCACACTGCATGGGTTACATGTACGTATACGTGGGAGCTGCTCACACTGCATGGGTTACATGTACGTATACGTGGGAGCTGCTCACACTGCATGGGTTACATGTACGTATACGTGGGAGCTACTCACACTGCATGGGTTACATGTACAGATACGTGGGAGCTACTCACACTGCATGGGTTACATGTACAGATACATGGGAGCTACTCACACTGCATGGGTTACATGTACATATACGTGGGAGCTACTCACACTGCATGGGTTACATGTACGTACATGTGGGAGCTACTCACACTGCATGGGTTACATGTACATATACGTGGGAGCTACTCACACTGCATGGGTTACATGTACGTATACGTGGGAGCTACTCACACTGCATGGGTTACATGTACGTACACGTGGGAGCTACTCACACTGCATGGGTTACATGTACATATACGTGGGAGCTACTCACACTGCATGGGTTACATGTACGTATACGTGGGAGCTACTCACACTGCATGGGTTACATGTACGTACACGTGGGAGCTACTCACACTGCATGGGTTACATGTACGTACACGTGGGAGCTACTGACACTGCATGGGTTACATGTACGTATACGTGGGAGCTACTCACACTGCATGGGTTACATGTACGTACATGTGGGAGCTACTCACACTGCATGGGTTACATGTACAGATACGTGGGAGCTAGTCACACTGCATGGGTTACATGTACGTATACGTGGGAGCTAGTCACACTGCATGGGTTACATGTACGTACACGTGGGAGCTAGTCACACTGCATGGGTTACATGTACGTATACGTGGGAGCTAGTCACACTGCATGGGTTACATGTACGTGCACGTGGGAGCTAGTCACACTGCATGGGTTACATGTACAGATACGTGGGAGCTAGTCACACTGCATGGGTTACATATACGTATACGTGGGAGCTAGTCACACTGCATGGGTTACATGTATGTACACGTGGGAGCTATTGACACTGCATGGGTTACATGTATGTACACGTGGGAGCTATTGACACTGCATAGGTTACATGTACAGATACGTGGGAGCTACTCACACTGCATGGGTTACATGTACATATACGTGGGAGCTAGTCACACTGCATGGGTTACATGTACGTATACGTGGGAGCTGCTCACACTGCATGGGTTACATGTACGTACACGTGGGAGCTACTCACACTGCATGGGTTACATGTACGTACACGTGGGAGCTACTCACACTGCATGGGTTACATGTACGTATACGTGGGAGCTACTCACACTGCATGGGTTACATGTACGTACATGTGGGAGCTACTCACACTGCATGGGTTACATGTATGTACATGTGGGAGCTACTCACACTGCATGGGTTACATGTAAGTATACGTGGGAGCTAGTCACACTGCATGGGTTACATGTATGTACACGTCGGAGCTACTCACACTACATGGGTTACATGTACGTACACGTGGGAGCTATTGACACTGCATGGGTTACATGTACGTATATGTGGGAGCTACTCACACTGCATGGGTTACATGTACGTATATGTGGGAGCTACTCACACTGCATGGGTTACATGTACGTACATGTGGGAGCTACTGACACTGCATGGGTTACATGTACAGATACGTGGGAGCTACTCACACTGCATGGGTTACATGTACAGATACGTGGGAGCTACTCACACTGCATGGGTTACATGTACGTATACGTCGGAGCTGCTCACACTGCATGGGTTACATGTACGTACACGTGGGAGCTGCTCACACTGCATGGGTTACATGTACGTATACGTGGGAGCTACTCACACTGCATGGGTTACATGTACAGATACGTGGGAGCTACTCACACTGCATGGGTTACATGTACAGATACGTGGGAGCTACTCACACTGCATGGGTTACATGTACGTACACGTGGTAGCTAGTCACGCTGCATGGGTTACATGTATGTACATGTGGGAGCTACTCACACTGCATGGGTTACATGTACATATACGTGGGAGCTACTCACACTGCATGGGTTACATGTACGTACATGTGGGAGCTACTCACACTGCATGGGTTACATGTACATATACGTGGGAGCTACTCACACTGCATGGGTTACATGTACGTATACGTGGGAGCTACTCACACTGCATGGGTTACATGTATGTACATGTGGGAGCTACTCACACTGCATGGGTTACATGTACGTATACGTGGGAGCTGCTCACACTGCATGGGTTACATGTACGTATACGTGGGAGCTGCTCACACTGCATGGGTTACATGTACGTATACGTGGGAGCTACTCACACTGCATGGGTTACATGTACAGATACGTGGGAGCTACTCACACTGCATGGGTTACATGTACAGATACATGGGAGCTACTCACACTGCATGGGTTACATGTACATATACGTGGGAGCTACTCACACTGCATGGGTTACATGTACGTACATGTGGGAGCTACTCACACTGCATGGGTTACATGTACATATACGTGGGAGCTACTCACACTGCATGGGTTACATGTACGTATACGTGGGAGCTACTCACACTGCATGGGTTACATGTACGTACACGTGGGAGCTACTCACACTGCATGGGTTACATGTACATATACGTGGGAGCTACTCACACTGCATGGGTTACATGTACGTATACGTGGGAGCTACTCACACTGCATGGGTTACATGTACGTACACGTGGGAGCTACTCACACTGCATGGGTTACATGTACGTACACGTGGGAGCTACTGACACTGCATGGGTTACATGTACGTATACGTGGGAGCTACTCACACTGCATGGGTTACATGTACGTACATGTGGGAGCTACTCACACTGCATGGGTTACATGTACAGATACGTGGGAGCTAGTCACACTGCATGGGTTACATGTACGTATACGTGGGAGCTAGTCACACTGCATGGGTTACATGTACGTACACGTGGGAGCTAGTCACACTGCATGGGTTACATGTACGTATACGTGGGAGCTAGTCACACTGCATGGGTTACATGTACGTGCACGTGGGAGCTAGTCACACTGCATGGGTTACATGTACAGATACGTGGGAGCTAGTCACACTGCATGGGTTACATATACGTATACGTGGGAGCTAGTCACACTGCATGGGTTACATGTATGTACACGTGGGAGCTATTGACACTGCATGGGTTACATGTACAGATACGTGGGAGCTACTCACACTGCATAGGTTACATGTACATATACGTGGGAGCTACTCACACTGCATGGGTTACATGTACATATACGTGGGAGCTAGTCACACTGCATGGGTTACATGTACGTATACGTGGGAGCTGCTCACACTGCATGGGTTACATGTACGTACACGTGGGAGCTACTCACACTGCATGGGTTACATGTACGTACACGTGGGAGCTACTCACACTGCATGGGTTACATGTACGTATACGTGGGAGCTACTCACACTGCATGGGTTACATGTACGTACATGTGGGAGCTACTCACACTGCATGGGTTACATGTATGTACATGTGGGAGCTACTCACACTGCATGGGTTACATGTAAGTATACGTGGGAGCTAGTCACACTGCATGGGTTACATGTATGTACACGTCGGAGCTACTCACACTACATGGGTTACATGTACGTACACGTGGGAGCTATTGACACTGCATGGGTTACATGTACGTATATGTGGGAGCTACTCACACTGCATGAGTTACATGTACGTATATGTGGGAGCTACTGACACTGCATGGGTTACATATACAGATACGTGGGAGCTAGTCACACTGCATGGGTTACATGTACGTATACGTGGGAGCTACTCACACTGCTTGGGTTACATGTATGTACATGTAGGAGCTACTCACACTGCATGGGTTACATGTACGTATACGTGGGAGCTGCTCACACTGCATGGGTTACATGTACGTATACGTGGGAGCTACTCACACTGCATGGGTTACATGTACAGATACGTGGGAGCTACTGACACTGCATGGGTTACATGTACGTATACGTGGGAGCTACTCACACTGCATGGGTTACATGTACGTACATGTGGGAGCTACTCACACTGCATGGGTTACATGTACAGATACGTGGGAGCTAGTCACACTGCATGGGTTACATGTACGTATACGTGGGAGATAGTCACACTGCATGGGTTACATGTACGTACACGTGGGAGCTAGTCACACTGCATGGGTTACATGTACGTATACGTGGGAGCTAGTCACACTGCATGGGTTACATTTACGTACACGTGGGAGCTAGTCACTCTGCATGGGTTACATGTACAGATACGTGGGAGCTAGTCACACTGCATGGGTTACATATACGTATACGTGGGAGCTAGTCACACTGCATGGGTTACATGTATGTACACGTGGGAGCTACTCACACTACATGGGTTACATGTACGTACACGTGGGAGCTATTGACACTGCATGGGTTACATGTACAGATACGTGGGAGCTACTCACACTGCATAGGTTACATGTACATATACGTGGGAGCTACTCACACTGCATGGGTTACATGTACATATACGTGGGAGCTAGTCACACTGCATGGGTTACATGTACGTATACGTGGGAGCTGCTCACACTGCATGGGTTACATGTACGTACATGTGGGAGCTACTCACACTGCATGGGTTACATGTACGTACACGTGGGAGCTACTCACACTGCATGGGTTACATGTACGTATACGTGGGAGCTACTCACACTGCATGGGTTACATGTACGTACATGTGGGAGCTACTCACACTGCATGGGTTACATGTACGTACATGTGGGAGCTACTCACACTGCATGGGTTACATGTACGTATACGTGGGAGCTAGTCACACTGCATGGGTTACATGTATGTACACGTCGGAGCTACTCACACTACATGGGTTACATGTACATACACGTGGGAGCTATTGACACTGCATGGGTTACATGTACGTATATGTGGGAGCTACTCACACTGCATGGGTTACATGTACGTATATGTGGGAGCTACTCACACTGCATGGGTTACATGTACGTATATGTGGGAGCTACTCACACTGCATGGGTTATATATACAGATACGTGGGAGCTAGTCACACTGCATGGGTTACATGTACATATACGTGGAAGCTATTGTCACTGCATGGGTTACATGTACGTATACGTGGGAGCTAGTCACACTGCATGGGTTACATGTACGGATACTTGGGAGCTAGTCACACTGCATGGGTTACATGTACGTATATGTGGGAGCTCTTCTTTTAAACTCAATCAATAGAAAAACAATGTATTAGAGGATATAAATCCCCCATAAGGGAAAGTTTGATTACAGAACACCAATATATTATATGTGTTTTTCTGTCTTTTCCATATAAATCACCTGGGGAACATCTATGGAAACTGATCCCCGTTATCCATGGTCAGATGAACTTTTCAGGACTCTCATATCTGTGCTATTCTGTATATATGTGGAACAGAAAAGCGCCAATAGTTTAGTATTTATTTGTTGCATTGTATAAAGCACGTTTAGAAGCAAACGTCCGTTATACAGAGAAACCAGAACATCTCAGGGTTTCCGGCATGGTCAGCAAATACAGTAATTGCTTATAATTAAATATTCCCTTTGAAATTCTGTTAATCCCAGAACGTGTTACTAAATCTGCGCACACGCCTAGGGGCTATGATTCCGATCGTTTTATGTTAACGTTATTTATTGCTAATGGTTGTTATCATCTATTTATTTTCCAGTGCAAATAATTTACATTCGTGCCTCCCCCTTATTAGATTCTTCACATGACAACCCTCATCATCTCTCTCTTCTTACTAGGCCGGACAATCACTTCCTAGAGGCCATCTCCTGTTTCCCAATGGTTTACTTCATGGTTGGCACGATAGATAAGTAGGTTTGTTTTCCGAAGTACTAAAATCAGAATGTTACAGATTTACACGCATTTTGCCTCCATTAATCCCTGTAGTCTTGTGTTCAAATCCCTTGGTCAGTGAAAACTTCATGTCAATGCTAGGACCAGACATTGAGGGGTATACTTGCTAAAGTGCGGGTTTTTAGAAGTGGAGATGTTGCCCATAGCAACCAATCAGATTCTACTTATTTAACTAGCACCTTCTAGAAGATAATAGCTAGAATCTGATTGGTTGCTAATGGCAGCATCTCCACTTCTAAAAACCAGCACTTTAGTAAATACACCCCTGAGAATGTTACATCATGTTGTCACTCTTCCAGTAAGCTGGTGACGCTCCTATCTGGATGTGTTTTGCTGTTGCTGTTAGAGAACACGTTCAGTGTTATGTAATAAATTCCTGTTATATATGGAGCATTTTATTTAGTTATGTTCTTGACAGAAGAGCTTGCACCCTTCCCCATCACTGGCTCCTCTTCCTGACACTCCAGTGACAGACGGGGACCTATCTTTTCCCATCTCCGCAGGAAGCTGCTGTATTGTGGGTCCAGAGTACATGACATTTAGGCAATGAGGACACTGTAATATTCTGTATACTGTGTATTCTATCTCCTCCAGTCTGGATAATTTGCTGCAATGTGGGATCATCTACGCAGACAATTTGGTGGTGGTAGACAAGGAAAGCACGATGAGCGCAGAGGAAGACTACATGGCGGACGCCAAGACGATCGTCAACGTGCAGACAATGTTCAGGTACCGTCCCCTCCAGATTTAAGGGGGCAGTGGAGACCCCCAGTATTAGAAGACCTTTGTAGTTATGTTATGGGAATAAAAAGTGCAGACTGGAAGCCATGTTTCTGTATTGTTATCCCAACTCAAGCGACAACTTAATGTATTTGTAAATGATAATCTGTATTCACAACCAGCAACATTCAGGACAAAATAGGTTTCCTGTTATACAGATCTAAACATAAGGGTATATGGTATAGCTGTATATACGTTATGGCATATGGTATAGCTGTACACACGTTAGGGCATATGGTATAGCTGTACACACGTTAGGGCATATGGTATAGCTGTACACACGTTAGGGCACACTGTACACACGTTAGGGCATATGGTATAGCTGTACACACGTTAGGGCATATGTTATAGCTATACACACGTTAGGGCATATGGTATAGCTGTACACACGTTAGGGCACACTGTACACACGTTAGGGCATATGGTATAGCTGTACACACGTTAGGGCATATGTTATAGCTATACACACGTTAGGGCATATGGTATAGCTGTACACACGTTAGGGCATATGGTATAGCTATACACACGTTAGGGCATATGGTATAGCTGTACACACGTTGGGGCATATGGTATAGCTGTACACACGTTAGGGCATATGGTATAGCTGTACACACGTTAGGGCATATGGTATAGCTGTACACACGTTAGGGCATATGGTATAGCTATACACACGTTAGGGCATATGGTATAGATATACACACGTTAGTGCACACTGTACACACTTTAGGGCATATGGTATAGCTGTACACACGTTAGGGCATATGGTATAGCTGTACACGCGTTAGGGCATATGGTATAGCTGTACACACGTTAGGGTATATGGTATAGCTGTACACACGTTAGGGCATATGGTATAGCTGTACACACGTTAGGGCATATGGTATAGCTGTACACACGTTAGGGCACACTGTACACACGTTCCGGCATATGGTATAGCTGTACACACGTTAGGGCACACTGTACACACGTTAGGGCACACTGTACACACGTTAGGGCATATGGTATAGCTGTACACACGTTAGGGCATATGGTATAGCTGTACACACGTTAGGGCATATGGTATAGCTGTACACACGTTAGGGCACATGGTATAGCTATACACACGTCAGGGCATATGGTATAGATGTACATACGTTAGGGCATATGGTATAGCTGTACACACGTTAGGGCATACGGTATAGCTATACACACGTCAGGGCATATGGTATAGCTATACACACGTTAGGGCATATGGTATAGCTATACACACGTTAGTGCACACTGTACACACGTTAGGGCATATGGTATAGCTGTACACACGTTAGGGCATATGGTATAGCTGTACACACGTTAGGGCATATGGTATAGCTGTACACACGTTAGGGCATATGGTATAGCTGTACACACGTTAGGGCATATGGTATAGCTGTACACACGTTCGGGCATATGGTATAGCTGTACACACGTTCGGGCATATGGTATAGCTGTACACACGTTAGGGCATATGGTATAGCTGTACACACGTTAGGGCATATGGTATAGTTGTACACACGTTAGGGCATATGGTATAGCTGTACATACGTTCGGGCATATGGTATAGCTGTACACACGTTAGGGCATATGGTATAGCTGTACACACGTTAGGGCATATTTTATAGATGTACACACGTTAGGGCATATGGTATAGCTGTACACACGTTAGGGCATATGGTATAGCTGTACACACGTTAGGGCACACTGTACACACGTTACGGCATATGGTATAGCTGTACACACGTTAGGGCACACTGTACACATGTTAGGGCATATGGTATAGCTGTACACACGTTAGGGCATATGGTATAGCTGTACACACGTTAGGGCATATGGTATAGATATACACACGTTAGGGCACACTGTACACACGTTAGGGCACACTGTACACATGTTAGGGCATACGGTATAGCTGTACACACGTTAGGGTATATGGTATCGCTGTACACACGTTAGGGCATATGGTATCGCTGTACACACGTTAGGGCATATGGTATAGCTGTACACACGTTAGGGCATATGGTATAGCTGTACACACGTTAGGGCATATGGTATAGCTGTACACACGTTAGGGCATATGGTATAGCTGTACACACGTTAGGGCATATGGTATAGCTAGCTATACACACGTTAGGGCATATGGTATAGCTGTACACACGTTAGGGCATATGGTATAGCTGTACACACGTTAGGGCATATGGTATAGCTGTACACACGTTAGGGCATATGGTATAGCTGTACACACGTTAGGGCATATGGTATAGCTGTACACACGTTAGGGCATATGGTATAGATGTACACACGTTAGGGCAAATGGTATAGATGTACACACGTTAGGGCATATGGTATAGATGTACACACGTTAGGGCAAATGGTATAGATGTACACACGTTAGGGCATATGGTATAGCTGTACACACGTTAGGGCATATGGTATAGCTGTACACACGTTAGGGCATATGGTATAGCTGTACACACGTTAGGGTATATGGTATAGCTGTACACACGTTAGGGCACACTGTACACACGTTAGGGCATATGGCATAGCTGTACACACGTTAGGGCACACTGTACACACGTTAGGGCATATGGCATAGCTGTACACACGTTAGGGCACACTGTACACACGTTAGGGCATATGGCATAGCTGTACACACGTTAGGGCACACTGTACACACGTTAGGGCACACTGTACACACATTAGGGCACACTGTACACACGTTAGGGCATATGGTATAGCTGTACACACGTTAGGGCATATGGTATAGCTGTACACACGTTAGGGCATATGGTATAGATGTACATACGTTAGGGCATATGGTATAGATATACACACGTTAGGGCATATGGTATAGCTGTACACACGTTAGGGCATGTGGTATAGCTATACACACGTTAGTGCATGTGGTATAGATATACACACGTTAGGGCAAATGGTATAGATGTACACACGTTAGGGCAAATGGTATAGATGTACACACGTTAGGGCATATGGTATAGATGTACACACATTAGGGTATATGGTATAGCTATACACACGTTAGGGCATATGGTATAGCTATACACAAATTAGTGCACACTGTACACACGTTACGGCATATGGTATAGCTGTACACACGTTAGGGCACACTGTACACACGTTAGGGCATATGGTATAGCTGTACACACGTTAGGGCATATGGTATAGCTGTAGACACGTTAGGGCATATGGTATAGCTGTACATACGTTAGGGTATATGGTATAGCTGTACACACGTTAGGGCATATGGTATAGATATACACACGTTAGGGCATATGGTATAGCTGTACACACGTTAGGGCATATGGTATAGCTGTACACACGTTAGGGCATGTGGTATAGCTATACACACGTTAGTGCATGTGGTATAGATATACACACGTTAGGGCAAATGGTATAGATGTACACACGTTAGGGCAAATGGTATAGATGTACACACGTTAGGGCATATGGTATAGATGTACACACATTAGGGTATATGGTATAGCTATACACACGTTAGGGCATATGGTATAGCTATACACAAATTAGTGCACACTGTACACACGTTACGGCATATGGTATAGCTGTACACACGTTAGGGCACACTGTAGACACGTTAGGGCATATGGTATAGCTGTACACACGTTAGGGCATATGGTGTAGCTGTAGACACGTTAGGGCATATGGTATAGCTGTACATACGTTAGGGTATATGGTATAGCTGTACACACGTTAGGGCATATGGTATAGCTGTACACACGTTAGGGCATATGGTATAGATGTACACACGTTAGGGCAAATGGTATAGCTGTACACACTTTAGGGCATATGGTATAGCTGTACACACATTAGGGTATATGGTATAGCTATACACACGTTAGGGCATATGGTATAGCTATACACACATTAGTGCACACTGTACACACGTTACGGCATATGGTATAGCTGTACACACGTTAGGGCACACTGTACACACGTTAGGGCATATGGTATAGCTGTACACACGTTAGGGCATATGGTATAGCTGTACACACGTTAGGGCATATGGTATAGCTGTACACACGTTAGGGTATATGGTATAGCTGTACACACGTTAGGGCATATGGTGTAGCTGTACACACGTTAGGGCATATGGTGTAGCTATACACACGTTAGGGCATATGGTGGTATAGCTGTACACACGTTAGGGCATATGGTATAGCTGTACACACGTTAGGGCATATGGTGTAGCTGTACACACGTTAGGGCATATGGTGTAGCTGTACACACGTTAGGGCATATGGTATAGCTGTACACACGTTAGGGCATATGGTATAGCTGTACACACGTTAGGGCATATGGTATAGCTGTACACACGTTAGGGCATATGGTATAGCTGTACACACGTTAGGGCATATGGTATAGCTGTACACACGTTAGGGCATATGGTATAGCTGTACACACGTTAGGGCATATGGTATAGCTGTACACACGTTAGGGCATATGGTATAGCTGTACACACGTTAGGGCATATGGTATAGCTGTACACACGTTAGGGCATATGGTATAGCTGTACACACGTTAGGGCATATGGTATAGCTGTACACACATTAGGGCATATGGAGTAGCTGTACACACGTTAGGGCATATGGTATAGCTATACACACGTTAGGGCACACTGTACACACGTTAGGGCATATGGTATAGCTGTACACACGTTAGGGCATATGGTGTAGCTGTACACACGTTAGGGCATATGGTGTAGCTGTACACACGTTAGGGCATATGGTATAGCTGTACACACGTTAGGGCATATGGTATAGCTGTACACACGTTAGGGCATATGGTATAGCTGTACACACGTTAGGGCATATGGTATAGCTGTACACACGTTAGGGCATATGGTATAGCTGTACACACGTTAGGGCATATGGTATAGCTGTACACACGTTAGGGCATATGGTATAGCTGTACACACGTTAGGGCATATGGTATAGCTGTACACACGTTAGGGCATATGGTATAGCTGTACACACGTTAGGGCATATGGTATAGCTGTACACACATTAGGGCATATGGAGTAGCTGTACACACGTTAGGGCATATGGTATAGCTATACACACGTTAGGGCACACTGTACACACGTTAGGGCATATGGTATAGCTGTACACACGTTAGCACACACTTGGTTGAATAGAAGCAGGACTATAAATGCAGTTTTGGTCCCGCTATGTAAGATGCAGAGCGCAGTCTGGGTTATATAGGACGGGGCCATTTCTGGAGATCTTTAGATCACCGATTTCCTGCACATCTGGGGTGTGAGCAAAAAGACATTGGCTCTGCCCAGCACACACCAACGGGAGGTCCCACCGAGACCCTAACACCTGACCAGGATCCAACTGGACCACCTCATGTTGGTTTCATCCCAATTGGTGCAGGGGTGTCCGATCACACAACCTGACAGACGGACAGACCAATGAATTGTATATATAAGATTATATAAGGTTAGGGTTGCAGTTCTTTAAATTCCTAATGCAATAATATGTATTTTGTACCCTAGAACGTGCTTATAACATGCAGCTTTCCAGCCCATAACAATATTTCTGACCAATTACACTTTGCCCATCTCTTTCTTACTTATAGACGTACATTTACAAGTACATGAACCTATTATTGTATGTTAAAAACCTGGCGGAAGCAGGAGCCCCAATAATAGGCCATATAAATGGTAACTGATGTGAATGGTAAAATGATTTAATACCAATCAGAATCTTCGCCACAGGCGAGTGATCCATTATAAACCTACAGGAAAAGTCACTGTCACACGTCCGAGCAATGATTCAGTCTCACACGTTTCCTTTCCATATTCTGCAACAACGTTTGGGGAGAATTCAGACGTCTCATTAATAAGATTACACAAAGGGAAAAAACATTGAAACTCTTAAAATAAACAAATCTATAGTTTCCGCAAGTGACCGGTGGCCATGAATACTTATTAATATTATATTTAGTACTGATACCAATATTTACTAATCAAATATAATATCCTCTGCGGTCACTATTCTGTCGCCCTCCTATGCGGGAACCATTGAAGAGGATTTAACCCTTTGTCACCTGTGTGCGTTACATTGCAGATTATTTCCCAGCCTCAGTATCACCACCGAGCTGACGCATCCATCCAACATGCGCTTCATGCAGTTCCGGGCGAAAGACTGTTATTCCCTCGCGCTTTCCAAGCTGGAGAAAGTAAGTTCTGTTACTGTGTATTCACAGACACTAATCATATATACTAGGTATAATTACTGCCGGTAAGGGCTACCCCCATCATTATTCATCATGTACCGCCGCTGTGCCTGCGCTGGTATCGCCATCTCAGAATATAAACATTTCCTGTAGTGACTGGCGGCCTCCCGAGCGTCCCTATGTGCGGTATGTCTGTCTGTCTGTAGTGTCCTCATAATCTGGGGCACAGCTAATGGGAGGCAGTGTATGCAGCTGACTCTGCCTTTAGGTTCAATAAAGACTGCTCCATCTGTAGATACAGCGTATATTTTTATTTGACAAATGATTATAATACCTGACAAAGATCAAGAACCCACAAAAGTTGATGTAAATTTAGGACAATTATGGATTATAAAACGCCCGTCCTCCTTTCATGGTTACTTGTCTGTAATCGCTGCTCGTGTTTCCGCAGAAAGAACGAGAGAACGGATCCAATCTGGCCTTCATGTTCCGTCTCCCGTTTGCTGCCGGCAGAGTGTTTAGTATCAGTATGTTGGATACATTATTATATCAGGTAATAATATACAAATCTTGCTGGAGCTTATAACAGTAACATTGTAACTAATCTCATGATGGTTGTTAGTTCCAGGTCCTAAATAGGGGAACAAAACAAAAAATAACATTGTCTGATATATAGCGACAAAATTTAAATAAAAAAATATGTAAAAAGCCTTATTATACCAGGACAAACGCAGCCCCGCTATAAGCGGGATAGTCGTACAGATATGTACTCACACATCATTGCTGCATTTGCTCTAAACGGCCCTCTCGGCGAGCCAAGTCTTGTGAGACTCCTAGCACTGTCTTTCTTTTTTTTTTTTACCGAAAACGCATCAAATTCTCAATGTGATGCGACTACGATCAGTAGACTGCACTGAGTAATGTGACACCTGTATATCTGTGTGCTCCTGAGTCTGTATATGGAGACTGCGCTGAGTAATGTGATATGTGACACCTGTATATCTGTGTGCTCCTGAGTCTGTATATAGGAGACTGCGCTGAGTAATGTGATATGTGACACCTGTATATCTGTGTGCTCCTGAGTCTGTATATGGAGACTGCGCTGAGTAATGTGATATGTGACACCTGTATATCTGTGTGCTCCTGAGTCTGTATATAGGAGACTGTGCTGAGTAATGTGATATGTGACACCTGTATATCTGTGTGCTCCTGAGTCTGTATATAGGAGACTGTGCTGGGTAATGTGATATGTGACACCTGTATATCTGTGTGCTCCTGAGTCTGTATATGGGAGACTGTGCTGAGTAATGTGATATGTGACACCTGTATATCTGTGTGCTCCCGAGTCTGTATATGGGAGACTGTGCTGAGTAATGTGATATGTGACACCTGTATATCTGTGTGCTCCTGAGTCTGTATATGGGAGACTGCGCTGAGTAATGTGATATGTGACACCTGTATATCTGTGTGCTCCTGAGTCTGTATATAGGAGACTGTGCTGAGTAATGTGATATGTGACACCTGTATATCTGTGTGCTCCTGAGTCTGTATATAGGAGACTGCGCTGTGTAATGTGATATGTGACACCTGTATATCTGTGTGCTCCTGAGTCTGTATATAGGAGACTGCGCTGAGTAATGTGATAGGTGACACCTGTATATCTGTGTGCTCCTGAGTCTGTATATAGGAGACTGCGCTGAGTAATGTGATATGTGACACCTGTATATCTGTGTGCTCCTGAGTCTGTATATAGGAGACTGCGCTGAGTAATGTGATAGGTGACACCTGTATATCTGTGTGCTCCTGAGTCTGTATATAGGAGACTGTGCTGAGTAATGTGACACCTGTATATCTGTGTGCTCCTGAGTCTGTATATGGGAGACTGCGCTGAGTAATGTGATATGTGACACCTGTATATCTGTGTGCTCCTGAGTCTGTATATAGGAGACTGTGCTGAGTAATGTGACACCTGTATATCTGTGTGCTCCTGAGTCTGTATATAGGAAACTGCGCTGAGTAATGTGATAGGTGACACCTGTATATCTGTGTGCTCCTGAGTCTGTATATAGGAGACTGCGCTGAGTAATGTGATATGTGACACCTGTATATCTGTGTGCTCCTGAGTCTGTATATAGGAGACTGCGCTGAGTAATGTGATATGTGACACATGTATATCTGTGTGCTCCTGAGCCTGTATATGGGAGACTGCGCTGAGTAATGTGACATGTGACACCTGTATATCTGTGTGCTCCTGAGTCTGTATATAGGAGACTGTGCTGAGTAATATGATAGGTGACACCTGTATATCTGTGTGCTCCTGAGTCTGTATATAGGAGACTGCGCTGAGTAATGTGATATGTGACACCTGTATATCTGTGTGCTCCTGAGTCTGTATATGGGAGACTGCGCTGAGTAATGTGATATGTGACACCTGTATATCTGTGTGCTCCTGAGTCTGTATATAGGAGACTGCGCTGAGTAATGTGATATGTGACACCTGTATATCTGTGTGCTCCTGAGTTTCTGAATCATCATACAAAGTGCTACAATACAGGGGTCGTGGCTTTTTCCCACGCTACTCGCACACAGATATATGAGAGTGTCACATATGAAATTAATCTGCAGAGTCTCCTGGTGCGTCCTAGTCACATATCATTGTGACTTACAATAGACACATTTTCGTAACAAAAAGACGCCTGGTGCTAGCAGAGTTTCACGGGAAGTCACTCTGCGTGGTGTATTGAGAATAGAGGACACATCTATAGCCCGTTGTAACCAGGACAGGCACAGCCCCGTTGTACCCAGGACAGGCACAGCCCCGTTGTACCCAGGACAGGCACAGCCCCGTTGTACCCAGGACAGGCACAGCCCCGTTGTACCCAGTGCTCCTGTCTATGTAGTGTATAATCTTTGTTGGTTCTCTGGGAGTCCCATTTTATAAGAGCTTTATGTAAATATTGTTCTTCTATTCCCCCTCAGTCCTTTGTAAAAGATTACATGATCACCATCACCAGACTCCTCCTGGGGTTGGATACAACGCCGGGATCTGGATACCTGTGCGCAGTGAGTATAACTGTGTCCCGCTCATCCATAGTCTTCACACCCACTTTTATTTGTTTGGCTTTAACATCTGTAGTTCTTAGGGAAACGTGATCCTGGAAGACCCCCTCTGCCCCCTGGTACCCGTAGGGCACATTGGGGTCCTCCAGCTGGACGATTATAGCCATTAAGAGATCATTGTGACGTTTAGATGAATCCTACAGAGTAATGAGATCGGCTGATGGGATGGTGATGGCAGCTGTCAAATCCGTTTCCGCCTTCACCGCACTATTCAGTTGACAACCGTTAAATAGCGTCTGTAATAGTTCTCAACAGCCGGAGGACTGCAGTCTACTTCTGGTAGTCAAAGCGAACTAATTCTTGTGCTTTGCAAAGCATCATGGGAGGGGAGCCATGATGAATTGTTGGGGTTAAATCTGTTGCTTATCTCCCTACATATTCACTTTCTGTAATTGTCACATTTATCCAGCAGGGGGCGCCTCATTGTTGTGGTATAGCTGGTTTGTAGTGATTTCATAGGCATCATTAAATAATTGGTTCAATTCCACAATATGGCTACCTCCACCGCATGGCGCTGTGATGTCACTAATTCTTAGTATACCGATGTCCACTTTAGTAATGGTGACGTAATATTGTCGTCGTCATATTACTCCATATGATTTGGATCAGTGTTTACAAAAAAACTTTTATTTCAGATGAAAATCACAGAGGACGATCTATGGATCAGAACTTACGGCCGACTCTTTCAGAAACTCTGCTCATCCAGCGCGGAGATCCCTATCGGCATTTACAGAACGCAGTCGCACATGTTTTCTACGTCGGAGGTAAGATGATTTTGTGTTGCTGCCACCTAGTGGTCCTCCAGAAAAACGCTGATTCCCATAGAAACCAACAGCTTTAATTTGTCTATTCTGCAGTATATTAACCAAAGCTATTATCTGATTGGTTGCCATGACAATAAAAAAGTCACAACTTTATTAAAATAACCATTATAAATGGTGGTTAAATATGCACAGCAGAAATCGGCTGCACAATCACGTAAAGGCTGTGTATGTACCCGTTATGAATAAAACGTCAAGCATTTTGCTGTAATATAATATAATTGCAATTCCTCATGTGGCCTCCAGGTGGCGCAATACATTCTGAGAGCTTCCAGGCTACTAAGGTTCCAATGCTGTGTGACCTGTGTATTTTACAGAGATCTCCCTACGTACAGACTAAACCTGAGAGCTGTGATATAAATATTCACTTTGTGATCAGTATAGAACAGTAATGTTCTGCTTTGTTCCTTACAGCCGCCTGACATCAGAACGCAGGTAGGTTTCCTGTAAATGTGTTTTTTACACAAAATAATTCACCTCCTATGGTACAAATATTGTGCGTATCCAGCTTTAATTCTGCGCTGCGCCAAATTACTCCCATGCCGTAAAATAATAACAAAGCCGAGTTACTAAACGCAATAAAAAAAACACAACCCAAAAAAACAAGCAATCATCACGAAAATAAATCTAATATGCTAATATAAGTGGAAGACGATATAGCAGCCAAAGAAACAACTTTAGTGGCTAAATAAATGAAAATAAAATATATTCTATTATTAGTAGCATGAGGCTGCAATTTCAGGGAGCAGGAAGATTATAGTGTTAATTATAATGCTGTATATAACCTCAATAATACTTCCAGCTGCCTCCGGTAACCAGCAATCTCAGTTCATGAGATTCATCATCTGGGCAGATTCGGCTTAGCTGCTGGAAGACCTGCAGATGACTTCTCATGATTATATCTATCTGCCCTTAGTAAGGATTTGCCCCTATTATCCTTTATATAAAATATCAGTACATCTGAATCCTCTCATAATAAGGAAATGTTTTATTACTGAACATGAGATCATCCATGTATCTGTATTATGTAACATTGTGTTTATGGTGAGGGCTATTATTGCTGTGTCTTCCATCATAACATGAAGAGAATGGCAAACATAGGGGTGTATGTGGTTCCCATGGCAGTGCCACATTTCTGGAAATACATAATCAAATATGAAATATTCGTGTGAATAAAGAAAGTGCCTGACTATACGTAAACATAATAATATAAATAACTATTAAAGTGAGTTTCAAAAGTTGGATCAGCGGAAAGAAAACAAATATCCGATGGTAAATCTCTTTCTGTACTGTAGGCAGCAGTTCAAATAGTTATTTTATTACTTAAGAGAACTGAACATTATCACCCTGTAACCTTGTACCACCCACAACCTTATTCCTCTCAGTGTTGCGTTTCCTCTTCTCTGTTTACACTAAGCGTTTATAAGTGATTAGTCTCCTCCTCCCCTCCGAGCACCGGCAGATATCCATTCCTGCAGCTATTTTCCTGCAGAATCTCCTTTCCTCCATTACTTATCCCCTTGTAGGGCCTGGCTTATCATTATGGGGTACAGTGACGCCCTTTGCATTATTCTTCAATCTTCAGTCTCAAATCTCCATCAATGTGGAGGACTGCGAGGACACTAAAGACACAAAGGAACACTGGGCGGTGAAGCCCAGTCACCGGAACTCTACGTCAAGTGATCAGTCCGAGCACCCCCTGCTGCGCAGGAAGAGTATGCAGTGGGCGCGCAGGCTGAGCAGGAAAGGGAACAAGCAAGCGGGCAAAACGGCCGAGTGGATAAGTCAACAGAGACTAAACTTGTACAGAAGATCCGAGCGCCAAGAGCTGTCCGAGCTGGTGAAAAACCGCATGAAACATCTTGGCCTTCCCACTACGGGATATGGTAAGTAGCGGTAGCTGCCCGGTAAGCCCTGCATGGCGACATGGCTTGTGCCCACTCATTGCCACCCACAGCTTTGTCGGTCTTTCTGATATTTAAGTCTATTTTATCCTATATTCATCTGTGGTGTTCTGTATTGTTGTACGTGGCCGCGCAGTCCCTATGTCATGTTTCTATGTAAATCCGTGTGTACTGAGAGCTGAATATATCACAACAAGCATACGGTTACCGCATAAAGCCTGCGCCCAGTTTGTGCCACCTCTTCCTGTATTACCTCTTATCGGTCTTTCAGGTTTTTATCTTATTTTCACCTTTAATCCATCTGTGTTCTCCTGTGTTATTGTACGTGTCTGTGAGCTTCCTATGTAACATGGTTTGTGCACAGATATCTGTATATGGGAGTACGTGTGCTGACTGCATAGATCTCCGACAGGCGCAGAATTACCGCCATAGGGCACCTGGTGCCCCGCTGGGCCTGGCTTCCCTGCCGCGCTCTGAGACCGCAGATCTTTATTAGTCATAATGTCAGATATCTTGTGTGTAATTGTGATACATTACAGAGACCTGACAACATATTCACATAAAAATGTGTATACCGCTTTTGCCTTCCTGAGCAGAAGTACAAGGCTTGGCTGCAGAGCTTACATTTAAAGTACACCATTTTCCATTTAGTGAAATGTTCTGATTGACTAGCACATCAGTAACTCGCTATCGCTGATACATGTACTAATAATAAGTTATAGATGTAATTATAGGGGGGCGGATGGCCCAGTAGATGTAACGGGATGAGTGTTGGGGTACTCTCAGCTCCCCATGTACATATGAACGTTATTCCCTGGTCCTTGTGACTGTAGCCGTGATTCTGGCTGTGCTCATACACCTGATCAGCCTTATAGGTATACGGAGAGCTAAATGCAGAGTGCGTGGGGGACCAATGCACCTTTACCTGTACTGTAGGAACCTCTAATTGTCACTTATTGGGCTATAATCTATGATGATGATACAGGTCATGCTATTATCCTGCCACTAGGCCCAAGAGCTGACTATCAGGAGCATGGTCTCAGTCATACACACACAAGTATATGGCAGCAGCAATGGGGCCTGTAGGAAGAGGACTGTACATGAAGGCTGATTGCAGTAACCTACAACCACATTTACCAACTGAGAATTGGGGTCATATTAGTGACTCATATAAGGGGTAATTGTGTCTTAAACCCAGTTATGTCTGAGTGCCTTCTTTTCTGAATACTATACATATGTACAGTATATATAATTGTTTATTTCTATAGCACTGCCTCCAGTAGCTCCATCCACCGTTACTGAACCTATTTTTCCAGAGAAATCGCCCTGGCTGGGACTAATGAATGGGAGGCCGCCTGCTCCATAGCTCCCTTACACTAAGCCTTAGATAAAAGCGTATTGTGATGTGATAGGTGTGAGCGGTACTGCGACACTTGTATAGCGCTGGTTACTAATAAATAAGCCTCCCTCTTACACTGCTGTAGGCCTGCATCTACAGATAGGCGCATTCGCACTCCATGTAATGCACTGTAGGAGCTGAACCTACTCTGGGTCATAAATGATGCCTACTGCTTCCCCCCTGACTTCTCATGCAGTTTACTAGGCCTGATAGGGACATGGCACCTACTGCTTCCCCACATGACGTCTCGTGCCATCACTAGGCCTGATAGAGACATGGAACCTACTGCTTCCCCCCATGACGTCTCGTGCCATTACTAGGCCTATAGAGACATGGCACCTACTGCTTCCCCACATGACGTCTCATGCCATTACTAGGCCTGATAGGGCCATGGCACCTACTGCTTCCCCCCATGACGTCTCATGCCATTACTAGGCCTATAGAGACATGGCACCTACTGCTTCCCTACATGACATCTCATGCCATTACTAGGCCTATAGAGACATGGCACCTACTGCTTCCCCCCATGATGTCTCATGCCATTACTAGGCATATAAAGACATGGCACCTACTGCTTCCCCCCATGACTTCTCATGCAGTTTACTAGGCCTGATAGGGACATGGCACCTACTGCTTCCCAACATGATGTCTCGTGCCATCACTAGGCCTGATAGGGCCATGGCACCTACTGCTTCCCCACATGACATCTCGTGCCGTTTACTAGGCCTGACAGGGACCTGGCACCTACTGCTTCCCCACATGACTTTCGTGCCATTTACTAGGTCTGATAGGGACATGGCACCTACTGCTTCCCCCCATGACGTCTCGTGCCATTTACTAGGCCTGATAGGGACATGGCACCTACTGCTTCCCCCCATGACGTCTCATGCCATTTACTAGGCCTGATAGGGACATGGCACCTACTGCTTCCCCCCATGACGTCTCATGCCGTTTACTAGGCCTGATAGGGACATGGCACCTACTGCTTCCCCACATGACGTCTCGTGCCATTACTAGGCCTGATAGGGACATGGCACCTACTGCTTCCCCACATGACGTCTCGTGCCGTTTACTAGGCCTGATAGGGCCATGGCACCTACTGCTTCCCTATATGACATCTCGTGCCGTTTACTAGGCCTGATAGGGACATGGCACCTACTGCTTCCCCACATGACATCTCATGCCATTACTAGGCCTGATAGGGACATGGCACCTACTGCTTCCCCCCATGACGTCTCATGCCGTTTACTAGGCCTGATAGGGACATGGCACCTACTGCTTCCCCACATGACGTCTCGTGCCATTACTAGGCCTGATAGGGACATGGCACCTACTGCTTCCCCACATGACGTCTCGTGCCGTTTACTAGGCCTGATAGGGCCATGGCACCTACTGCTTCCCTATATGACATCTCGTGCCATTACTAGGCCTGATAGGGACATGGCACCTACTGCTTCCCCACATGACGTCTCGTGCCGTTTACTAGGCCTGATAGGGCCATGGCACCTACTGCTTCCCCACATGACGTCTCATGCCATTTACTAGGCCTGATAGGGACATGGCACCTACTGCTTCCCCCCATGACGTCTCATGCCATTTACTAGGCCTGATAGGGACATGGCACCTACTGCTTCCCCCCATGACGTCTCATGCCGTTTACTAGGCCTGATAGGGACATGGCACCTACTGCTTCCCCACATGACGTCTCGTGCCATTACTAGGCCTGATAGGGACATGGCACCTACTGCTTCCCCACATGACGTCTCGTGCCGTTTACTAGGCCTGATAGGGCCATGGCACCTACTGCTTCCCTATATGACATCTCGTGCCGTTTACTAGGCCTGATAGGGACATGGCACCTACTGCTTCCCCACATGACATCTCATGCCATTACTAGGCCTGATAGGGCCATGGTACCTACTGCTTCCCATGACGTCTCTTGCCATTTACTAGGCCTGATAGGAACATGGCACCTACTGCTTCCCCCCATGACGTCTCATGCCGTTTACTAGGCCTGATAGGGACATGGCACCTACTGCTTCCCCACATGACGTCTCGTGCCATTACTAGGCCTGATAGGGACATGGCACCTACTGCTTCCCCACATGACGTCTCGTGCCGTTTACTAGGCCTGATAGGGCCATGGCACCTACTGCTTCCCTATATGACATCTCGTGCCATTACTAGGCCTGATAGGGACATGGCACCTACTGCTTCCCCACATGACGTCTCGTGCCGTTTACTAGGCCTGATAGGGCCATGGCACCTACTTCTTCCCCACATGACGTCTCATGCCATTTACTAGGCCTGATAGGGACATGGCACCTACTGCTTCCCCCCATGACGTCTCATGCCATTTACTAGGCCTGATAGGGACATGGCACCTACTGCTTCCCCCCATGACGTCTCATGCCGTTTACTAGGCCTGATAGGGACATGGCACCTACTGCTTCCCCACATGACGTCTCGTGCCATTACTAGGCCTGATAGGGACATGGCACCTACTGCTTCCCCACATGACGTCTCGTGCCGTTTACTAGGCCTGATAGGGCCATGGCACCTACTGCTTCCCTATATGACATCTCGTGCCGTTTACTAGGCCTGATAGGGACATGGCACCTACTGCTTCCCCACATGACATCTCATGCCATTACTAGGCCTGATAGGGCCATGGCACCTACTGCTTCCCATGACGTCTCTTGCCATTTACTAGGCCTGATAGGAACATGGCACCTACTGCTTCCCCCCATGACTTCTCATGCAGTTTACTAGGCCTGATAGGGACATGGCACCTACTGCTTCCCAACATGACGTCTCGTGCCATCACTAGGCCTGATAGGGACATGGCACCTACTGCTTCCCAACATGACGTCTCGTGCCATCACTAGGCCTGATAGGGACATGGCACCTACTGCTTCCCCCCATGACGTCTCGTGCCATTTACTAGGCCTGATAGGGACATGGCACCTACTGCTTCCCCCCATGACGTCTCGTGCCATTTACTAGGCCTGATAGGGACATGGCACCTACTGCTTCCCCACATGACGTCTCATGCCATTTACTAGGCCTGATAGGGCCATGGCACCTACTGCTTCCCTATATGACATCTCGTGCCGTTTACTAGGCCTGATAGGGACATGGCACCTACTGCTTCCCCACATGACATCTCATGCCATTACTAGGCCTGATAGGGCCATGGCACCTACTGCTTCCCCCCATGACGTCTCATGCCATTACTAGGCCTGATAGGGACCTGGAAGCTACGTCACGCATGGCTTTTAGTTGTAGTTGCTGACTATTCAGCCTGCTCCTCTGGGAGTGCGGATTAGCTCCACGCCAGTGGTCAGTTCTTAATGACACACAGTAGCTTTCTGCCGACAACAGCGCGTTGAGTCACATTTAGGATTTATTAGTCTCCTTCAGTGATGGAGTGAAATAACCCAGAGTTTAATGTTAAATAAATATAGATAAAATGTGAAATTATTATGTAGTTCTCTTGGTTTCTAATGGTTCCAGCGTCTTATCTGTATAAGGGGACAATTTAGTGTCTGTATTGTCATTATTTGGAAACCCCTTCCTCTGTTTTACCCCCAGTCTAGCTCTCCCAGGCGTCTCCTTATGTCACTTTCTGTTGTGTGTTTACTCCTTGGTTGCCTGAGCTTCGTTTAGGCGAAGCCATATTGTGAGTCGAACCAGACTACCAATCACTAGGACCAGGGGTGCTGAGCGGGTGAGGGAGTACCCGGGCCCAAGCCTGCCAAAGAGGCACAGCCACCCCCTGCACAGGCGTGCCCTCTATAGATAAGGTTTAAGTTGCTTGGTTTGGCCATGCCCCCTTTATGCCAGGGTCTTTACTTTGTCACCCACATTTCTGTATATAGGGCCAAAGTTTCAGAGTGATTTTTAGGCTCTATTTCCTCTATATAATCACCAGCCATTATTAGGAGCCTCATCATGATCTTCATTCATTTGGTTTTATGAACCCAACCTTGTGGAGGCCGCTGAGCGGTACTGCCCAGGAGGCGGCAGCGTTATCTTACAGATCCCCATAGTTGATGCCTATAATCTGGTGCCTCATATAATCTCTCGCTAATGGAACAGCCCTTTGCTGGACATTAATGCAAAATACTATTCTACATTTCTGTACAAGTGGAGAGATCCTTTAGTTAATTGATTCTATCAACAAAACGCGTCAAGAAACCTATAATTGTTACACGACACAGTGACGGTATATACAAATTAAGATGACAGGGGCCGCTAAATTATTATAATAGGGTTATATTTATGTATTTAGAAGGTGGTGACTGGGAATAAGTTATTTCTGTGTAATTAGCAGGACACATACAGAATTCCTATGACAAGTTTCCTATCTATAATTGGAGAAGTTCGGGGTTGGAAATCGGTGAATAATGACCGCTGTCTATAGGCTGCCATGTTTATCAACAACTGGCGATGTGGTAGCAGTAGGTGATATGACCTCATCTTTCACTTAAATTACACCCGTCGCTCAGCTGAGGCAGCCATTTTGTGGGCAGTACACACTGTAGCGTGGGGCAGGATGATGCAGCCTCTACGTTTGCTTAGGGCTAGTGACCTCACTGAGACACGAATCACCCGGCGTCTCATGTTTTAGTGACGTCACTGGTTCATAGTGAGTGGATAGAGTATTGGGCCATCCTGCCCGCCGTAGACGATGGGTACATTTTGATTCAGAAGCTGATTTGCGTTGCTTGCTGACCTCTCTCTCTCTTTCTCTCTTCATGTCTGTGACTCTCTTTTCTGTATGTTTCTGTAGAGGATGTAGCAAATTTAACTGCCAGTGATGTGATGAATCGGGTAAACCTTGGATATTTGCAAGGTAATTCTCCTCCTTGGGAGTCAGGCTTGACTCAGCGCTCAATGTGATTAGGAACATGCCAACTGCCCCTCAGGGCTCCCTGCCAGCTTGTAAATTACGGACAGGAGAGGAGACTGGGGCAAGAGTTACATCCTAACCCCTACTCGCGCAATGTGAACGCAGCAGCCAGCTCAGTACAAACACTAGCGCCTCAATGACGGACATAATGAACAGTGGCAGATTTCTGCCATTAACCACAGAGCCTGGAACCAGAGGCCACCGGGCACAGCAGGAAAATCTAAGCTGGAGGCATTATAAGTCTGCTAAAAACATTACACAAAAGAGGTAAAGGGCATATTGGGCAATTTAAACCACGGGACTCGAACTTTGTGTTAGAAAAGTTATTACCATTTATAATTTTAGTATAGTAAAGTCGTTAAATTTATATGGGTATACAGTATATGCATTGTCACTGATCTTGTAGAAAGCAGCACTAAAACCAACGCTAATTATATAAGACGCCGGGTACCACTCCGCTCCTTTCCAAGGTTACATACAATTCTAATGACCTTATCTGAATAAAGATTAGTTTTCGGATGCCAGAGAGCGCCCGCGAGTTGGCATGTTCCTCCATTGATGCGCTCATTTGTACAAAATGGCCCCTGACACGGTTTCATGGAAGTCCCACAGTGACATTGTATATTGCCAGCTTCTCCATCAGGCCTCGATGTTGACAATGACAGAAGATGGTTTAAATGTCTAACAAATTCCACGCTGATCCCCCTGGCCTCCACTTACTGGTACCCGCTGCTACAATAGATGGCAATATACAGTGTCTGTGCCGATCGGCTTTTACTCACTGCATGAATTCACCAGAAAAAGCTTTCTTCCATGGAGCAGAACTGGCTGCAATGACCAACAGGCCTTACCCTGATATCCACAGTCCATCCTGTACTAACATGACTATCCTCTATCCAGGCTGTACTAACATTATATACCCTGACTATCCTCACACCATACCGTACCCACTGACCTCACCCTGACTATCATCACACCATACTGTACACACTGACCCTGACTATCCTCACACCATACTGTACTCACTGACCTCACCCTGACTATCCTCACACCATACTGTACACACTGACCCTGACTATCCTCACACCATACTGTACTCACTGACCTCACCCTGACTATCCTCACACCATACTGTACACACTGACCCTGACTATCCTCACACCATACTGTATTCACTGACCTCACCATGACTATCCTCACACCATACCGTACTCACTGACCTCACACCATACTGTACTCACTGATCTCACCCTGACTATCCTCACACCATACTGTACTCACTGACCTCACCCTGACTATTCTCACACCATACTGTACTCACTGACCTCACCCTGACTATCCTCACACCATACCGTACTCACTGTCTTACCCTGACTATCCTCACACCATACTGTACTCACTGACCTCACCCTGACTATCCTCACACCATACCGTACTCACTGACCTCACCCTGACTATCCTCACACCATACTGTACTCACTGACCTCACCCTGACTATCCTCACACTATACCGTACTCACTGACCTCACCCTGACTATCCTCACACCATACTGTACTCACTGACCCTGACTATCCTCACACCATACTGTACTGTCTTACCCTGACTATCCTCACACCATACCGTACTCACTGACCTCACCCTGACTATCCTCACACCATACCGTACTCACTGACCTCACCCTGACTATCCTCACACCATACTGTACTCACTGACCTCACCCTGACTATCCTCACACCATACTGTACTCACTGACCTCACACCATACTGTACTCACTGATCTCACCCTGACTATCCTCACACCATACTGTACTCACTGACCTCACCCTGACTATTCTCACACCATACTGTACTCACTGACCTCACCCTGACTATCCTCACACCATACTGTACTCACTGACCTCACCCTGACTATCCTCACACCATACCGTACTCACTGACCTCACCCTGACTATCCTCACACCATACTGTACTCACTGACCTCACCCTGACTATCCTCACACTATACCGTACTCACTGACCTCACCCTGACTATCCTCACACCATACTGTACTCACTGACCCTGACTATCCTCACACCATACTGTACTGTCTTACCCTGACTATCCTCACACCATACCGTACTCACTGACCTCACCCTGACTATCCTCACACCATACCGTACTCACTGACCTCACCCTGACTATCCTCACACCATACTGTACTCACTGACCTCACCCTGACTATCCTCACACCATACTGTACTCACTGACCTCACCCTGACTATCCTCACACCATACTGTACTCACTGACCTCACCCTGACTATCCTCACACCATACTGTACTCACTGACCCTGACTATCCTCACACCATACCGTACTCACTGACCTCACCCTGACTATCCTCACACCATACCACACTGACCCTGACTATCCTCACACCATACCACACTGACCCTGACTATCCTCACACCATACTGTACTGTCTTACCCTGGCTGTCCTCACACCATACCGTACTTACACTGACCTCACCCTGACTATCCTCACACCATACCGTACTGTCTTACCCTGACTATCCTCACACCATACTGTACTGTCTTACCCTGACTATCCTCACACCATACCACACTGACCCTGACTATCCTCACACCATACCGTACTCACTGACCTCACCCTGACTATCCTCACACCATACTGTATTCACTGTCCTCACCCTGACTATCCTCACACCATACCACACTGACCCTGACTATCCTCACACGATACCGTACTCACTGACCTCACCCTGACTATTCTCACACCATACTGTATTCACTGTCTTACCCTGACTATCCTCACACCATACCGTACTCACTGACCTCACCCTGACTATCCTCACACCATACTGTACTCACTGACCCTGACTATCCTCACACCATACCGTACTTACACTGACCTCACCCTGACTATCCTCACACCATACCGTACTCACTGACCTCACCCTGGCTATCCTCACACCATACTGTACTCACTGACCCTGACTATCCTCACACCATACCGTACTTACACTGACCTCACCCTGACTATCCTCACACCATACTGTACTTACACTGACCTCACCCTGACTATCCTCACACCATACCGTACTCACTGACCTCACCCTGACTATCCTCACACCATACCGTACTCACTGACCTCACCCTGACTATCCTCACACCATACTGTACTCACTGACCTCACCCTGACTATCCTCACACCATACCGTACTCACTGACCTCACCCTGACTATCCTCACACCATACCGTACTCACTGACCTCACCCTGACTATCCTCACACCATACTGTACTCACTGACCCTGACTATCCTCACACCATACTGTACTGTCTTACCCTGACTATCCTCACACCATACCGTACTCACTGACCTCACCCTGACTATCCTCACACCATACCGTACTCACTGACCTCACCCTGACTATCCTCACACCATACTGTACTCACTGACCCTGACTATCCTCACACCGTACTGTCTTACCCTGACTATCCTCACACCATACTGTACTCACTGACCCTGACCATCCTCACACAATACCACACTGACCCTGACTATCCTCACACCATACTGTACTCACTGACCCTGACTATCCTCACACCATACTGTACTCACTGACCCTGACTATCCTCACACCATACTGTATTCACTGTCCTCACCCTGACTATCCTCACACCATACCACACTGACCCTGACTATCCTCACACCATACCGTACTCACTGACCTCACCCTGACTATCCTCACACCATACCGTACTCACTGACCTCACCCTGACTATCCTAACACAATACTGTACTCACTGACCTCACCCTGACTATTCTCACCATACTGTACTCACTGTCCTCACCCTGACTGTCCTCACACCATACCACACTGACCCTGACTATCCTCACACCATACCGTACTCACTGACCTCACCCTGACTATCCTCACACCATACCGTACTCACTGACCCTGACTATCCTCACACCATACCGTACTGTCTTACCCTGACTATCCTCACACCATACTGTACTGTCTTACCCTGACTATCCTCACACCATACCGTACTTACACTGACCTCACCCTGACTATCCTCACACCATACCGTACTCACTGACCCTGACTATCCTCACACCATACCGTACTGTCTTACCCTGACTATCCTCACACCATACTGTACTGTCTTACCCTGACTATCCTCACACCATACCGTACTCACTGACCTCACCCTGACTATCCTCACACCATACTGTACTCACTGACCTCACCCTTACTGTCCTCACACCATACTGTACTCACTGACCTCACCCTTACTGTCCTCACACTATACCGTACTCACTGACCTCACCCTGACTATCCTCACACCATACTGTACTCACTGACCCTGACTATCCTCACACCATACTGTACTGTCTTACCCTGACTATCCTCACACCATACTGTACTCACTGGCCTCACCCTGACAATCCTCACACCATACTGTACTCACTGACCCTGACTATCCTCACACCATACCGTACCGTACTGTCTTACCCTGACTATCCTCACACCATACCGTACTCACTGACCTCACCCTGACTATCCTCACACCATACCGTACTCGCTGTCTTACCCTGACTATCCTCACACCATACTGTATTCACTGTCTTACACTGACTATCCTCACACCATACTGTACTCACTGACCCTGACTATCCTCACACCACACCGTACTCATTGACCTCACCCTGACTATCCTCACACCATACTGTACTCACTGTCCTCACCCTGACTATCCTCACACCATACCGTACTCACGGACCTCACCCTGGCTATCCTCACACCATACCGTACTCACTGACCCTGACTATCCTCCCACCACACCGTACTGTCTTACCCTGACTATCCTCACACCATACCGTACTTACACTGACCTCACCCTGACTATTCTCACACCATACTGTACTCACTGACCTCACCCTTACTGTCCTCACACCATACCGTACTCACTGTCTTACCCTGACTATCCTCACACCATACTGTATTCACTGTCTTACCCTGACTATCCTCACACCATACTGTATTCACTGTCTTACCCTGACTATCCTCACACCATACTGTATTCACTGTCTTACCCTGACTATCCTCACACCATACTGTACTTACTGACCTCACCCTTACTGTCCTCACACCATACTGTACTCACTGACCTCACCCTTACTGTCCTCACACCATACTGTACTCACTGACCTCACCCTGACTATCCTCACACTATACCGTACTCCCTGACCTCACCCTGACTATCCTCACACCATACTGTACTCACTGACCTCACCCTTACTGTCCTCACACCATACCGTACTCACTGTCTTACCCTGACTATCCTCACACCATACTGTATTCACTGTCTTACCCTGACTATCCTCACACCATACCGTACTCACTGACCTCACCCTGACTATCCTCACACCATACTGTACTCACTGACCCTGACTATCCTCACACCATACCGTACTTACACTGACCTCACCCTGACTATCCTCACACCATACCGTACTCACTGACCTCATCCTGACTATCCTCACACCATACCGTACTCACTGACCTCACCCTTACTGTCCTCACACCATACCGTACTCACTGACCTCACACTTACTGTCCTCACACCATACTGTACTCACTGATCTCACCCTGACTATCCTCACACCATACTGAACTCACTGACCTCACCCTGACTATTCTCACACTATACCGTACTCACTGTCTTACCCTGACTATCCTCACACCATACTGTACTCACTGACCTCACCCTGACTATCCTCACACCATACTGTACTCACTGTCTTACCCTGACTATCCTCACACCATACTGTACTTACACTGACCTCACCCTGACTATCCTCACACCATACCGTACTCACTGACCTCATCCTGACTATCCTCACACCATACCGTACTCACTGACCTCACCCTTACTGTCCTCACACCATACCGTACTCACTGACCTCACCCTGGCTATCCTCACACCATACTGTACTCACTGACCCTGACTATCCTCACACCGTACTGTCTTACCCTTACTGTCCTCACACCATACTGTACTCACTGACCCTGACTATCCTCACACCATACCGTACTGTCTTACCCTGACTATCCTCACACCATACTGTACTCACTGACCCTGACTATCCTCACACCATACCGTACTCACTGACCTCACCCTGACTATCCTCACACCATACCGTACTCACTGACCTCACCCTGACTATCCTCACACCATACCGTACTCACTGACCTCACCCTGACTATCCTCACACCATAACGTACTTACACTGATCTCACCCTGACTATCCTCACACCATACCACACTGACCCTGACTATCCTCACACCATACTGTACTCACTGACCCTGACTATCCTCACACCATACTGTACTCACTGACCTCACCCTGACTATTCTCACACCATACTGTACTCACTGACCTCACCCTGACTATCCTCACACTATACCGTACTCACTGACCTCACCCTGACTATCCTCACACCATACTCTACTTACTGACCCTGACTATCCTCACACCATACCACACTGACCCTGACTATCCTCACACCATACTGTACTCACTGTCTTACCCTGACTATCCTCACACCATACTGTACTGTCTTACCCTGACTATCCTCACACCATACTGTACTGTCTTACCCTGACTATCCTCACACCATACCGTACTTGCACTGACCTCACCCTGACTATCCTCACACCATACCACACTGACCCTGACTATCCTCACACCATACCACACTGACCCTGACTATCCTCACACCATACTGTACTGTCTTACCCTGGCTGTCCTCACACCATACCGTACTTACACTGACCTCACCCTGACTATCCTCACACCATACCGTACTGTCTTACCCTGACTATCCTCACACCATACTGTACTGTCTTACCCTGACTATCCTCACACCATAACGTACTTACACTGATCTCACCCTGACTATCCTCACACCATACCACACTGACCCTGACTATCCTCACACCATACTGTACTCACTGACCCTGACTATCCTCACACCATACCGTACTGTCTTACCCTGACTATCCTCACACCATACCGTACTCACTGACCTCACCCTGACTATCCTCACACCATACCGTACTCACTGACCTCACCCTGACTATCCTCACACCATACCGTACTCACTGACCTCACCCTGACTATCCTCACACCATACTGTACTGTCTTACCCTGGCTGTCCTCACACCATACCGTACTCACTGACCTCACCCTGACTATCCTCACACCATACTGTACTCACTGACATCACCCTGACTATTCTCACACCATACTGTACTCACTGACCTCACCCTTACTGTCCTCACACCATACCGTACTCACTGACCTCACCCTGACTATCCTCACACCATACTGTACTCACTGACCCTGACTATCCTCACACCATACCGTACTCACTGACCTCACACCATACCGTACTCACTGTCTTACCCTGACTATCCTCACACCATACTGTATTCACTGTCTTACCCTGACTATCCTCACACCATACCGTACTCACTGACCCTGACTATCCTCACACCATACCGTACTCACTGACCTCACACCATACCGTACTCACTGTCTTACCCTGACTATCCTCACACCATACTGTATTCACTGTCTTACCCTGACTATCCTCACACCATACTGTACTCACTGACCTCACCCTGACTATTCTCACACCATACTGTATTCACTGTCTTACCCTGACTATCCTCACACCATACTGTACTCACTGACCTCACCCTGACTATTCTCACACCATACTGTACTCACTGACCCTGACTATCCTCACACCATACCGTACTGTCTTGCCCTGACTATCCTCACACCATACTGTACTCACTGACCTCACCCTGACTATCCTCACACCATACTGTACTCACTGACCTCACCCTGACTATCCTCACACCATACTGTACTGTCTTACCCTGACTATCCTCACACCATACTGTACTTACACTGACCTCACCCTGACTATCCTCACACCATACCGTACTCACTGACCTCACCCTGACTATCCTCACACCATACTGTACTCACTGACCCTGACTATCCTCACACCATACCGTACTGTCTTACCCTGACTATCCTCACACCATACCGTACTCACTGACCTCACCCTGACTATCCTCACACCATACCGTACTCACTGACCTCACCCTGACTATCCTCACACCATACCGTACTCACTGACCTCACCCTGACTATCCTCACACCATACTGTACTCACTGACCCTGACTATCCTCACACCATACCGTACTCACTGACCTCACCCTGACTATCCTCACACCATACCGTACTCACTGACCTCACCCTGACTATCCTCACACCATACCGTACTCACTGACCTCACCCTGACTATCCTCACACCATACTGTACTCACTGACCTCACCCTGACTATCCTCACACCATACCGTACTCACTGACCCTGACTATCCTCCCACCATACCGTACTGTCTTACCCTGACTATCCTCACACCATACCGTACTTACACTGACCTCACCCTGACTATTCTCACACCATACTGTACTGTCTTGCCCTGACTATCCTCACACCATACTGTACTGTCTTACCCTGACTATCCTCACACCATACCGTACTTGCACTGACCTCACCCTGACTATCCTCACACCATACCACACTGACCCTGACTATCCTCACACCATACCGTACTCACTGACCTCACCCTGACTATCCTCACACCATACCACACTGACCCTGACTATCCTCACACCATACTGTACTGTCTTACCCTGGCTGTCCTCACACCATACCGTACTTACACTGACCTCACCCTGACTATCCTCACACCATACTGTACTCACTGACCCTGACTATCCTCACACCATACCGTACTCACTGACCTCACCCTGACTATCCTCACACCATACCGTACTCACTGACCTCACCCTGACTATCCTCACACCATACCGTACTCACTGACCTCACCCTGACTATCCTCACACCATACCGTACTCACTGACCCTGACTATCCTCACACCATACCGTACTCACTGACCTCACACCATACCGTACTCACTGTCTTACCCTGACTATCCTCACACCATACTGTATTCACTGTCTTACCCTGACTATCCTCACACCATACTGTACTCACTGACCTCACCCTGACTATTCTCACACCATACTGTATTCACTGTCTTACCCTGACTATCCTCACACCATACTGTACTCACTGACCTCACCCTGACTATCCTCACACCATACTGTACTCACTGACCCTGACTATCCTCACACCATACCGTACTGTCTTACCCTGACTATCCTCACACCATACCGTACTCACTGACCTCACCCTGACTATCCTCACACCATACCGTACTCACTGTCTTACCCTGACTATCCTCACACCATACTGTACTCACTGACCTCACCCTGACTATTGTCACACCATACTGTACTCACCCTGACTATCCTCACACCATACCGTACTCACTGTCTTACCCTGACTATCCTCACACCATACCGTACTGTCTTACCCTGACTATCCTCACACCATACTGTACTTACACTGACCTCACCCTGACTATTCTCACACCATACTGTACTGTCTTGCCCTGACCATCCTCACACCATACTGTACTCACTGTCTTACCCTGACTATCCTCACACCATACTGTACTCACTGACCTCACCCTGACTATCCTCACACCATACTGTATTCACTGTCTTACCCGGACTATCCTCACACCATACTGTACTCACTGACCCTGACTATCCTCACACCATACCACACTGACCCTGACTATCCTCACACCATACTGTACTCACTGTCTTACCCTGACTATCCTCACACCATACTGTACTGTCTTACCCTGACTATCCTCACACCATACTGTACTGTCTTACCCTGACTATCCTCACACCATACTGTACTTACACTGACCTCACCCTGACTATCCTCACACCATACCGTACTCACTGACCTCACCCTGACTATCCTCACACCATACCGTACTCACTGACCTCACCCTGACTATCCTCACACCATACTGTACTCACTGTCCTCACCCTGACTATCCTCACACCATACCACACTGACCCTGACTATCCTCACACCATACCGTACTCACTGACCTCACCCTTACTGTCCTCACACCATACTGTACTCACTGACCTCACCCTGACTATCCTCACACCATACTGTACTCACTGACCTCACCCTTACTGTCCTCACACCATACCGTACTCACTGACCTCACCCTGACTATCCTCACACCATACTGTACTCACTGACCTCACCCTTACTGTCCTCACACCATACCGTACTCACTGTCTTACCCTGACTATCCTCACACCATACTGTATTCACTGTCTTACCCTGACTATCCTCACACCATACTGTACTCACTGACCTCACCCTGACTATCCTCACACCATACCGTACTCACTGACCTCACCCTGACTATCCTCACACCATACCGTACTCACTGACCTCACCCTGACTATCCTCACACCATACTGTACTCACTCACCCTGACTATCCTCACACCATACCGTACTTACACTGACCTCACCCTGACTATCCTCACACCATACCGTACTCACTGACCTCACCCTGACTATCCTCACACCATACTGTACTCACTGTCTTACCCTGACTATCCTCACACCATACCGTACTCACTGACCTCGCCCTGACTATTCTCACACCATACTGTACTGTCTTGCCCTGACTATCCTCACACCATACTGTACTCACTGACCCTGACTATCCTCACACCATACCGTACTCACTGACCTCACACCATACCGTACTCACTGTCATACCCTGACTATCCTCACACCATACTGTATTCACTGTCTTACCCTGACTATCCTCACACCATACTGTACTCACTGACCTCACCCTGACTATTCTCACACCATACTGTATTCACTGTCTTACCCTGACTATCCTCACACCATACTGTACTGTCTTACCCTGACTATCCTCACACCATACCATACTTACACTGACCTCACCCTGACTATCCTCACACCATACCGTACTCACTGACCTCACCCTGACTATCATCACACCATACTGTACTGTCTTACCCTGACTATCCTCACACCATACTGTACTCACTGACCTCACCCTGACTATCCTCACACTATACCGTACTCACTGACCTCACCCTGACTATCCTCACACCATACTGTACTCACTGACCTCACCCTTACTGTCCTCACACCATACCGTACTCACTGTCTTACCCTGACTATCCTCACACCATACTGTATTCACTGTCTTACCCTGACTATCCTCACACCATACTGTTCTCACTGACCTCACCCTGACTATTCTCACACCATACTGTATTCACTGTCTTACCCTGACTATCCTCACACCATACTGTACTCACTGACCCTGACTATCCTCACACCATACTGTACTGTCTTACCCTGACTATCCTCACACCATACCGTACTTACACTGACCTCACCCTGACTATCCTCACACCATACTGTACTGTCTTACCCTGACTATCCTCACACCATACTGTACTTACACTGACCTCACCCTGACTATCCTCACACCATACCGTACTCACTGACCTCACCCTGGCTATCCTCACACCATACCGTACTCACTGACCTCACCCTGGCTATCCTCACACCATACCGTACTCACTGACCTCACCCTGCCTATCCTCACACCATACCGTACTCACTGACCCTGACTATCCTCACACCATACCGTAGTGTCTTACCCTGACTATCCTCACACCATACTGTACTGTCTTACCCTGACTATCCTCACACCATACCATACTTACACTGACCTCACCCTGACTATCCTCACACCATACCGTACTCACTGACCTCACCCTGACTATCATCACACCATACTGTACTGTCTTACCCTGACTATCCTCACACCATACCGTACTGTCTTACCCTGACTATCCTCACACCATACCGTACTCACTGACCTCACCCTGACTATCCTCACACCATACCGTACTCACTGACCTCACCCTGACTATCCTCACACCATACCGTACTCACTGACCTCACCCTGACTATCCTCACACCATACCGTACTCACTGACCTCACCCTGACTATCCTCACACCATACTGTACTCACTGACCCTGACTATCCTCACACCATACCGTACTGTCTTACCCTGACTATCCTCACACCATACTGTACTGTCTTACCCTGACTATCCTCACACCATACCGTACTTACACTGACCTCACCCTGACTATCCTCACACCATACCACACTGACCCTGACTATCCTCACACCATACCGTACTCACTGACCTCACCCTGACTATCCTCACACCATACCACACTGACCCTGACTATCCTCACACCATACTGTACTCACTGACCCTGACTATCCTCACACCATACCGTACTCACTGACCTCACCCTGACTATCCTCACACCATACCGTACTCACTGACCTCACCCTGACTATCCTCACACCATACCGTACTCACTGACCTCACCCTGACTATCCTCACACCATACTGTACTCACTGACCCTGACTATCCTCACACCATACTGTAGTGTCTTACCCTGACTATCCTCACACCATACCGTACTCACTGACCTCACCCTGACTATCCTCACACCATACCGTACTCACTGACCTCACCCTGACTATCCTCACACCATACCGTACTCACTGACCTCACCCTGACTATCCTCACACCATACTGTACTCACTGACCTCACCCTGACTATCCTCACACCATACTGTACTCACTGACCCTGACTATCCTCACACCATACCCTACTGTCTTACCCTGACTATCCTCACACCATACCGTACTCACTGTCTTACCCTGACTATCCTCACACCATACTGTACTCACTGACCTCACCCTTACTGTCCTCACACCATACCGTACTCACTGACCTCACCCTGACTATCCTCACACCATACCGTACTCACTGACCTCACCCTGACTATCCTCACACCATACAGTACTCACTCACCCTGACTATCCTCACACCATACCGTACTTACACTGACCTCACCCTGACTATCCTCACACCATACCGTACTCACTGACCTCACCCTGACTATCCTCACACCATACTGTACTCACTGTCTTACCCTGACTATCCTCACACCATACCCTACTGTCTTACCCTGACTATCCTCACACCATACCGTACTCACTGACCTCACCCTTACTGTCCTCACACCATACTGTACTCACTCACCCTGACTATCCTCACACCATACCGTACTTACACTGACCTCACCCTGACTATCCTCACACCATACCACACTGACCCTGACTATCCTCACACCATACCGTACTGTCTTACCCTGACTATCCTCACACCATACTGTACTGTCTTACCCTGACTATCCTCACACCATACCGTACTTACACTGACCTCACCCTGACTATCCTCACACCATACCGTACTGTCTTACCCTGACTATCCTCACACCATACTGTACTCACTGACCCTGACTATCCTCACACCATACCGTACTCACTGACCTCACCCTGGCTATCCTCACACCATACCGTACTCACTGACCCCGACTATCCTCACACCATACCATACTGTCTTACCCTGACTATCCTCACACCATACTGTACTCACTGACCCTGACTATCCTCACACCATACCGTACTCACTGACCTCACCCTGACTATCCTCACACCATACTGTACTCACTGACCCTGACTATCCTCACACCATACCGTACTTACACTGACCTCACCCTGACTATCCTCACACCATACTGTACTGTCTTACCCTGACTATCCTCACACCATACTGTACTTGCACTGACCTCACCCTGACTATCCTCACAGCATACCGTACTCACTGACCTCACCCTGACTATCCTCACACCATACCGTACTCACTGACCTCACCCTGACTATCCTCACACCATACTGTACTCACTGACCCTGACTATCCTCACACCATACTGTACTGTCTTACCCTGACTATCCTCACACCATACCGTACTCACTGACCTCACCCTGACTATCCTCACACCATACTGTACTGTCTTACCCTGACTATCCTCACACCATACTGTACTCACTGACCTCACCCTGACTATCCTCACACCATACTGTACTCACTGACCCTGACTATCCTCACACCATACCCTACTGTCTTACCCTGACTATCCTCACACCATACCGTACTCACTGTCTTACCCTGACTATCCTCACACCATACTGTACTCACTGACCTCACCCTGACTATTCTCACACCATACTGTACTCACTGACCTCACCCTGACTATCCTCACACCATACCGTACTCACTGTCTTACCCTGACTATCCTCACACCATACTGTATTCACTGTCTTACCCTGACTATCCTCACACCATACTGTACTCACTGACCCTGACTATCCTCACACCATACTGTACTCACTGACCCTGACTATCCTCACACAATACCACACTGACCCTGACTATCCTCACACCATACAGTACTCACTGTCTTACCCTGACTATCCTCACACCATACTGTACTGTCTTACCCTGACTATCCTCACACCATACTGTACTGTCTTACCCTGACTATCCTCACACCATACTGTACTTACACTGACCTCACCCTGACTATCCTCACACCATACCGTACTCACTGACCTCACCCTGACTACTCTCACACCATACCGTACTCACTGACCTCACCCTGACTACTCTCACACCATACCGTACTCACTGACCTCACCCTGACTATCCTCACACCATACTGTACTCACTGTCCTCACCCTGACTATCCTCACACCATACCACACTGACCCTGACTATCCTCACACCATACCGTACTCACTGACCTCACCCTGACTATCCTCACACCATACTGTACTCACTGACCTCACCCTGACTATCCTCACACCATACCGTACTCACTGACCTCACCCTGACTATCCTCACACCATACCGTACTCACTGACCTCACCCTGACTATCCTCACACCATACTGTACTCACTGACCTCACCCTGACTATTCTCACACCATACTGTACTCACTGACCTCACCCTGACTATCCTCACACCATACTGTGCTCACTGTCCTCACCCTGACTATCCTCACACCATACCGTACTCACTGACCTCACCCTGACTATCCTCACACCATACCACACTGACCCTGACTATCCTCACACCATACCGTACTGTCTTACCCTGACTATCCTCACACCATACTGTACTGTCTTACCCTGACTATCCTCACACCATACCGTACTTACACTGACCTCACCCTGACTATCCTCACACCATACCGTACTGTCTTACCCTGACTATCCTCACACCATACTGTACTCACTGACCCTGACTATCCTCACACCATACCGTACTCACTGACCTCACCCTGACTATCCTCACACCATACTGTACTCACTGACCCTGACTATCCTCACACCATACCGTACTTACACTGACCTCACCCTGACTATCCTCACACCATACTGTACTGTCTTACCCTGACTATCCTCACACCATACTGTACTTACACTGACCTCACCCTGACTATCCTCACAGCATACCGTACTCACTGACCTCACCCTGACTATCCTCACACCATACCGTACTCACTGACCTCACCCTGACTATCCTCACACCATACTGTACTCACTGACCCTGACTATCCTCACACCATACTGTACTGTCTTACCCTGACTATCCTCACACCATACCGTACTCACTGACCTCACCCTGACTATCCTCACACCATACCGTACTCACTGACCTCACCCTGACTATCCTCACACCATACTGTACTCACTGTCCTCACCCTGACTATCCTCACACCATACCACACTGACCCTGACTATCCTCACACCATACCGTACTCACTGACCTCACCCTGACTATCCTCACACCATACTGTACTCACTGACCCTGACTATCCTCACACCATACCGTACTGTCTTACCCTGACTATCCTCACACCATACCGTACTCACTGACCTCACCCTGACTATCCTCACACCATACCGTACTCACTGACCTCACCCTGACTATCCTCACACCATACCGTACTCACTGACCTCACCCTGACTATCCTCACACCATACTGTACTCACTGACCTCACCCTGACTATCCTCACACCATACTGTACTCACTGACCCTGACTATCCTCACACCATACCCTACTGTCTTACCCTGACTATCCTCACACCATACCGTACTCACTGTCTTACCCTGACTATCCTCACACCATACTGTACTCACTGACCTCACCCTGACTATCCTCACACCACACTGTACTCACTGACCTCACCCTGACTATCCTCACACCATACCGTACTCACTGTCTTACCCTGACTATCCTCACACCATACTGTATTCACTGTCTTACCCTGACTATCCTCACACCATACTGTACTCACTGACCCTGACTATCCTCACACCATACTGTACTCACTGACCCTGACTATCCTCACACAATACCACACTGACCCTGACTATCCTCACACCATACAGTACTCACTGTCTTACCCTGACTATCCTCACACCATACTGTACTGTCTTACCCTGACTATCCTCACACCATACTGTACTGTCTTACCCTGACTATCCTCACACCATACTGTACTTACACTGACCTCACCCTGACTATCCTCACACCATACCGTACTCACTGACCTCACCCTGACTATCCTCACACCATACCGTACTCACTGACCTCACCCTGACTATCCTCACACCATACTGTACTCACTGTCCTCACCCTGACTATCCTCACACCATACCACACTGACCCTGACTATCCTCACACCATACCGTACTCACTGACCTCACCCTGACTATCCTCACACCATACCGTACTCACTGACCTCACCCTGACTATCCTCACACCATACCGTACTCACTGACCTCACCCTGACTATCCTCACACCATACCGTACTCACTGACCTCACCCTGACTATCCTCACACCATACTGTACTCACTGACCTCACCCTGACTATCCTCACACCATACTGTACTCACTGACCTCACCCTGACTATCCTCACACCATACTGTGCTCACTGTCCTCACCCTGACTATCCTCACACCATACCACACTGACCCTGACTATCCTCACACCATACCGTACTCACTGACCTCACCCTGACTATCCTCACACCATACCGTACTCACTGACCTCACCCTGACTATCCTCACACCATACTGTACTCACTGACCTCACCCTGACTATCCTCACACCATACTGTACTCACTGACCCTCACACCATACTGTACTGTCTTACCCTGACTATCCTCACACCATACTGTACTGTCTTACCCTGACTATCCTCACACCATACTGTACTTACACTGACCTCACCCTGACTATCCTCACACCATACCGTACTCACTGACCTCACCCTGACTATCCTCACACCATACCGTACTCACTGACCTCACCCTGGCTATCCTCACACCATACCGTACTCACTGACCTCACCCTGACTATCCTCACACCCTACTGTACTCACTGACCCTGACTATCCTCACACCATACCGTACTGTCTTACCCTGACTATCCTCACACCATACCGTACTGTCTTACCCTGACTATCCTCACACCATACTGTACTCACTGACCCTGACTATCCTCACACCATACCGTACTCACTGACCTCACCCTGACTATCCTCACACCATACTGTACTCACTGACCCTGACTATCCTCACACCATACCGTACTGTCTTACCCTGACTATCCTCACACCATACTGTACTCACTGACCCTGACTATCCTCACACCATACCGTACTCACTGACCTCACCCTGACTATCCTCACACCATACTGTACTCACTGACCTCACCCTGACTATCCTCACACCATACCGTACTCACTGACCTCACCCTGACTATCCTCACACCATACCGTACTCACTGACCTCACCCTGACTATCCTCACACCATACTGTACTCACTGACCCTGACTATCCTCACACCATACCGTACTCACTGACCTCACCCTGACTATCCTCACACCATACTGTACTCACTGACCTCACCCTGACTATCCTCACACCCTACTGTACTCACTGACCTCACCCTGACTATCCTCACACCATACCGTACTCACTGACCTCACCCTGACTATCCTCACACCATACCGTACTCACTGACCTCACCCTGACTATCCTCACACCATACCGTACTCACTGACCTCACCCTGACTATCCTCACACCATACTGTACTCACTGACCTCACCCTGACTATCCTCACACCATACCGTACTCACTGACCTCACCCTGACTATCCTCACACCATACCGTACTCACTGACCTCACCCTGACTATCCTCACACCATACTGTACTCACTGACCTCACCCTGACTATCCTCACACCATACTGTACTCACTGTCCTCACCCTGACTATCCTCACACCATACCACACTGACCCTGACTATCCTCACACCATACCGTACTCACTGACCTCACCCTGACTATCCTCACACCATACCGTACTCACTGACCTCACTCTGACTATCTTCACACCATACTGTACTCACTGACCCTGACTATCCTCACACCATACCACACTGACCCTGACTATCCTCACACCATACCGTACTTACTGACCTCACCCTGACTATCCTCACACCATACTGTACTCACTGACCCTGACTATCCTCACACCATACTGTACTCACTGACCTCACCCTGACTATCCTCACACCCTACCACACTGACCCTGACTATCCTCACACCATACCACACTGACCCTGACTATCCTCACACCATACTGTACTCACTGACCTCACCCTGACTATCCTCACACCATACCGTACTCACTGACCTCACTCTGACTATCTTCACACCATACTGTACTCACTGACCCTGACTATCCTCACACCATACCACACTGACCCTGACTATCCTCACACCATACCGTACTCACTGACCTCACCCTGACTATCCTCACACCATACTGTACTCACTGACCCTGACTATCCTCACACCATACTGTACTCACTGACCTCACCCTGACTATCCTCACACCCTACCACACTGACCCTGACTATCCTCACACCATACCACACTGACCCTGACTATCCTCACACCATACTGTACTCACTGACCTCACCCTGACTATCCTCACACCATACCGTACTCACTGACCTCACTCTGACTATCTTCACACCATACTGTACTCACTGACCCTGACTATCCTCACACCATACCACACTGACCCTGACTATCCTCACACCATACCGTACTCACTGACCTCACCCTGACTATCCTCACACCATACTGTACTCACTGACCCTGACTATCCTCACACCATACTGTACTCACTGACCTCACCCTGACTATCCTCACACCCTACCACACTGACCCTGACTATCCTCACACCATACCACACTGACCCTGACTATCCTCACACCATACTGTACTCACTGACCTCACCCTGACTATCCACACACCAGGCTACACCAATATGACTATCCTCCATCCACTGACTCCCAGATCGTACCATATTACCTGCAGGTCATACTGTACTCATTGGCATATCTCATATGATGTTGAGCATTTCACGTGTTAAGTTCCCAAAGTCGAAGTGTTCCTTTCAGAGCTCTTACTGCAAGGAGAGAACTTTACCTCACTAGTAGAGTAAAATGAAAGGAGAACTATTGGTACATTTATACATGGTTCCCAATGCGTCTCGTTGCTTTGCTGGATGTCAGTCACTACGGTATAGTTCAGTGTCTGTTAAATGTATCTTGTAGAATGGCTTAAGCTGGTGTCACACCAGATGTTTCCACTCAGCAGAAAAACGGTTCAGAGTGTAATCTGGGGGTCATTCAGACCCGTTTGCAAGTGAAGGATGCTTGCAAGCGGGTCGATGTTGGGCGAATGCGCACGACGGAGGGAGCTCCGTCGGGCGCATGCGCGAGACCCGGCAAGCGACGAGGAATACGTCGCTCGGGGTCTCACACCAAAGGGGGCGTGCTGTCGATGGTGAGTGACAGCACGCCCCCTTTGGTGGGCGTGCCAGGGGCGTGGCTGCCAGACGGAGGCGTTGCCATGGGAACGCCTACCGTCTGGGTCCGGCCCCACTGACATCATTAGTGATGTCAGTGGGAGTGATTTTGGCTCTGATAGAGCCAAAATCACTCCAGGGCTTGCGGTCACCGAGACCCTACCGCAGGGTCTCGTCGCAAGCCCGATGGTCGCGATGGTCTTGACCATCATCATGGACTCTCGCATTAGCTGTGGGTGGTAACCCACAGCTATGCGAGCGTCCAAGAGGCCGCTCCATTTTTAGGGAGGAGGGCACTGATTCAGAGCGTCCAGCTCTGAATAAGGACCTCTGTGCGGCCTGAAAAGATGATCATCATACCTGTAGTGTAACGTGGGTACAGGACAGAAATCTGCTCGTGTGACACCCGAGACTAAACCCTTTTTGTTTAATAGCAAAATTTTATATATTTTCTTACAGTGAAAACTTAAATATTAAAATATCCTGGGTCTCTGCTTTATTCTACATGGAAACATGCACCTTATACTGGGCAATAGAAATATCCTTCTAGCTGCTAAAACAAATCAGCTTCTCCATGTAAACGCTGCTCGGAGGGTGCAGTGGTTACTGGCGTGGGGGCGTATTGGCGCAGACAGTGTCCTGTACCGTTATATTCCCTGGAGGTGTACTGGGACTTGCAGTAATTGGCCTGAGATTTATCATAGTCATTCATTCCTTATCCATCTGCTGTTTGTTATGTATGGTAATCCCACGCCCCGATATAAGCGACTCATTAATCTTCTCTCTGCCTAAAGTGAAAACTGTTATAACTTTTCTTTTAAATAATTGTCTTCACAAGACGTCATCTCTGATTGGTGATTATTAGGTTTTATACATCCTACAAAGCCGCCATTTTCCCACAGCAGGATGTATGTCTGTAAAGCCGTGTAAACCGGATTGCCTGGTTTATGGCGTAATTTCAGTGATTATATTTACACTATATAATGCTGGACAATGTAGTACAGGTTTTCCCAATTCCCGGTTGCTGGTTGGAGGGACGAGATGTGTCCGTTACTATGTAACCTGGTTGGGAAATGTTACATGGATGTTTGTGCGTTTTTATACAATGATCGATGTTTTAGAAGAGAAAACTGCAGAGAGTCATTGGCTCCAACCTGTATTCTAAATCCGGAAGATATTTATAAAGGCAAATGATGAAACGACGTGTTAACGATGTGTGTTATGGTTTAATCATTGCCCCAGGTGAATGTACGGAGCTATGCAGGTACTTCTGTGCTAAGGGTACATGGAGAGTCTTGTGGTGGGATTAGTGCATACTTCCAGCAGGAATTCCTATGTTTAATAATATTTTTTATTAATAGTAATTAAAAGCATAAAAAAAAAAAAAAAGAGATTAAAGAGACGTTTGTGTGACAATCGTTCTGCGCTGGAATTATGGGCCTCCATAAGGGGGTGATGGTTCTCTCATCAATAAGCCCATTTCTGTCCTGATCAACATAGGGACTGTGTAATACCCCATTAATTCTAGCATGTAGTTCCTCTATCCTGCCTGGGGTGTCACTCTGTGCTCTGGTGCTTCTAGCACACTCTTCTCTGTATCTCGAAAGTTTTTTGCATCAGTTGAGTGTGCCAGAAGCACCAGATCAGATAACCAGAGAGCAACACCCCAGGCAGGAAAGAGGAACTGCACGAGTTGTTACAGGTGCAGGGTGCTAGAATGAACACTACGTGTGTGTGTGTAAATATATATATATATATATATATATATATATACACACACACATTATATATACATATATATATATATATATACATACATAGACATTTTTGAGCAGTAGTACTAACAAGTAAAATGTGGCTCCCATGCCAGACCACTAACATGAGGATATTACTCCAGTACTAGCCATATACTGTAGTAATTGCAGTACTGGTGCTATCTGTGGTTCCTTTATCTGTTATCTGGGCTGGCCGAGCATTATGGGAGATGTAGTTGGTAACGAAGGTGAAGGAATCTCACAGCGCTGTGTCTATACAGAGACCCGATGACGCTATAATACAGATACGGAAACCAATAACGCTGCCTCTGTTTTGCTATCTTTATAACAGACGAGATGAACGACCACCAGAACACACTGTCCTACGTCCTCATTAACCCCCCGCCGGACACACGACTGGAGCCGAATGATATTGTGTAAGTACTGATGCACTAGAAGGGTACGCGGTGCGCTCCGTAGGTAGGAAAAGGTCTTAGAAAGCGGATAAAAATGTTACCTATGAAACCACAAGAATGTATGGGTGAACCTAGAACGTTGATTCATTGATAAGTGCCGGACGTATGTAAATGAAGTGGTTTCTCGATTTATCTCTCTGTATGGCATTTTCTCCTAGATATCTCATCAGATCGGACCCTCTAGCCCATGTGGCAAATGACTCCCACAGCCGAAAAAGCAGCAACAGTTATAGGACAGAGCAGACGGGTAATCCGGAAACGCGGGATGAAACGCAGCTATGAGAACGAGCCTGACTCATGGAGACTCTGCCCGATCACACAGCCGAACTGACTTCCGTATCGTGTTTATACGCAGCCAGGCTCAGCCCATGAGTCTCACTCCCAGCTGGACCTCGTTGGTACTCGGGGTGGAGACTGTTGATCCTGCCAACAATCAATACAGGAAGCCTCCCCTCTCTTCCCCCCCCCCCCCATAAAAAAAAAAAATTGCCGGAGCTTGGCACAGACGCAGCACCGAATTGCGGATCCATTTGATAAGCCATAACAGTGACATCCAACCAGTATATCCTTGGTCCTGAAACATCCCGCTACCGCAGCGCAGCCACAGGCCGACATCCCGCTACCGCAGCGCAGCCACAGGCCGACATCCCGCTACCGCAGCGCAGCCACAGGCCGATGGATAATCCACATGATGTGTTCTATCCGCAAACGGTTTGTTCCACAAAGAAGCCAATTCCAGGAGGATATATTGGTGTAAATTGCACTAGTCCGCGCCCCTCTGCGTTGGGTCAGGCTGAGAGAGACTCCCCTGGATGTGTTTTCAGCCCCCAAATTACAAAACGTCTCCTGAACATTGAGATTGTCCCATTGCTTCTCTTTTTGGCATCACACAAAGTACAGTCTCCGATGCGGCCACTTTGTACAGACCATACAGTATTCCGGGTGTTTACGTAGATGTATATTGGTTTATGAAGTCGGCCAATCTATACCCTCGCTGTAATGTGCGAGCAACCGGTACAGTGACAATATATGCCGTGTTTTACAAGCTGCTGATAGGCCCAGGCCAGTTCTGTTATCCTAGCGGTTTAGCGTTTCTTTGCTATATCAATCGCTTCTCCCATTTCATATCTAGCGCTTTTATTTATCGGGTAATTCAGCGTCTGTTTTAGTGGATGATGTAGAACGTAGCAGCCGATGATATGGAGAGAATCGCTAGATCTTGCGCAGTCGCTGTAGTTTTGTTGCTGCCTCCCCTTTAGCAGCTGGCTCGGTCCAATGTGTATTTCAGAGCAGAGCGTCACAATGGCGCTACGAGTCTTAGGCCGATCGTCTCCTGGCGATGAAGAGCAACATTTATTTTTTTCTGTTCCATATATGCCCGTTAGACGGGTTTTGTATTGTAACTCGCTGCTCTAGGTGATTATGTGCCAATATTCGGAGGCTTCACATACCTGAATCTTTATACAATACGGTTTTAAAGCGTTTTCTACCCTAATACGACTTGAATTTATTGTCTTGTACCTGGCCTCCAGCAACGTCATACACTATATAATGATTCTAGCTCTCATCTGTCCTCTTCAGCCTTATATTTGTATCAGGCAGAGTGGTGTTACCCCCGGATACCACACAGCTCTCTGGTTTGGATACAGTTGTCGTATCCCAGGGCAACGGAAATAAACGATTCTGCCTGAAGACAGAAAGACACAGCCGAGAAGCACAGAACAGGAAAACAAGGTATTTAGTGAAAGTTGCTGGAGGGTTTGTACAAATCTATACATTTTCTACAAGTTATCTGATGGTGCCAAAAATAAACTTTATTTAAATCATTTTACTGTTAAAATTAGACAGAATTCCGTTTTCCATTGGGGCAGAGTCATGGACTGTCTCCTGTTCTCGCCCCGGGCGCTGTTATTCCAGGCTCTGCGGGGTACGGGGGGGCCGCTCTCTGAGGGGTAGGTGGGCCGCTCCTTTAGAACGGACATATCACTTATTGGTTTTATTATTAGAGAACTCGTAGTCTCTGTACATTTGTTTTGGGCTCATCGGGGTAAGATGAATATTGATTTGTTTGTTTTTTTGCATTTAATATCAGAGTTAATATGGTGTCCAGGTGCTTTACAGAGAATTGTACTGTAATATTTATACTGCAGATTTACTAAGTACCTGATCAGTATTAATCCCCGTCCATTACCGGGAGTAATATAAATGTATTATTAATGAGGTGGAGTTTCCGGCTGTTATTACAGTCACCTGTGCAGCCGGAACCAATCATCTTATGCCACCGAATAGGCGGCATCCCCATGACTATAATATTGGTACGTTCCATAAAATGGCCGCCTCTCCTGTGTGTAGGTGCCGTACAGGCCACATCTTACGTGATCATTTCACCTATCTTCAGAATGACAAAAGCTTTGGCATAATTGGTCACATATCGTATAGCTGCTCGCAGTGTACTGGTCAGCCGATCGCACCATTTCCCCGCGTGCTGGTCAGCCGATCGCACCATTTCCCCGCGTGCTGGTCAGCCGATCGCACCATTTCTCCGCGTGCTGGTCAGCCGGTCCCGCCGGCTCCCCGCGTGCTGGTCAGCCGGTCCCGCCGGCTCCCCGCGTGCTGGTCAGCCGGTCCCGCCGGCTCCCCGCGTGCTGGTCAGCCGGTCCCGCCGGCTCCATCAGATTGAGCTGGTTCGGATATTATGGACGGACCATCATCCAGTCATTATGATTTTGCGGAACCGTTATCCCCGCTGTCTGTCACACAAATAACCGCAGGTGATGGTTAGGAGTGATGAGATGTCAGAATAAGAAGTATTCCCTCCCACATGTCCCAGGTTATAGAGGGACGGTCTCATCGTCATGGCGCCAGATCATTTGTCGCAACGGTTTGGAGTGTTGGGAGGGTCATCGGCTCCGGTCTACATTTGGTTTTAGTACGTGTGCACCAGACATGATGATGTACAATGCTGGGAATACATGGGTGTGATATAACTGAGCCTGTGCTGCGCGTGGCAGGGGGTGACATCGGCTGCGCATGGCAGGGGGGTGACATCGGCTGCACCCCGGGGTGCACTTACCAATGACGTTAAGCAGAGCAGGCGGTTTCCTTTGCGTTGTGTATATGGCGCATTAGCCCAATTGTGATGCAGTTTTTTACTAAGACCTCCAACCTCCGATACACCGGCCCCTTCCTCTTCCGTCCCACCACCTTCCCAGTATTGCTGCTGTCTGTGTATTACATTGCTGAGACTTACTGTATTATAAATCTAATTACTGTGTTTCCAGACAGCTCCTGTTGTTGGGATTGTTTCAGGTGTTTATGGGACGCAGTTACTGCGCACATTTATTATAGATGTAAACACGTCCCTCGCCCAGCTTGGAGATGATGTTTTATTTATGATATATCAAAATGACCTGACTAATATTCATGAGGGACCTCGCCTACATGCTGCTGCCTCCTTTGTGTGCCCAGTAGGTGCCAGGCTCACCCGCCCACTGTAAGTGTAGTAATGCGGGAGGAAAGCGTGGGGGCATGTACTGGGCCACACCATTTCTGATGGCGGCTCCTTTCCTATAGAGACGCGTTTCACACCATTCCCGCCAATCACCAGGGGGGTATATTGTCACCTTCCAAATAATGGGAATATTACAGACTGATCGCTATATACTTTCCCCACCGTTACTTGATCCCAGACATAAATCCTTTAAGCTGCTATTGGGCAGAGACCCCACATTCCCTCCTTATGTCCTTTTCTTTTTACTAATGTATGTTTCTGTTTTTCTTTTACTAACTTCTCTTTTAGGGGCCTCTGTCAGGTTGTTTGTTACATAAAATTATACAGAAACCTGAGTATTGTTCCTATGTAATAATAGCGTAATGCAGAAATCTCCGGCAGAGTGCTAATTAGCGCTGCCGATCGCAGTCCCTATTATTATAAACAATGTACCAGACTCCAAAAAACGATACTTTTTGAAGTTTGGCCGCGGTAGTTTACATGTCGCTGAGGATCAGTGTCACCTGGAGCCGGGGGGATCAGTGTCACCTGGAGCCGGGGGGGATCAGTGGCATCGGGGAGAAAGTTCCCTGCAGACCAGGGGATAGATGGCCACATTCTGCGCCAGCTTACGTCGGCCAGGAGCTCCCTGAGGTGGTTGAAGTGGGCAGTAAAGGGCGGGAGATGACAGGTCTGAGCTCCTGGGTGTCAGCTGGAGAAGCTGCAGGATGAGGCTCTGCCTCTGTCATACATCCAGGGAGACCGGCGGGGAACTCGCACCTTGTACCCTAGCAGTCACTGATTGACGCCCGGCCCTGACAAACGCCCAGAGAGGTGTCCTGCCCAATATCCAGGCCGTGCTGCAGCTGCCCAAGATATACAGTACAGTGTGCAGATGGGACAGGAGAGCCCCTTCCCAGACTAGCATGGTGCGCATACATACAGTAACTCAGCCTGTTTATAGGGTGCAGCTCTGCCCCCAACACAAATGTTACCTTAGCACCGTTACTCTTCACAGCCTGATTATTGCAGACGACCGGAGCCGCAGGGGAAATGTCAGCTTATCGGAAGTAATTACGTAAATGGGGGAGAACTAATGCCTCCAGTATTAAGAGGAGACTCGCTTTTTATCAGGACGAGATGAAAACTAAATGAACACAAAATTTTTGAGAATTTTCTTCATGATGAATAGGCCCCATCAGGCCTTGTAGGCATAACAAATTAAAATAGATTAATAAATAACATTTCATTAAGGGAAAATGATTCTCTTCCCTTGTCTGGATTTCGCTGTGAAACACAGAAACGGCCTCAATGTAAAGTTCTTTCTTATTTGCTGGACGGTAGAAATTGCGCTTTAGAAACCTTTTGTGTAATTAGATTATAGTAAGAGGTTTCCCAGAGCCCATTTCTCCCACTGCGCAAATGGGAATGATTACAATAATATATAACAATCGTTTCCCATCACTCTGCAAGGAATTAGGAATGTTCTCTCTCTCTCTCCCTCCCTCTCCCCCATTCATCAAAGGGAATTTGAGGTAAAATACCCGAAAACACCTGTTTTCAGGGGTTTACCTGAAATACTAAGTATCCCCCGGAGGTATGAAGGAGGGACAGCAGCGGGTACTGTATCTCCGATATCTATATATAGGAAGATCTCCGGTACCTGCTGAGATCCCTCCATTGCCGCCGGCAGCCGCCTCCCCCATAGGTTTCGCATTCCCGATATTGGCCCCAGCAGCTAACGCCATCTGAAGATAGCGTTAGCCGCTGTAGTCCATGGGGACTTACCTCATGTCAGCCGGCGGAGGGATCGCCCAGATCCCTCCGCCTGCAATGGGCACCACTCATGTGCAGCAGCCTCTGGCCACATCGCAGGGACGGCCTCCTTCCAGAGCCCGTCACCCTGCATGTGTCGGATCATACATTCGGCCGCTATGAGCGCATTTTGCAATGCGATCATGGGCGGTACTGCATGCACTGATCGCATTGCAAAATGCAATCATTAATAAATGGGCCCCTCTCTCTCATTAATTAAATGCAGCTTTAGGTGTAAAAATCTCACACTTACGGTTGTTGCGGCATTTGTGCGCGTCTGGCCGATCCTTCATTTTGTTACTTGTGAGAAAATGATTAAACAGAACATTGTAAAACCTATGTAGATATTATTAATAGGATCCTGGCGGCTGATACACCGTATATAATGTGTTTCCTAGAGAAATGCTGAAACCCGTCAACTATTACTTACTGCAGACAACATACTATAAACCCACCGACACTGCGCACATGAAGACAAGGTTACAAATGTGCCCATTTAATATATATATATATATATAATCTAAACCTTTATCTACTAATGATCTGTCCAATCTCCACATCTCTGTGCGTGACCAGAAGACAACGGTCCAGGCGCGTTAATAAAGAGATGGCAGCTGGTTCTTAGGGGGTCTATGTACTAAGCCGTGGGGAGTGATAAACTACCCACCAATTAGCTCCTAACTAATTTTTCAAACACAGCCTGTAACGTGGCAGTTAAGAGCTGATTGGTTGGTACTTTATCACTCTCCAAGGCATATTACATCTACCCCTTAGCTCGATAATGACCGGCACTAATACAACACTATATACACACCCATGTCTATAGTAATAGGCTGTAAGTGCAGATACGCTGGGGCTGTAGTGACATCAGTGTGCGCAGACGCTGGGGAGGTAGCGACGGCACTGTGCGCATACCCCGGGGGAATCGGCCACGGCAGCGTGAGCCTACCCCGGGGGACAAAGTGGAGAGAGATAAAGTACCAACCAATCAGCTCCTAACTGCCATTTTTCAAACGCCGCCTGCAAATTGACAGGAGCTGATTGGTTGGTACTTTATTACTCTCCACTTTAACACTTTTCAGAGCTTAGTACATCTCCCCCATCTATCCATGTCCATGTGCTAGTGCCTTTTATAATGAACGCCTCAATGTACCTGTGTATAACCTGCAGGACTGTATTATATGCAATACTTTCTACAGAGAGCCACCTCCTCTGGGGTCCCAGGACAATGACTGACACGTGCGGCCATAACAGGTATCACTGGCGCAGGGTGCGCAGCTCTGACCCGCGCCGGTAATAAAGGGAAATTATTTCAGCCATGTAGACAAAGGGCAGCGGACGATGGCTCCGCGCGGATACTGTACCACCTGGATGTGCAGGTACCATCAGAGGAAGTCCGCTGCCAACCTGCTACATGGCATCACCAGGGGCTAATAATCCCCAAATCCGGCAACTTCACCTATAGCAATCTATCATCCTAACGGCGTATTATGTAATGAGCAGATGGAAGTCAGCGTTACATTGTATCATCCCATCATTAGCTGCATGTTTTATCACCTCATTGGTTTGTTATGGGGAAACTACAAATGACGCTGTATGAGTCCTGAAATACCATTTATATCTCATGTATATGCTTTGATGGTTCTTTGCATTGTGTACTGACAATCGATAATACACTGTGTACGTATAATATATATCTATATACACACACACAGTATAATATTGATCATATGTATGTATTGCCACCAGTGAGGAAGCTCGTATTGATACAAGCATATATCATTTTGTTACCTATGTCTTTCCTAGAAGAAGAGATGGTCCCGCCAGGACCCCACAATGTACAGAGCGCATGTATTTTTCTCACTTGCTTCTGATCTTTTGCCAGTATCCGATGTTCCGAGCGCAGATCCGGGAGGATACAGGAGTCGCAAAAGTCATTTTGTACAGTTTTTCTTAAACTCTGTTCTATGTAAAGAAAATATTAAACTGGCGACAGCTGCATGCAGCTATATTACAGGTGTGTGTGGTTCCTTGTGTCATATGCATGAAATACACTGGTCTAAGGGGTTCTCCTGGCTGTTACACCCTCTCCCAGGGGCCATCTGTCTAACCCCCCGCACCCCCACCCCATGCACCGTATAACAGCCCTTACATCTGCATTATACATAGACAGCGCCGGTTCTCATTAATGCCCCATCCCGTCCCGTATGTGGTCGGGGTGATGACACCAGTAGGGGGAAAGAGAGAACCACAATTCCAGGCAAATGAATATGATCTCACCTACACGGTAACATTCTGCAAATCCCCTCCGAGCATCACATCCCGCTGCGTAGATCCGGTTCATCTCTGGGCACCTGGGAACACAAATCACGGCAGTGCCGGTGTATATTGCCGGTAGGTGGCTGTTGAAGGAAAACAAACGTACATGACAAGAAACGGTTCCTGTCCTCAGTTATGTATCTGTATAGGGACTTTAACCATTTATTTGATAAACCACCCAGTGCCCAATGCCGAGGTCATTCCCTTTATGCCACACAACGCTGTATAAAGGGGATGCCGGCAGCCAGAAACCCGACTGCCGGAGGGGAGAGTTGGGGGTTAGGCTGCCGGAGGGGAGAGTTGGGGGTCAGGCTGCCGGAGGAGAGAGTTGGGGGTCAGGCTGTTCCCGGAGGGGAGGGCTGGGGTCAGGCTGCCGGAGGGGAGGGTTGGGGGTTAGGCTGCCGGAGGGGAGAGTTGGGGTCAGGCTGTTCCCGGAGGGGAGGGCTGGGGTCAGGCTGCCGGAGGAGAGAGTTGGGGTCAGGCTGTTCCCGGAGGGGAGGGTGGGGGTTTAGGCTGCGGGAGGGGAGGGTGGGGGTTTAGGCTGCGGGAGGGGAGGGTGGGGGGTTAGGCTGCGGGAGGGGAAGGTGGGGGGTCAGGCTGCCGGAGGGGAGGGTGGGGGTTTAGGCTGCCGGAGGGGAGGGTGGGGGGTTAGGCTGCCGGAGGGGAGAGTTGGGGTCAGGCTGCCGGAGGGATGGTGGGTTAGGGTAAGGGTTAGTATACCGCCATAATTCTGTCGGGCTTCTGACTGTCAGGACGCCACTGTTGGTACTCTGACCGCTGGGATTCCATAACCCAACCCCCTATAAAAGGATGAAGGAGCAGCTGCTCCGGGACCGCTGGGGACAATCTGAAGACACATTTCTGTACCTACAACAGGGACGTAATTTAAAATATCAACTTTTATTTGCAAGTTACAGGGAAAGTAGATTAAAGATAAAAATCCTTAAAGTACCATTTATATCAGCTGGAACTGATTGTTTAACATTCCAATATCCTTGTGCATCATTGTCCAGCACAGGACGTCTCATCAATATACAGTTATTACACTCCCAGGTTTGTACGAAATAATTATAACTACCCCCCAAAATCCTAAATCTATAAACAATAAATATGATCATAGAGATTAAATACACTGAAAAATAAAATCCTCCTTTGCACATAATAAGGCTGATATGTGATGGGCACGTCAGAGGCGGAATTAGGAGCCCCCCAACCTTCAACTGAGCCGCACATTACCGTTAATTCCATACATCTACATCAGAGACTCCTGTAATACCATATCAGCCGGCGATTAATACGTGTTACAGGGGGAGGGTGAGGGGCCGCCTGTTCCTCATCGCTGATTTACATCGGAAACTGCTATTATAATAAGGAAATACAATGTACAACCTCATATATTACTGTACGGGGAGGAGTCTCTCAGCTTAAAGCAGCAGTCAATCCCTTTGTATATAACTACTACCCCCATCCAGGTCAGAGCCGGTTATATTAATGGGGCGATTGTCCGAAAGATACTGAGACTCACAGACGTACAGGAGACCGTGGTTTGGGTCCCACTCAGTTTCTGTGCTGATTAAATAGTAAGAACCATTTTCTCCTGCTAAAAACTGTCAGATGTTACCGTGGGGCCCAGACACCTCCGCAGTATAGAGACGACAATAGTTTTATAATGCAAAACTATTGGAAAAAGAAAAAAAACATAACTCAAACTTCAGAAGACGTTACATGTACTCACACTGCAGAGCATTGCGCTTCTTAGCTCGCTGGGCACATTTACCGCGCGGGACAGAGAGGTGACCCATGACGGCGCTTATCCAACAACAGGTAACCGGACAGGTGGCTCTTTATAACAGACCTCACAGGACATAAAGGAGGGTCTGTGTGCTGACACATATGCCGCACGTGATATACATGAGACCAGCACAGGTCTCTCCCTCTCCTGCTTCCCGTTATCTTTAGACATATTCAAAGTAAAAGCAACAATCGCAGTAATGTGACGCACTCAGAAAGAAATAACAGCGACCGTTATAACTGACAGAAAGAAAGAATCATAGTGATTCAGCAGCTAGTAACAGTCACACACACACTGCCCATGTAATATAATGACAGTCACACACACTGCCCATGTAATATAATGACAGTCACACACACTGCCCATGTAATATAATGACAGTCACACACACTGCCCATGTAATATAATGACAGTCACACACACACTGCCCATGTAATATAATGACAGTCACACACACTGCCCATGTAATATAATGACAGTCACACACACACTGCCCATGTAATATAATGACAGTCACACACACTGCCCATGTAATATAATGACAGTCACACACACTGCCCATGTAATATAATGACAGTCACACACACTGCCCATGTAATATAATGACAGTCACACACACACTGCCCATGTAATATAATGACAGTCACACACACTGCCCATGTAATATAATGACAGTCACACAAACACTGCCCATGTAATATAATGACAGTCACACACACTGCCCATGTAATATAATGACAGTCACACACACTGCCCATGTAATATAATGACAGTCACACACACTGCCCATGTAATATAACTACAGTCACACACACTGCCCATGTAATATAATGACAGTCACACACACTGCCCATGTACTATAATGACAGTCACACACACACTGCCCATGTAATATAATGACAGTCACACACACTGCCCATGTACTATAATGACAGTCACACACACTGCCCATGTAATATAATGACAGTCACACACACACTGCCCATGTAATATAATGACAGTCACACACACACTGCCCATGTAATATAATGACAGTCACACACACTGCCCATGTACTATAATGACAGTCACACACACTGCCCATGTAATATAATGACAGTCACACACACACTGCCCATGTAATATAATGACAGTCACACAAACACTGCCCATGTAATATAATGACAGTCACACACACTGCCCATGTAATATAATGACAGTCACACACACTGCCCATGTAATATAACTACAGTCACACACACTGCCCATGTAATATAATGACAGTCACACACACTGCCCATGTAATATAACTACAGTCACACACACTGCCCATGTAATATAATGACAGTCACACACACTGCCCATGTAATATAATGACAGTCACACACTGCCCATGTAATATAATGACAGTCACACACACTGCCCATGTAATATAATGACAGTCACACACACACTGCCCATGTAATATAATGACAGTCACACACACACTGCCCATGTAATATAATGACAGTCACACACACACTGCCCATGTAATATAATGACAGTCACACACACTGCCCATGTAATATAATTCCAGTCACACACACTGCCCATGTAATATAATGACAGTCACACACACTGCCCATGTAATATAATGACAGTCACACACACACTGCCCATGTAATATAATGACAGTCACACACACTGCCCATGTAATATAATGACAGTCACACACACTGCCCATGTAATATAATGACAGTCACACACACTGCCCATGTAATATAATGACAGTCACACACACACTGCCCATGTAATATAATGACAGTCACACACACTGCCCATGTAATATAATGACAGTCACACAAACACTGCCCATGTAATATAATGACAGTCACACACACTGCCCATGTAATATAATGACAGTCACACACACTGCCCATGTAATATAATGACAGTCACACACACTGCCCATGTAATATAACTACAGTCACACACACTGCCCATGTAATATAATGACAGTCACACACACTGCCCATGTACTATAATGACAGTCACACACACACTGCCCATGTAATATAATGACAGTCACACACACTGCCCATGTACTATAATGACAGTCACACACACTGCCCATGTAATATAATGACAGTCACACACACACTGCCCATGTAATATAATGACAGTCACACACACACTGCCCATGTAATATAATGACAGTCACACACACTGCCCATGTACTATAATGACAGTCACACACACTGCCCATGTAATATAATGACAGTCACACACACACTGCCCATGTAATATAATGACAGTCACACAAACACTGCCCATGTAATATAATGACAGTCACACACACTGCCCATGTAATATAATGACAGTCACACACACTGCCCATGTAATATAACTACAGTCACACACACTGCCCATGTAATATAATGACAGTCACACACACTGCCCATGTAATATAACTACAGTCACACACACTGCCCATGTAATATAATGACAGTCACACACACTGCCCATGTAATATAATGACAGTCACACACTGCCCATGTAATATAATGACAGTCACACACACTGCCCATGTAATATAATGACAGTCACACACACTGCCCATGTAATATAATGACAGTCACACACACACTGCCCATGTAATATAATGACAGTCACACACACACTGCCCATGTAATATAATGACAGTCACACACACTGCCCATGTAATATAATTCCAGTCACACACACTGCCCATGTAATATAATGACAGTCACACACACTGCCCATGTAATATAATAAGTCACACACAATGTATAAGTAATATAAAGACAGTCACACACACTGCCCATGTAATATAATTACAGTCACACTCACTGCCCATGTAATATAATGACAGTCACACACACTGCCCATGTAATATAATGACAGTCACACACACACACTGCCCATGTAATATAATGACAGTCACACACACTGCCCATGTAATATAATTCCAGTCACACACACTGCCCATGTAATATAATTCCAGTCACACACACTGCCCATGTAATATAATTCCAGTCACACACACTGCCCATGTACTATAACTCCAGTCACACACACTGCCCATGTACTATAACTCCAGTCACACACACTGCCCATGTAATATAATTCCAGTCACACACACTGCCCATGTAATATAATTCCAGTCACACACACTGCCCATGTAATATAACTCCAGTCACACACACTGCCCATGTAATATAACGACAGTCACACACACTGCCCATGTAATATAACGACAGTCACACACACTGCCCATGTAATAATATGGCAGTCACACACACTGCCCATGTAATATAATGACTGTCATTATATTACATGGGCAGTGTGTGTGACTGTCATTATATTACATGGGCAGTGTGTGTGACTGTCATTATATTACATGGGCAGTGTGTGTGACTGTCACACACACTGCCCATGTAATATAATTAGTCACACACACTGCCCATGTACTATAACTACAGTCACACACACTGCCCATGTAATATAATGACAGTCACACACACTGCCCATGTACTATAATCACAGTCACACACACTGCCCATGTAATATAATTACAGTCACACACACTGCCCATGTAATATAATTCCAGTCACACACACTGCCCATGTAATATAATTCCAGTCACACACACTGCCCATGTAATATAATTCCAGTCACACACACTGCCCATGTACTATAACTCCAGTCACACACACTGCCCATGTAATATAATTCCAGTCACACACACTGCCCATGTAATATAATTCCAGTCACACACACTGCCCATGTAATATAATGACAGTCACACACACTGCCCATGTAATATAATGACAGTCACACACACTGCCCATGTAATATAATGACAGTCACACACACTGCCCATGTAATATAACGACAGTCACACACACTGCCCATGTAATAATATGGCAGTCACACACACTGCCCATGTAATATAATGACAGTCACACACACTGCCTATGTAATATAATAAGTCACACACAATGTATAAGTAATATAATGACAGTCACACACACTGCCCATGTACTATAATTACAGTCACACACACTGCCCATGTAATATAATTACAGTCACACACACTGCCCATGTAATATAATGACAGTCACACACACTGCCCATGTAATATAACGACAGTCACACACACTGCCCATGTAATAATATGGCAGTCACACACACTGCCCATGTAATATAATGACAGTCACACACACTGCCCATGTAATATAATTCCAGTCACACACACTGCCCATGTAATATAATTCCAGTCACACACACTGCCCATGTAATATAATTCCAGTCACACACACTGCCCATGTAATATAACGACAGTCACACACACTGCCCATGTAATATAATTCCAGTCACATACACTGCCCATGTAATATAATTCCAGTCACACACACTGCCCATGTAATAATATGGCAGTCACACACACTGCCCATGTAATATAACGACAGTCACACACACTGCCCATGTAATATAACGACAGTCACACACACTGCCCATGTAATAATATGGCAGTCACACACACTGCCCATGTAATATAATGACAGTCACACACACTGCCCGTGTAATATAATGACAGTCACACACACTGCCCATGTAATATAATGACAGTCACACACACTGCCCATGTACTATAATGACAGTCACACACACTGCCCATGTAATATAATGACAGTCACACACACTGCCCATGTACTATAATCACAGTCACACACACTGCCCATGTAATATAATTACAGTCACACACACTGCCCATGTACCATCACTCCAGTCACACACACTGCCCATGTACTATAATTACAGTCACACACACTGCCCATGTACTATAATTACAGTCACACACACTGCCCATGTAATATCACTCCAGTCACACACACACTGCCCATGTACTATAATTACAGTCACACACACTGCCCATGTACTATAATTACAGTCACACACACTGCCCATGTAATATAATTACAGTCACACACACTGCCCATGTACTATCACTCCAGTCACACACACACTGCCCATGTACTATAATTACAGTCACACACACTGCCCATGTACTATAATTACAGTCACATACACTGCCCATGTACTATAATTCCAGTCACACACACACTGCCCATGTACTATAATTACAGTCACACACACTGCCCATGTACTATAATGACAGTCACACACACTGCCCATGTACTATAATTACAGTCACATACATTGCCCATGTAATATAATGACAGTCACACACACTGCCCATGTACTATAATTACAGTCAGACACACTGCCCATGTACTATAATTACAGTCTCACACACACTGCCCATGTAATATAATGACAGTCACACACACTGCCCATGTACTATCACTCCAGTCACACACACACTGCCCATGTACTATAATTACAGTCACACACACTGCCCATGTACTATAATTCCAGTCACATACACTGCCCATGTACTATAATTCCAGTCACACACACACTGCCCATGTACTATAATTACAGTCACACACACTGCCCATGTACTATAATGACAGTCACACACACTGCCCATGTAATACAATGACAGTCACACACACTGCCCATGTACTATAATTACAGTCACACACACTGCCCATGTACTATAATTACAGTCACATACACTGCCCATGTACTATAATTACAGTCACACACACTGCCCATGTACTATAATTACAGTCACACACACTGCCCATGTACTATAATTACAGTCAGACACACTGCCCATGTACTATAATTACAGTCTCACACACACTGCCCATGTAATATAATGACAGTCACATACACTGCCCATGTACTATAATTACAGTCACATACATTGCCCATGTAATATAATGACAGTCACATACACTGCCCATGTACTATAATTACAGTCACACACACTGCCCATGTAATATAATTACAGTCACACACACTGCCCATGTACTATAATTACAGTCACACACACTGCCCATGTAATATAATTACAGTCACACACACTGCCCATGTACTATAATTCCAGTCACATACACTGCCCATGTACTATAATTACAGTCACACACACTGCCCATGTAATATAATTACAGTCACACACACTGCCCATGTACTATAATTCCAGTCACATACACTGCCCATGTACTATAATTACAGTCACACACACTGCCCATGTAATATAATTACAGTCACACACACTGCCCATGTAATATAATTACAATGGGCTCAAAATCAACTACAGCAATGGAAAGTAATAGTAGGACAAAGAGCACCGTATACCTTAACCAAGGGAGAGGTATACAGGGAGACTGACCAACAGCTACCGTGCGCACTGATCGTGGACCGTGAGCGTCTCATACACGTGGAGGGAAGGCGGAGCAACCCAGACGCGCAAAACCCTTCGTAGGGACTGTATCTGTGTCGGGGGAGGAGCTGCCGGGGGAGCGCCTACCTCCCCTAAGCTACATTAACCAGCCGGGTACGCTGGCCTCATGCCAGCAGATATGAGTCTGCTGCCAATCCCCAGCGTCAGACTATAAGGCCCCGGCTGGTGTAGTAAGGACGCAGATAATCCCTGGTACTTACAGCAGCGGCTTCTGGTGCATCTCTGACACCAGAAGCAAGGACTGCCGCACGCGATTCCTCGTAAGCGAGGAATCTCCTTACCCGACATCTCCGAGCATCTGGTACAGTCCATGTCACAGCATCGCTGCTAGCTAAGATCAGCCATGGCCCACCGAAATCACCAGCACAATTACTGATGCTGCGGCCCGGCGGAGGGAGATGAAGTCGCAGCCCGTGCGACAGACGCTCAGTATTGCCAGTCCCCTGTACAAAAGGTGCGTCTGAATCCTGCAGCACCAAACAACAAACTGAAGTCCTATGGCTACGGACGGGGTATATATGGGGGAGGACCCGGGGCATTCTGATAGCCAAAGCTTTAACTGTTTTGTGCCTGGTCTTCCAACCATAATATCCCCATGGTATCCCTGTTGATCCCTATGGACCCACGGAGAAGAAAGTGGTGATATTTTCTAACTCTATTTTACAATTCTTTTTAAATAGACTCCGTTGTATCTCTGCATTAAGGCCCCGATTAGACAGAACTGGAAAAATTCTGTATAAATCTCTATGTAAGTTACGCACGTTACACAAAGAAATACATATAAATAATGAAAGTTGTGTTTTATATAATAATCTTCAGATTTGCAGTCGTTAGAATGGATTCAAGATACAGAATTCGCAACACGCATGCAGTCCTCATGTGTAACACAAGATGGCGATAGCTGATTGCAGGAGGGCATTATAAGAAATGCTCAGTGTAAGTACGACACTAATAGATTATACTCCATGAGACGCAATGCCGCGAGCAAGCCCAGGATGTACCTTGCATCAGGCTGGATGCAGCAAACACTCCCATACAAGGCCAGCTAATGCCCCTATGCCCATTACTGTTTTTGAATTTTTTTTTTGTTAAATCAAACCACCTTAAAAAATAACATAAAAGTTAGAGAACTTATGTTCTAACTCAGTGGTTCCCGACCTTTTTGGTTCCTGGCGCCCTTAGGCCACAAGTTACCTGTGCAGATAATCGAAGAATGTATAAAATGACATCATTGCGCTTACCTGCCAGTTACGTGGTGGTGGTGGACACGGCTGCGCTTCTGTTCATCCACGTCGCATCGGATGTTGAGTAGCAGAGATGGATAGAAAGGCGTGAAGAGGGGGAGCAGCGGCAGATGAGGGGGCAGATGTTGCGGTGCAAGTGGAGAGTGGGCTGTGGGAGCGGAAGGGATAAAAGGAGGAGGGCACAGACGGGAAGGGCAGAGAATGGGAGACACACACATAAAGGGGGGGACAGAGTGAGATGTATATCCATACTAAAGTGGGGCAGACACACATAGGGAGAGACAGGTAGACATACACAATGAGACAGAGAAGCTAACACAAGGGGGCGACAGACATACAGGAGGAGTAGAGACAAGGAAACGATGGGACAAACACTGGGGGGGGGGATAAATGGAATCAGAATAAGGGACACTACTAACATTCATGCCTGCTGGGAGCTGATCGGGGGCGGGAAAACGGGAGTAAGTGCAGAAGGGGGCCGCCGGGATGCGCAGACACACACTAAGCAGTGCGACTTATGTATATGGCCGTGTGCTGCCTCTCTAAGGCTACAGGTAGTGCATGGCCCAGTCTACAAGCTCGCCGATGCCGGACCACCTGCTCCTGCGCCACCAAGCACCCCTGTTTTACCTCACAGATTGGGAACCACTGTTTTCACTATCAAATTTGTCTTGGGAATGCTCAGTGTTGAACCTTTAATTATAGAACCCTTTATGGTGTGGGCTATAGAGCCATGTTATCGTATTTCTCTGTTCCGTATACAATCTGTATATGTATCTGTTGTCCTCTCCATGTTGTACATCTCGGACAGTTCCAAGCTCCTCTTTAAGGTGCACATAATGTTCAATACACTTAGCTCGTTGTCGGCCTTCAGTTCCTCCTTGCTAGGTGGAATATATACGTGATCTGGTTTAGTGGGTACTAATATGGGGTCCCCACCGTCTTTCTGTACGTCTAGTGCAGTACTGGTGCCTTTAGTGACCACTGGTAATAAGCTTCCAGCCACTTTGCAGAAATTCAGGTTTGCTAGAACACTAATCTCATCCGTGTCATCCCCGGCACGGCCTATACCCCCACCAGAACCTCCAGCCATCTTTAGCTTTGGACTTCTGGCATACAAGTAAGTTAGATAGTTCTTATTGGCCATAGTCTCTTGTTCTAACACCTCAGGACTGTTGCACATAAACTTGCTTTGTGTACATCCATCAACTAACACAGGGTACGGACTAATTGTGCCGGAGTGACTGATGTACGGTTCCTCTCCTGTAGATACCTCCTCGCTCCCTACATCGCCTTCCGGAGTCCGCGCCCTTAATGTCATTGCAAATACAGAGTGAAATGGTCGCCTAGAAAGTCTGGCTGACAAATATTCTTTGAGGCCTGGTTTGTGGTCTGTAACGGCTGGTAGAGCAAACGTGCCACAAATTTTAGGTGTTGTATCTCTTTCTGATTTTTGGTCACCAAGAAAGTTTTTGCTGTTTTTTATACCGACACCACCAAAGCGCAGTAACTTTTCTTTTGTTGCACCACCCTTGGCTCGGCCGACTTCAGGAGCTATTGTGCCATTTATATTACACTTGTTTGTTTTCTCCTTTCCTAGACCATAATCCTCTGTTCCTGATAAGTCCAGGCTACATCGCTTTTCTTTCTGTCTGTTTTTCGTCAACGCATCATAAATAACGGCACCTTCCAGGTTTTCTTCACTTCCAGTCTCTTCTTGGAGAACCTCTACATCGCTGTTCTCTCCATGATTGAAGTCTGAGGTGTCTAGATTACCAGCAGAACGTTCATTGACCGTGCGCACAAGTCCTATGTTACCCAATGCTTGTTTAGCACCAGCTGACATTTGTATATTATTAGTATTTCTGTATTCCTGTGTTTCGTCATTAATTTCAGGAACCTCTGCTGGAATAATGAGCACTGCTTGACCAAGAGGAGAGAAGTCCTTCAAAGAGTCTTCACGTCCAATGTGATCCTCTGCCTGTTCATTCATGACAGGAGCAAACAGATGTCCACCTACATGATTATCTGGTTGATCATTAATGACTGTCTTGTCTAGACTGATTGCTGTATGCAGATTACAAGCTTGCATGGGGTCTGTACAATCTATACGATCAGCGACTTGATCATGCATGACTGGTGAATCTAGATTTGGACGTTCTGTCTCGCTCTGCGGATGTGCCATCTCAGTTTGATCAATGCAGGCTGGAATCTCTACATTACAATCTGGCTGTTCTTTTGACGTGTTGTATGTGTCAAACGTGTTTCGACTTTTTTCACTGACTGTTTTGGAACATTCTTTGGGATTTACATTCTGGGAACTCGACGTACCCTGTAAACTCAATGTTGACTTCTCACTATTAGCTGAACCCACTCTGTCTTCAGCTTTTTGCTCATAATGGAAGAGACCACATCTAAATGACGGAGTTCCCGCTTCTCCATATGTAGGGACAATTGTATCGTGAGGATGGATGTTGTTCATTGCTCCGCTATTGGCACTTTTGTCCGGATTGTGCTCCTCCTGTAATACCTCGGAAGAATTATCATACAGATGTTCTGTATTGGTTTTAAAATTAAGACTTGTATCACTGTCCAGGATATCGTAGTTTGAGGACAAGCTTATGGTGCTTGAACGTTTGAAAATATCCTCAGTCTTCGGCCATTCTGAGATCTCATCACCATCTTGAAATGAGTTTGAGTAAGACCCGGAAGGTGTAAGTTGGGTTTCTGTACTGAGGCTAATGCCAGGTCCGCTCAGCGCCTGCTGTAGGTGGGCCGACGTGGACTCACTTACGGCACTTACTTGTCTGCAATCAGTCGTGGTTTCCACTGATTTAGGTGGAGTTTGTGGAATGGTTTCCCATCCTATGATATCGGAATTGTGTATTATATTTGTTGGATCAATGGAATCAGACGTGGTATCGGTTTCTTGTTTGCCGATTAGCCATCCAACTTCAGACTTCAGTGTTTGACTACTAAAGCTTTGGTCCTCACTTTGAGTGACGACAGGGCCACATTCGGCATATCCAGTGTGGTTACTACTCTGCGTTTCGGCAGCGATTGATCGGTCTTTTGTTACATTCTCACTTACTGTTGGCACACCGATGTCTGGTAGACTGAAGGTAGAAGGCGATGCATCATGTACCCTGCAATCATTACTTGGGAGAGCCTCTGTTTGGACACTAATAACTGGTAGATTGGAATTACTAAACAATGTATCATCTAATTTATTCTTTCCCATTACGACGTCTGTATCTGGCTTTTCATCAATGGCTGGAAGTCCTGGATTACTTGGTATCACGTTAATGAACCTGCTTTCATCTCTTAATAGACACTCTGGTTGGCAGTCAATGACTGGTAGCTGTAGATTACTAGAGGTCATATCGTGTAGCCTTTCCTCTTCTCCTCTAATGATTCCAGCTGGGGTATTAATGACTGGTAGAAGCGGATGACCAGACGGCACATTGTCCACCCTGCTTTCAGCTATTACAAGATCCTCTGTATTGACATCTGAGTCTGGTTGTTCTAGATCACTAGGCAGCCCACTCCGTTCCCTTCCAGTGCATGCAGCTGACATGTCATTACTCGTTGGACCTAGAGTATTAGGGGACACGTTATTCAGGCAGCTTTCACCATCTAGGAGACCCTCTGCTCGGACATCCAGAATCGGTAAACCTAGACTGCTTATGGCTTCATCTACAGATCTATTCTCATTGCAAAGATTAGCTTTCACATTATCAGCTGATTCTTTGGGCATTAACTGTGGAGTGGCACACGTAACACTGGCATCGCGGTTACCATATAGGGTCAAATTTGGCAAACTGGCACAGGGCTTCTTGGAAGAAATTGCTGCATTTGGCCACATTTCACTTTCAGAGGATTTTGATAGTGGAAACGAGATTCTCTCTGTAAGATAAAACAAACTCCTGTAAGTAAAAATGACTTTACAGCACAATGAGAGACTTTTTATCACTTTAGCCTAAATAATGTATTGCCAATAAAAAGCCAAGTGCTCAGAACTCTATAACGCCAAACAGGACAGTCATGCAGAATAACCTGTCACAGCAACAAACAGAGGATGTTCATGGAAAGTCAGGGACAGCACGTAAATGTCTCCCGTCACCAAGCTGCCTGTCTCTATCCCTCCGCACCATTAACGCCAAACAAAACTATTATTTTTTTTAATCGCTAAATTAAAATTCACTTTGACGCCATTACAAACGTTATTAATGTCACTAAGCTGTTTAACTATGATCAATAACATATAAAAGTACTTTTGGCCATAACGGGGTTTAGGAACCTGGGAGCAGAGGGCAATAGGACTCGCAGGACAGAAACACAAGAATATTAATAGTGATTGATTGTATATCATCCTGCATAAAGGCAAAGATCCCTCCTGCTAATATGAAGAGGGAGAGCAATGTCTAAACCAGGAGATCTTTTATTTAATACATTAAAATGCTAAAGGCAACATTCACATCTTTATTTTCCCCCTAATTACATCACATTTGTCTATATACTTCTACATCTAATACACACAAGAGTAAGGTATATATGAATCCTGCCCTAGAGTAGTCTACACACAATAAAGACAGAGGCTCATGTAGAAGATCCCTGGGCCTCACCATCTGGTGGCCATAAGTGGTACTGCAACTGCTTTTTAAAACCATATATTTTTCGGCCAATATTTTTAGTTTCTAGGCCTTTACAACGGCTCCTAAATACAGCAATGATGAAAAAAAGCCATATTCAGGAGACATTATAGAGAACAGACACAGCCTACTACGTAATCTTCGCTAAGAGGAAAAACTAAGAGCCTAACATAATAAACTATTATCACCATTATTGGCATTTAGGATCCCTGACATAAACCACTCAGAATCTACGCACAACAAGCAAAGTAATACGGCCATTACCTTCAAGAAGTTCCTCTTCGGAGGGGGACGCGAGCTTGGTCATCTGCGTTCTCCGTCCCTTTTCAAATGTTTTCAGTGGTTTTAAAACTTTTGACTCCATCTCACATGGGTGAACCTCATGAGAAGAATCTGTATGGCATTTCCCCACGTTCTGCCCTGGTAGTCCCTCATGTAGCACAGAAGGTTCCTGTTTATGTTTGGTCCCATCTCTCCTCCTTGGGACTGACAGTGCAGATGACTGAACATCATGATCACATTCTGAAAGATGGTCGATTGATGTCCAATGGTTTTGGCCCTTTGAAAAGCCTCCGATATGTCCCTCTGTGTGCAGAGGCCTTTCACTGACCAGGTCCACTCTTCTATATTTCATTTCCATGTCCCTCGTACCAGAGACAGCAGACGCCGAACAGAGGAAGCCAAGGTCTTTTCCAGCGGTGGAATAGTCTTCTCTGTGATCGTCAGCCTCAGTCGTGGTGGAACAGTCTTCACCACTGGCAGTCCTTTCACCTGGTTCCAGTTGCAGGGCCTCCTTGTTGCCATTAAAGACATTGATGGTTGCCCCGGAGTCCTGGCTACCCCTTGGCTGATAGAAACTGCTCCAGGTCTTAGATTTCTTACAATTTGCTACTTTGCCAAATCCAACATCTTCTTCTAGGGACACATAACCGCCGTTCGCTGCATCCCCTGAAACCTTTGTTGCAGTTTGCGCCGTTCCCGTCGATTCAATGTGTGATTCAAGATACATCAGACGACCTGTTAGAGACAGAGGAAACCTCAATAGGAAACCGATCATATAATCAGCCAGAGTCTCCTCAGCGGGCATTTTAGTTTATTATTATTTCATTTTATTGCTGCTTTAAACATTGGGGTCAAATCCACTGAAATGTAACTCTCAGTAAATGTGACCCTAACGCTTTGTACCATCCCTCAGTCTTCCCGAAATGTGTATTCTAGGTGTGCTCTGACGCCTTATATGTTACATTGGGCAATCACACAGAAAGGACCACATCATATTATTAATAATAACTAGTGACGGTGGCCAGGTTAGATTTGCTGCACATCAAACATAGCGATATCACTAGCGGACAGTGCATTGTAATGAATGACGTAACCATGATCATTAAGTCGTTCATTAAAGTCGTCCAGTGTGGACGCACAATCGCTGTTGGCGGGCATTGTCGTTCCTGTGTGTACCCAGCTTTATGATTCATTTAGTGACACTGTAGGAGAGAAACTGGAAAATTAGCGCATTGCCCCATGGAACCAATGGTCAGGTCTTCTCCAAGCTGGTCATCCATGGCTGGACGGCGATTGTGCGACTCCCAGCATTAGGGGGAGAAGTAGCAGCAAAAAACAGCTCCAAAAATAAAACCTCCAGCGTGTGGTGACTGTAGGGGGTAATAAGGTAACTGTACAGCGTGTGGTGACTGTAGGGGGTAATAAGGTAACTGTACAGCGTGTGGTGACTGTAGGGGGTAATAAGGTAACGGCGCAGCGTGTGGTGACTGTAGGGGGTAATAAGGTAACGGCACAGCGTGTGGTGACTGTAGGGGGTAATAAGGTAACGGCGCAGCGTGTGGTGACTGCAGGGGGTAATAAGGTAACGGCACAGCGTGGTGACTGTAGGGGGTAATAAGGTAACGGCACAGCGTGTGGTGACTGTAGGGGGTAATAAGGTAACGGCGCAGCGTGTGGTGACTGTAGGGGGTAATAAGGTAACGGCACAGCGTGTGGTGACTGTAGGGGGTAATAAGGTAACGGCGCAGCGTGTGGTGACTGTAGGGGTAATAAGGTAACTGTACAGCGTGTGGTGACTGCAGGGGGTAATAAGGTAACGGCACAGCGTGGTGACTGTAGGGGGTAATAAGGTAACTGTACAGCGTGCGGTGACTGTAGGGGGTAATAAGGTAACGGCGCAGCGTGTGGTGACTGCAGGGGGTAATAAGGTAACTGCACAGCGTGTGGTGACTGTAGGGGGTAATAAGGTAACGGCACAGCGTGTGGTGACTGTAGGGGGTAATAAGGTAACTGCACAGCGTGTGGTGACTGTAGGGGGTAATAAGGTAACTGCACAGCGTGTGGTGACTGTAGGGGGTAATAAGGTAACGGCACAGCGTGGTGACTGTAGGGGTAATAAGGTAACGGCACAGCGTGCGGTGACTGTAGGGGGTAATAAGGTAACGGCACAGCGTGCGGTGACTGTAGGGGGTAATAAGGTAACGGCACAGCGTGTGGTGACTGTAGGGGGTAATAAGGTAACTGCACAGCGTGTGGTGACTGTAGAGGGTAATAAGGTAACGGCGCAGCGTGCGGTGACTGTAGGGGGTAATAAGGTTGCACAGCATGTGGTGGCTGTAGGGGGTAATAAGGTAACTGTACAGCGTGTGGTGACTGCAGGGGGTAATAAGGTTGCACAGCATGTGGTGGCTGTAGGGGGTAATAAGGTAACTGTACAGCGTGTGGTGACTGTAGGGGGTAATAAGGTAACGGCACAGCGTGCGGTGACTGTAGGGGGTAATAAGGTAACGGCACAGCGTGCGGTGACTGTAGCGGGTAATAAGGTAACGGCACAGCGTGCGGTGACTGTAGCGGGTAATAAGGTAACGGCACAGCGTGCGGTGACTGTAGGGGGTAATAAGGTAACGGCACAGCGTGCGGTGACTGTAGGGGGTAATAAGGTAACGGCACAGCGTGCGGTGACTGTAGGGGGTAATAAGGTAACGTCACAGCGTGCGGTGACTGTAGGGGGTAATAAGGTAACGGCACAGCGTGCGGTGACTGTAGGGGGTAATAAGGTAACGGCACAGCGTGCGGTGACTGTAGGGGGTAACAAGGTAACGGCACAGCGTGCGGTGACTGTAGCGGGTAATAAGGTAACGGCACAGCGTGCGGTGACTGTAGGGGGTAATAAGGTAACGGCACAGCGTGCGGTGACTGTAGGGGGTAATAAGGTAACTGCACAGCGTGCGGTGACTGTAGGGGGTAATAAGGTAACTGCACAGCGTGCGGTGACTGTAGGGGGTAATAAGGTAACGGCACAGCGTGCGGTGACTGTAGGGGGTAATAAGGTAACGGCACAGCGTGCGGTGACTGTAGGGGGTAATAAGGTAACGTCACAGCGTGCGGTGACTGTAGGGGGTAATAAGGTAACGGCACAGCGTGCGGTGACTGTAGGGGGTAATAAGGTAACGGCACCGTGCGGTGACTGTAGGGGGTAATAAGGTAACTGTACAGCGTGTGGTGACTGTAGGGGGTAATAAGGTAACGGCACAGCGTGTGGTGACTGTAGGGGGTAATAAGGTAACTGTACAGCGTGTGGTGACTGTAGGGGGTAATAAGGTAACGGCACAGCGTGTGGTGACTGTAGGGGGTAATAAGGTAACTGTACAGCGTGTGGTGACAGTAGGGGGTAATAAGGTAACGGCACAGCGTGTGGTGACTGTAGGGGGTAATAAGGTAACTGTACAGCGTGTGGTGACTGTAGGGGGTAATAAGGTAACGGCACAGCGTGTGGTGACTGTAGGGGGTAATAAGGTAACGGCACAGCGTGGTGACTGTAGGGGGTAATAAGGTAACGGCACAGCGTGGTGACTGTAGGGGTAATAAGGTAACGGCACAGCGTGTGGTGACTGTAGGGGGTAATAAGGTAACGGCACAGCGTGTGGTGACTGTAGGGGGTAATAAGGTAACGGCACAGCGTGTGGTGACTGTAGGGGGTAATAAGGTAACGGCACAGCGTGTGGTGACTGTAGGGGGTAATAAGGTAACGGCACAGCGTGTGGTGACTGTAGGGGGTAATAAGGTAACGGCACAGCGTCACCATTAGAAGAAATACGCGGCAGCTGGTGACTAGAAAAGGAATTTAGACGACGCTAACAGACCTCAAAAATGATTTTTTGGCTTAATTGTGTTTGCCCATTTTTCTGCATCTCCCAGTGACGGGAACGTCTGCAGGGACTGACACTCTGTACAGCAGGGATGGGGAACCTCAGGCCCAGGGGCTGTATAAGGCCCTTGGAAGCATTTGATCTGGCCCTTGGAGCTTTTTTCTGCTAGCCTCATTTGGCTATCATGGTGCCTAGACTGTCATCCCGCAACCAGAATCTATGCAGCAGTGCCGCCTGGGGCGTCCTTCAGATGGTCACACCGCTGCCCTTACAGCTCCCCGGAGCATCCTCCTGATGCTCTGGGCATCGGTGTAATCACCAACGATTGTGGCCCCGCCCCCGTGTGATGTCACGCGGAGGGGGGTGTTGCCTGCACCAGGCCCGCGAATAATGTTATATATATCAAAATGGCCCTCGGCAGAAAAAAGGTTCCTCACCCCTGGTGCAGAGCTTTGAACAAACCATTCTCTGCAAATGTATCATTGAATCAGAATGGACAGAGAAGTGACTGATGGGCAGAGATAGGTGGCGTGGGATTTGCGGTATTCTCAGGCGTGCCATGTGTGTAAATAGGGTGCCTCTGCTCTTTGCAGCGAGATGGAGATATATATATATATACATACACACACAGTCAGGTGCATAAATATTGGGACATTGACAGAATTTCCATATTTTGGCCTCTATTCACCACCACAATGGCTTTGTAATGAAACAAACAAGATGTGATTTACCTGCAGACTTTCAGATTTTATTTGAGGGTAATTACATCCAAATCAGGTGAGCGGTGTAGGAATTACAACGGTTTCTATATGTGCCTCCCACTTTTTAAGGGGCCAAAAGTAATGGGACTATCAACTCAAAAGCTATTTCATGGACAGGTGTGGGCTATTCCCTCGTTATTTCATTATCAATTAAGCAGGTAAAAGGTCTGGAGTTGATTCTAGGTGTGACATTTGCATTTGGAATCAGTTGCTGTCGAATCTCAATATGAGATCCAAAGAGCTGTCACTATCAGTGAAGCCATCATTAGGCTGAAACATCAAAACAAATCCATCAGAGAGATAACAAAAACATTAGGTGTGGCCAAATCAACTGTTTGGAACATTCTTAAAAAGAAAGAACGCACCGGAGAGCTCAGCAACACCAAAAGACCCGGAAGACCACGGAAAACAACTGTGGTGGATGACAGAAGAATTATTTCCCCGGTGAAGAAAAACCCCTTCACAACAGTTGGCCAAATCAAGAACACTCTCCAGGAGGTAGGTGTATATGTGTCAAAGTCAACAATCAAGAGAAGACTTCACAAGAGTGAATATAGAGGGTTCACCACAAGATGTAAACCATTGGTGAGCCTCAAAAACAGGAAGACCAGATTAGAGTTTGCCAAACAACATCTAAAAAAGCCATTACAGTTCTGGAACAACATCCTATGGACAGATGAGACAAAGATCAACTTGTACCAGAGTGATGGGAAGAGAAGGAAAGGAACTGCTCATGATCCAAAACATACCACCTCATCAGTGAAGCACGGTGGTGGTAGTGTCATGGCGTGGGCATGTATGGCTGCCAATGGAACTGGTTCCCTTGTATTTATTGATGATGTGACTGCTGACAAAAGCAGCAGAATGAATTCTGAAGTGTTTCGGGCAATATTATATGCTCATATTCAGTCAAATGCTACAGAACACATTGGACGGCGCTTCACAGTGCAGATGGACAATGACCCGAAGCATACTGCAAAAGCAACCAAAGAGTTTTTTAAGGCTAAAAAGTGGAATGTTATGCGATGGCCAAGTCAATCCCCTGACCTGAATCCGATTGAGCATGCATTTCACTTGATGAAGACAAAACTGAAGGGAAAATGCCCCAAGAACAAGCAGGAACTGAAGACATTTGCAGTAGAGGCCTGGCAGAGCATCACCAGGGATGAAACCCAGCGTCTGGTGATGTCTATGCGTTCCAGACTTCAGGCTGTAATTACCTGCAAAGGATTTGCAACAAAGTATTAATAAGTGAAAGTTAGATTTAGGATTGTTTAGTTTGTCCCATTACTTTTGGCCCCTTAAAAAGTGGGAGGCACATATAGAAACCGTTGTAATTCCTACACCGTTCACCTGATTTGGATGTAATTACCCTCAAATTAAATCTGAAAGTCTGCAGGTAAATCACATCTTGTTTGTTTCATTTCAAAGCCATTGTGGTGGTGAATAGAGGCCAAAATATGAACATTCTGTCAATGTCCCAATATTTATGCACCTGACTGTAAAGATAGATAGAAGCAAAAAGATAGGTGGCACTCCTGTTTGAGTGCCAAACCAACAACACTTGTATATGTATATATAAAAATATAGAAACTGATACACATTATTCTGCAAACTTACCAGTTTCACCAGAACGATCTTCATGTTTGCCATATGTGCTGATGTCATTCCCGGTATCAGTCCTCCGCTCCGCTCTAACAGTGTGAGCGCTACCGCCAGACAATCGGTGTGCTGCAGACATTAGGTCACAGGGTGACTCCGATGCTGTTGGGGGTACAGGATCGTCGCTGGATAACTGTAGCGCATTTCCATGTGACTTAGCTGTAGGCTGACGCCCATTATCTTCTGATTTAGAGACGGCACCTCCAGCTCCCATAACACCCAACGCAGGTAAAGCCGGTGCGCTCACACACGTGGGGAAACCCTGCAATTCCCATTTACTGGCTCCTGATACCGAACATTCAAATCTGTCCAAGCGTGTTTGGTTTTCATGAGGAGAACAGAACCCGGGCTGCCCAGAAAAGCTCCTGGCGGTCTCAGGCGTTCCGCCGGTCTCACCCAGCAGATGTAGAGTCGCAGCCGGCGGGTTCTCTAAGGCCCCAGATAAGCGCTCAGTGAACACGCTCTTAGGGCTATGGGGCGACTCCACGCGGCTCTCCGCCCCTTCTGTACGCTCTGGCTCTGCGACACTGGTGACTTTGTTCTTGCAGCGGCTGGTAAGGAGACAGATCATCGCCCACACAGACAGGGAGAAGAGCATCGCACCTGTTACAGACAGGGAACATGTCAGAGGAAAATAATGGCAGCCAGAACTCCATCTAAGACAAGCAATCCCAAATGTGAGCGTCAAAACCGTATCGGGGACGTCCACTAATCCTAATGGTCTTTAGATTATATTCAAATACATCAGAATCTCTGCAGAACTAAGAGGTGAATGTTTTTGTTTTGTTTTTTTTGTTACAGAAAATATTTTGGCCGCCATCCTGGCACGTGGTACGGAAGCTGGAAGGGGGACAAGGAAACAGAGACCAAAATATTTTATATATTCTACATAAACAGCAACTTTATCTCCTTCCTTCAGTTTTTTTTTCAGCAGTAACAGAGGAATCTGAAAACTATCGTAATATTAACAAGCGGATTATTATTTTTTAATGGAATGTATAAGTGTATATCTGGGGAGCTCCTACCTTGAAGAGCTGGGTTGCGAATGTGCTGTTCAGCGTAACCCACTCAGCCTAACAGCAGGGCCAATAATCTGTCTATAAATAAGGGTTAGTCAGGGTTGGCTGGTTTAAACTAAATGTTTAACCATTTATAAGGGAATCCTGCTGGTATTAGTCCACATTCTTGTTGCTTGTGGTCCTCCTTTCAGTAAGCTGAACCAATACAGTAAATTAGCACCAGCTAAGACTACACAAACACCTCCGCTAACAATCCTATAGGTCAGGAGAAAACCACAATTAAAGCTGCATACACACACACAACGATTTTGTAAATTAACGATTTTAGTAAATGATTTTTTTGAACTACAAACGATTTTTGCATATTCCCTTACTGAAAATCGTTGAGTTGGTCAGTCTGACTGAACTACAAACGTGAACGCGCATGAACGATGATAGTTTATCATTTTAACTTAGAAAGTGAATGATTTTTTTCAACGATTGAACGATAAACAATATTAACGATAATCGTTCAAAAAATTACATTCTCAGGTTTAAAACCTCCAACACATTAACTCCAATACACAGAGACAGCTCATGTTTTAATCTCCTTCATGTTTATTTCAGTTCAAAATCTTCAGTCCTACTGAGATAAGCGGAAGAAAGAAATACCTAGGTGTATATTTACTAGTGCGGGTCTTTAGAAGTGGAGATGTTGCCCATAGCAACCAATCAGATTCTACTTATCATTTATCTAGCACCTTCAAGATCAGTGGTTCTCAAACTCTGTCCACAGGACCCCACTCAGGTCACATCTCCCAGGTCACCCAGCAGGAGCACAGGTGTACTCATTACTCACTGACACATTTCCCAGGTCACCCAGCAGGAGCACAGGTGTACTCATTACTCACTGACACATTTCCCAGGTCACCCAGCAGGAGCACAGGTGTAATCATTACTCACTGACACATTTCCCAGGTCACCCAGCAGGTGCACAGGTGTATTCATTACTCACTGACACATTTCCCAGGTCACCCAGCAGGTGCACAGGTGTACTCATTACTCGCTGACACATTTCCCAGGTCACCCAGCAGGTGCACAGGTGTACTCATTACTCACTGACACATTTCCCAGGTCACCCAGCAGGAGCACAGGTGTAATCATTACTCACTGACACATTTCCCAGGTCACCCAGCAGAAGCACAGGTGTACTCATTACTCACTGACACATTTCCCAGGTCACCCAGCAGGTGCACAGGTGTACTCATTACTCACTGACACATTTCCCAGGTCACCCAGCAGGTGCACAGGTGTACTCATTACTCACTGACACATTTCCCAGGTCACCCAGCAGGAGCACAGGTGTAATCATTACTCACTGACACATTTCCCAGGTCACCCAGCAGAAGCACAGGTGTACTCATTACTCACTGACACATTTCCCAGGTCACCCAGCAGGAGCACAGGTGTATTCATTACTCACTGACACATTTCCCAGGTCACCCAGCAGGAGCACAGGTGTACTCATTACTCACTGACACATTTCCCAGGTCACCCAGCAGGAGCACAGGTGTAATCATTACTCACTGACACATTTCCCAGGTCACCCAGCAGGTGCACAGGTGTATTCATTACTCACTGACACATTTCCCAGGTCACCCAGCAGGTGCACAGGTGTAATCATTACTCACTGACACATTTCCCAGGTCACCCAGCAGGAGCACAGGTGTACTCATTACTCACTGACACATTTCCCAGGTCACCCAACAGGAGCACAGGTGTACTCATTACTCACTGACACATTTCCCAGGTCACCCAGCAGGTGTACAGGTGTAGTCATTACTCACTGACACATTTCCCAGTTCACCCAGCAGGTGCAGTCATTACTCACTGACACATTTCCCAGGTCACACAGCAGGAGCACAGGTGTATTCATTACTCACTGACACATTTCCCAAGTCACACAGCAGGAGCACAGGTGTATTCATTACTCACTGACACATTTCCCAGGTCACCCAGCAGGTGCACAGGTGTACTCATTACTCACTGACACATTTCCCAGGTCACTCAGCAGGAGCACAGGTGTACTCATTACTCACTGACACATATCCCAGGTCACCCAGCAGGTGCACAGGTGTACTCATTACTCACTGACACATTTTCCAGGTCACCCAGCAGGTGCACAGGTGTACTCATTACTCACTGACACATTTCCCAGGTCACCCAGCAGGAGCACAGGTGTACTCATTACTCACTGACACATTTTCCAGGTCACCCAGCAGGAGCACAGGTGTATTCATTACTCACTGACACATTTCCCAGGTCACCCAGCAGGTGCACAGGTGTATTCATTACTCACTGACACATTTCCCAGGTCACCCAGCAGGTGCACAGGTGTACTCATTACTCACTGATACATTTCCCAGGTCACCCAGCAGGTGCACAGGTGTATTCATTACTCACTGACACATTTCCCAGGTCACCCAGCAGGTGCACAGGTGTACTCATTACTCACTGACACATTTCCCAGGTCACACAGCAGGTGCACAGGTGTAATCATTACTCACTGACACATTTCCCAGGTCACCCAGCAGGAGCACAGGTGTACTCATTACTCACTGACACATTTCCCAGGTCACCCAACAGGTGCACAGGTGTAATCATTACTCACTGACACATTTCCCAGGTCACCCAGCAGGAGCACAGGTGTATTCATTACTCACTGACACATTTCCCAGGTCACCCAGCAGGTGCACAGATGTAATCATTACTCACTGACACATTTCCCAGGTCACCGAGGACTGAGTTTGAGAACCTGTGTTCTAGAATCTGGTTAGTTGCTATGGGCAACAACCCCACTTCTATAAACCTGCACTTTAGTAAATATGCCCCTTAGTCTGTTTCTCTTTTGAGGAGATAAAAAAAATCCTAATAACTTTAGATTGTTCATGTTACAAAGCATTAAACCATGGTTGATCAAGGTTTCTAATACACAGTAATGTTAATATAATAAGCAGTATTCAATTCTTATTCATTAAAACATCACTGCAAAAAAACTGGTCCAAACAAAAAAAACAAAAACCTTTAAATAAAAAAAAATGTTTTCATATTTTTTTCTTTTTTAAAAACAAACTTTTTTTTCCCCAACTCTGCGGTTAGTGATCACCGGGTGAAGCTACAGTATAATACAGATGAGAATCCAATCTCGTGATCCGCGATAACCGTACAAAGCGCCTCGTGCTGCGATTTATTCTCCACATCACAAGTACAGAAACCTGCAGGCTACACAGCGTATATGTAATACAAGGTTTATTGCAGATACCACATTCTGTTGTATGTACACATATACAGTACATGCATACGTAAATACAGCACACACGCGTGCACCAGAAATGATTGGGGCATATTTACCAACATTTATTTGGTAGTGAAAACATTTTTGTTTAATTCGCTGTTTTGAAGTATTCTCATGTTTCTGCTGGTACATTCCTCGCTCTATGGGTAACGGCGACGTCACGCTAAGTGTCCAGCTCTGGAAATATTTTTATTTCCAAAGCTTGAAATGTGTATTTACCCCCAGCTTTCCCGGCCATTACAGAGATCGCAGCATGACCCCCTCCCCTCCTCCTGCGCTCTCCCTGCCATAGTTACCTTATATATTTAGTAGCATTATAAGTTACAATTTATAACCACTATGTCTGTGCAGGCAAATAGACACGGCCAGCGTTGTGCAAATTAATGCGCAGGCCCAAAGAAGATTCTGCGTTTGCGCACATTACAATAGCGCATCCCATCTCTGCTAGAAGCCTTTATCGCTGGTGCCGCTGTTCATTGGATGGCGCTGTCCTGGACAAAGTCGTTTTATACATCCGGACAAAAAATATTAGGTCAGCGCAGAGATGATCGCAATACCGCAAATATTCATAAATCTGCTCCCAAATGCTTCATTGCACGCGATATTTATAATAATGTGATTCCTCGCAGGTAACAACCAGTGGAAAGTACACAGCAGAGAGGCGTTATATGACCAAGTAACATTACTGAGCAATTATAGTCACCGGAAGGATACAAACATGATATATGCGATTTCCGTAGCATTATACAACATAAAAGCAAAATACACTCATCGGAACATATACAGTAATAAGATATAAATAGCTTATCTAAAATATAGTGATTTATACTGGTGTCTTTACACATTATACATATACAGTGTAACGCACAAAGGGGCCCATTTATCAAGCAGTTTTATCATACACAAATGAGTGATAGAACTCGTTGCGTACGATAATGAAGCTCCAACCAAACAGCTCCTAACTGTCATCTGTTTGAAAAAAAGACAGTTAGAAGCTGATTGGCTGGAGCACCATTTATCGTACGCAACGGGTTTTATCACTTGAGGCCCATAATACGGGACTGAGCGCAGACTATATTAGATTTACGGGATATCACACTGAGATGGATCTCCCAATATTTGTGATTCCAGATCAGACTTTTATTCAACTCATAAAAATGAGGATTTTCAGTTCCAGACATGAAGCGGTTTTGTGGTCTCGTATGATGACATTTTCGTCTTTCTCCTGGCCGTGCATGGGTTGTGCTGCAGAGATAAACATATGCTGACGTCCTGAGGGAATTCATTTTAGGGTGCACTCATCATGCGTCCACAATGGAGGCGGCCATTTTGTTAGCGGAATCAATATTCTGGAGAATGCAGCCAAATCAACTCACTAGGAAGAAGATTACTCACTGAGGCAACTTGCTCCCCGGCAGGAGGCACATTACAGTTGGGCGCTGGCACAGGGGGCAGGTTATTCAGCTCGCTTTTGGCAAAACCACAAGACCCACCACAACACAAGGAAAATAGTAAGTCTCTAAACAAAGCAAAACGATTGCTGGTATAGTGGAAATACAGACGTAACTTATAGTAAATGATACAGATTAATCTTGAGAGTTCGCTCTGTAAATGAACGTCAGCGCCATAAAATGGAAGGCAAAGTTCTCCATCCTAGTGGGGAGATGGGCGACTTGGCACTCGTTGCTGGTGAGTGTGCCTCCACCTCTCTCTGGTCCACCGTCCATGATTCTCCACCACCTCATGCAGCAGATCTATAAAGCTATACTCGTTATTTTCCAGCAGCTTATCATCATCCGGGGTGCTCCGTAGGTCAGACCTGGCCTCAGATCCCTGACTGTTGAGATCCTCCCTACCCACCACAGTTTCTGGAGTCACAACCTTGCCTCTATGAGTACGCCTTTCACGGGTGGACCTTTGGTAAACGTTCCTGGTCGAGGAATCATTGCGACGTTGCCCTTCTTGACTCTTGGTTTCCACTTTTTTCTTCCCAGTATAGACGGCACCTGGCGCAGGCTCAGTCTTTGAGCCGGTTTCTCCCGGCAGAACTTTCTCCTCCGTATGCATGTGAATCGCTCCCATTGAGTCTATATAGTCCCATTTTTTATATCTCTCATCCTTGGAGGTTTGGTCTGCAAGGAGGGATCCGCCGAGCTTGGGGGAAATATTGAGGGTCTTTAAAAAGTTCTCGTAGGAAGCACTGGAGTCCTCCTTACACGGAGTCCGCTCTCTGGGCCAGGAACAAGATCTTCTCAACGACCGTGGCTTTAACGTGTCTGCACTTCTCTCTTTCTCTACAAGATGGGCCACGGTTGGTTCTTCATGAGCTGTGGTCACACATAAGTACACTATAGGCTCGAGGACATCAGGATTTGTGGTAGCCCTGGCTGAGTGACCATCGTCTTCTAGTGGTGTCATTGATGCTGCTGGTGAGAAGGTGGGGAGATCTTCTACAGCTGATGATGGGTTATTCTGGATTGCTCTGGGGTGCGCTCCAGTCAGCAGTAATGAGGCAACAGTTGGGGGCAGATAGACGTTTCTCTGGAAACTATTATAATACCACAGTTCCATGTCGCTTTTTGAGACATCAACTGGACTATGGACATTTTGCGTCTTCTTGGCAGCTGGACTAGTTACGCAGGGCAATTCTTCCCCTTTTCTCCCACATTGCTCTGTACTGAAGTCAGCTTGGAGCAGAATGGCTGATGCCGACTTGGCCCGTCCCAACGCAGTGAGGTTTTGCGGTTGTGTGGCTTTGAGGCCCTTTGTCTTCAACAGGTTAGCTTTCACTAGCACCAGCTTACCAGGAGGGGATGCTCTAGCCCTGTCCGTTGCTTTGGCCCCTCCTACTGCGCTTCGGTCTGGTCGCACTTGTTTTTTATCTTGTTTTTTCTTCCAAATAAGGAAAATCAGCAAAATGAACAAAGACAGCGCTGCAATAAAACAAACAGGGATTTTGTTTTGGATTTCATTCAGCCTGCAAAGAGCATTAGTGTCAGTAATGTCACGGCTGCAGTCACACACTGGATAAGAGACCGGGCACTACCACTAACAGGACAGTCTGTGGCCAGGGCACAACCACTAACAGGACATTCTGTGGCCAGGGCACTACCACTAACAGGGCATTCTGTGGCCTGGGCACTACCACTAACAGGACAGTCTGTGGCCAGGGCACTACCACTAACAGGACATTCTGTGGCCAGGGCACTACCACTAACAGGGCATTCTCTGTGGCCAGGGCACTACCACTAACAGGGCATTCTCTGTGGCCAGGGCACTACCACTAACAGGGCATTCTCTGTGGCCAGGGCACTACCACTAACAGGACAGTCTGTGGCCAGGGCACTACCACTAACAGGACATTCTGTGGCAAGGGCACTACCACTAACAGGACATTCTGTGGCCAGGGCACTACCACGAACAGGGCATTCTGTGGCCATGGCACTACCACTAACAGGACATTCTGTGGCCAGGGCACTACCACTAACAGGGCATTCTCTGTGGCCAGGGCACTACCACTAACAGGGCATTCTGTGGCCAGGGCACTACCACTAACAGGGCATTCTGTGGCCAGGGCACTACCACTAACAGGACATTCTGTGGCCAGGGCACTACCACTAACAGGACATTCTGTGGCCAGGGCACTACCACTAACAGGGCATTCTGTGGCCTGGGCACTACCACTAACAGGGCATTCTGTGGTCTGGGCACTACCACTAACAGGGCATTCTGTGGTCTGGGCACTACCACTAACAGGGCATTCTGTGGCCAGGGGACTAGCAATAACAGGGCATTCTTTGGCCAGGGCACTACCACTAACAGGACATTCTCTGTGGCCAGGGCACTACCACTAACAGGGCATTCTCTGTGGCCAGGGCACTACCACTAACAGGACAGTCTGTGGCCAGGGCACTACCACTAACAGGACATTCTGTGGCCAGGGCACTACCACTAACAGGACATTCTGTGGCCAGGGCATTACCACTAACATGGCATTCTGTGGCCAGGGCACTACCACTAACAGGACAGTCTGTGGCCAGGGCACTACCACTAACAGGACATTCTGTGGCCAGGGCACTACCACTAACAGGACATTCTGTGGCCAGGGCACTACCACTAACAGGGCATTCTCTGTGGCCAGGGCACTACCACTAACAGGGCATTCTGTGGCCAGGGCACTACCACTAACAGGACATTCTGTGGCCAGGGCACTACCACTAACAGGACATTCTGTGGCCAGGGCACTACCACTAACAGGGCATTCTGTGGCCTGGGCACTACCACTAACAGGACATTCTGTGGCCTGGGCACTACCACTAACAGGATATTCTGTGGCCAGGGGACTAGCAATAACAGGGCATTCTTTGGCCAGGGCACTACCACTAACAGGACAGTCTGTGGCCAGGGCACTACCACTAACAGGACATTCTGTGGCCAGGGCACTACCACTAACAGGACATTCTGTGGCCAGGGCAGTACCACTAACAGGACATTCTGTGGCCAGGGCAGTACCACTAACAGGACATTCTGTGGCCAGGGCACTACCACTAACAGGGCATTCTGTGGCCAGGGCACTACCACTAACAGGACATTCTGTGGCCTGGGCACTACCACTAACAGGGCATTCTGTGGCCTGGGCACTACCACTAACGACATTATGTGGCCAGGGCACTACCACTAACAGGACATTCTGTGGCCAGGGCACTACCACTAACAGGACATTCTGTGGCCAGGGCACTACCACTAACAGGACATTCTGTGGCCAGGGCACTACCACTAACAGGACATTCTGTGGCCAGGGCACTACCACTAACAGGACATTATGTGGCCAGGGCACTACCACTAACAGGACATTCTGTGGCCAGGGCACTACCACTAACAGGACATTCTGTGGCCAGGGCATGAAATAACATTAGGACCTAAAAGCACATTATAAATAGGATTATCAACTCATTTCCACCAGTGTGTTATACAATTTGAATATTGCATTTGAAATATTAGATTGCAGCACACGACATTATTTATTGCTTAATGTGTAACACCAGCGCAATGGATAACACAGCGCAATGCAGGAAAGGTGCATGGAAAACACAAATAAAAGGCATCGCTAAATTAGATTTAATTTGTTGTCACCCATCTTCTCCACTTCAAACATTTTTTTTTTATGCCTCTATTTTTGCTCAGGATCATCGTTCACCGTAATCCATTACCAAATATACTGTCACTATGTCCTGTCACTATGTCCTGTCACTATGTCCTGTCACCCTGTCACTATGTCCTGTCACTATGTACTGTCACCATGTCACTAGGTACTGTCACTAGGTCCTGTCACTAGGTCCTGTCACTATGTCCTGTCACTATGTCCTGTCACTATGTCACTATGTCCTGTCACTATGTCCTGTCACTATGTCACTATGTCCTGTCACTATGTCCTGTCACTATGTCTCTAGGTACTGTCACTATGTCACTAGGTACTGTCACTATGTCACTAGGTACTGTCACTATGTCACTAGGTACTGTCACTATGTCACTAGGTACTGTCACTATGTCACTAGGTACTGTCACTATGTCCTGTCACTATGTCCTGTCACTATGTCACTAGGTACTGTCACTATGTACTGTCACTATGTACTGTCACTATGTCACTAGGTACTGTCACTATGTCACTAGGTACTGTCACTATGTCCTGTCACTATGTCCTGTCACTATGTCCTGTCACTATGTCCTGTCACTATGTCCTGTCACTATGTCCTGTCACTATGTACTGTCACTATGTACTGTCACTATGTCACTAGGTACTGTCACTATGTACTGTCACTATGTCACTATGTACTGTCACTATGTACTGTCACTATGTCACTAGGTACTGTCACTATGTCACTAGGTACTGTCACTATGTCACTAGGTACTGTCACTATGTCACTAGGTACTGTCACTATGTACTGTCACTATGTCACTATGTACTGTCACTATGTACTGTCACTATGTCACTAGGTACTGTCACTATGTACTGTCACTATGTCACTAGGTACTGTCACTATGTACTGTCACTATGTCACTAGGTACTGTCACTATGTCACTAGGTACTGTCACTATGTCACTAGGTACTGTCACTATGTACTGTCACTATGTCACTAGGTACTGTCACTAGGTCCTGTCACTATGTCCTGTCACTATGTCCTGTCACTATGTATCAGCGATTGCTGCTTCCTGTTCTTTGGTTATTAAGCAAAATGTGGGTGTGATATAGTGTAGCTAATCGTGCACTAAACCATGGCTTACATACGCGCAAATTTATTATATTTATTTCTGTTATGTAATCAGCAGCCGTAAGATCTATTTCTGTCTGAGAAGAAGAGATGACTATAAATATCTATTTTCCTATTAATGTTAAGAGATAAAAAGTACAAAAAATTAAAATCTTTACATTCTTTCTTAGCTACCACCAAAATAGTTACTACCATATAGTAACCAGGGGTGCAGCGGCCATTAGCCCCCCGGATATTACAAGGAGCCGCGTAGGATATATTTGCAAATGGGACTCCACCTGGATGTAAATACTCTACAATCATATATATCTGTCTTATGTGTTTTACTTTCTGGTAAAAACATCCGTTTCCACTGTTGGATATACAAATCCCTTTATTGGTGTTAATAATTATATACTGTATATTGCACCATTTCATCTTCTCCACCAATGGGGTATATGACAATATTTAAAGACTATGTGCATTTACCCTGGAAATACCATCTGAGTACCTGCATGTTGTGCTGCTGTCTAGGGCACTGGTTCTCAAACTCGGTCCTCAGGACCCCAAACAGTTCATCTTTTCCAGGTCACCTAGCAGGTGCACAAGTGTACTACCAACTGTCACCTTTTCCAGGTAATCTAGCAGGTGCACAAGTGTACTACCAACTGTCACCTTTTCCAGGTCACCTAGCAGGTGCACAAGTGTATTACCAACTGTCACCTTTTCCAGGTAATCTAGCAGGTGCACAAGTGTATTACCAACTGTCACCTTTTCCAGGTCACCTAGCAGGTGCACAAGTGTATTACCAACTGTCACCTTTTCCAGGTAATCTAGCAGGTGTACAGGTGTATTACCAACTGTCACCTTTTCCAGGTAATCTAGTAGGTGCACAGGTGTATTACCAACTGTCACCTTTTCCAGGTAATCTAGCAGGTGCACAAGTGTATTAGCAACTGTCACCTTTTCCAGGTAATCTAGCAGGTGCACAGGTGTATTACCAACTGTCACCTTTTCCAGGTCACCTAGCAGTTGCACAGGTGTATTACCAACTGTCACCTTTTCCAGGTAATCTAGCAGGTGCACAAGTGTATTACCAACTGTCACCTTTTCCAGGTCACCTAGCAGGTGCACAAGTGTATTACCAACTGTCACCTTTTCCAGGTAATCTAGCAGGTGCACAAGTGTATTACCAACTGTCACCTTTTCCAGGTCACCTAGCAGGTGCACAAGTGTATTACCAACTGTCACCTTTTCCAGGTAATCTAGCAGGTGCACAAGTGTATTACCAACTGTCACCTTTTCCAGGTAATCTAGCAGGTGTACAGGTGTATTACCAACTGTCACCTTTTCCAGGTAATCTAGTAGGTGCACAGGTGTATTACCAACTGTCACCTTTTCCAGGTAATCTAGCAGGTGCACAAGTGTATTAGCAACTGTCACCTTTTCCAGGTAATCTAGCAGGTGCACAGGTGTATTACCAACTGTCACCTTTTCCAGGTCACCTAGCAGGTGCACAGGTGTATTACCAACTGTCACCTTTTCCAGGTAATCTAGCAGGTGCACAAGTGTATTACCAACTGTCACCTTTTCCAGGTAATCTAGCAGGTGCACAGGTGTATTACCAACTGTCACCTTTTCCAGGTAATCTAGCAGGTGCACAGGTGTATTACCAACTGTCACCTCTCCAGGTCACCTAGCAGGTGCACAGGTGTATTACCAACTGTCAACAGGTGCACAGGTGTATTCATTACTCACTGACACATTTTGAAAGATCCACAGGTGGAGAAGCTAATTATCTCACTTGTGATTCTCTGAGGAAACCTAGAAAACATGCACTGTTTGGGGTCCTGAATACAGTTTGCGAACCTATGGTCTAAAGCATATTCTAAATGTATTACCTTATGGTTTTTATAATGAGTTCTATTATTAAAAATGGTTGAATTTTATTCTGGTTTGCAGAGAGTGTAATTTACCTTCTGATCTGTTAGATACACCAAGCGCTGTGGTCTACATATATTTCTAATTGTTGTGTATCCCTGGTGGATATAACAGGAGGGTTCACATCTCCCACAGCTGCTGCTGGGTTTCATTATCTTTTTTTTAATTTAACTTTAGCGCCTATGAGGAGATATATTAACTGCACTACACCGACACTTCCACCTCTTCTCCTGTACCTGCTATCTCCCAGCTCGCCCTCCCCTGCTATCTCCCAGCTTGTCCTCCCCTGCTATCTCCCAGCTCGCCCTCCCCTGCTATCTCCCAGCTCGCCCTCCCCTGCTATCTCCCAGCTCGCCCTCCCCTGCTATCTCCCAGCTCGCCCTCCCCTGCTATCTCCCAGCTCGCCCTGCCCTGCTATCTCCCAGCTCGCCCTCCCCTGCTATCTCCCAGCTTGCCCTCCCCTGCTTGTTGCGCGATCTGTGTCTCTCAGCCACACGCATCACCTGCTCCCCGGTCACGGTTACAGGACTGTATTTGGGTGCACCCACCCTGTGGAATGCCTTCCCGCACACAGTAAGACTTTCCTTTAGTCTCCCTGAGAACTCACCTCTTCAGGCAGTTTACCAAATTCCAGAACCACCCACATAACCTCCATAAGCTATTCTACCCAATTACAGCCCATCTTTATAGTTCATGCAAACACCCTACTGACTGCCAACCAACATTGTTGTGTAGACCCCCAGCTAAGCACTCCCCCCACCCCCTTCCCCCTGCAACCTAGATAGACTGGCGTGCAGTGTGTGTCGCTTCCTGTCATGTCTCTAACCCCATCTCTCTGTTGTAAGCCTGTGAGCTGCGCCCTCTTACCTCTGTTAGTTAATGATCAGTCTTATGTTGTTCCCAATCCTAAATCACAGTGTGCGCTGGGGCTACATAAATCACAGTGTGCGCTGGGGCTACATAAATCACAGTGTGCGCTGGGGCTACATAAATCAGTGCGCGCTGGGGCTACATAAATCACAGTGTGCGCTGGGGCTACATAAATCACAGTGTGCGCTGGGGCTACATAAATCACAGTGTGCGCTGGGGCTACATAAATCACAGTGTGCGCTGGGGCTACATAAATCACAGTGTGCGCTGGGGCTACATAAATCACAGTGTGCGCTGGGGCTACATAAATCACAGTGTGCGCTGGGGCTACATAAATCACAGTGTGCGCTGGGGCTACATAAATCACAGTGTGCGCTGGGGCTACATAAATCACAGTGTGCGCTGGGGCTACATAAATCACAGTGTGCGCTGGGGCTACATAAATCACAGTGTGCGCTGGGGCTACATAAATCACAGTGTGCGCTGGGGCTACATAAATCACAGTGTGCGCTGGGACTACATAAATCACAGTGTGCGCTGGGGCTACATAAATCACAGTGTGCGCTGAGGCTACATAAATCACAGTGTGCGCTGGGGCTACATAAATCACAGTGTGCGCTGGGGCTACATAAATCACAGTGTGCGCTGGGGCTACATAAATCACAGTGTGCGCTGGGGCTACATAAATCACAGTGTGCGCTGGGGCTACATAAATCACAGTGTGCGCTGGGGCTACATAAATCACAGTGTGCGCTGGGGCTACATAAATCACAGTGTGCGCTGGGGCTACATAAATCACAGTGTGCGCTGGGACTACATAAATCACAGTGTGCGCTGGGACTACATAAATCACAGTGTGCGCTGGGACTACATAAATCACAGTGTGCGCTGGGGCTACATAAATCACAGTGTGCGCTGGGGCTACATAAATCACAGTGTGCGCTGGGGCTACATAAATCACAGTGTGCGCTGGGGCAACATAAATCACAGTGTGCGCTGGGGCTACATAAATCACAGTGTGCGCTGGGGCTACATAAATCACAGTGTGCGCTGGGGCTATATAAATCACAGTGTGCGCTGGGACTACATAAATCACAGTGTGCGCTGGGACTACATAAATCACAGTGTGCGCTGGGACTACATAAATCACAGTGTGCGCTGGGACTACATAAATCACAGTGTGCGCTGGGACTACATAAATCACAGTGTGCTGGGGCTACATAAATCACAGTGTGCGCTGGGGCTACATAAATCACAGTGTGCGCTGGGGATACATAAATCACAGTGTGCGCTGGGGCTACATAAATCACAGTGTGCGCTGGGGCTACATAAATCACAGTGTGTGCTGGGGCTACATAAATCACAGTGCGCGCTGGGGCTACATAAATCACAGTGTGCTGGGGCTACATAAATCACAGTGTGCGCTGGGGCTACATAAATCACAGTGTGCGCTGGGGCTACATAAATCACAGTGTGCGCTGGGGCTACATAACTCACAGTGTGCGCTGGGGCTATATAAATCACAGTGTGCGCTGGGGCTAAATAAATCACAGTGTGCGCTGGGACTACATAAATCACAGTGTGCTGGGTCTACATAAATCACAGTGTGCGCTGGCAGGCAGATGATACATTGCAGTTATGGGGAATACACAGCTGCTGACTAGGATTAAAACTATGAATCCTCCCAGATTTGCTCCCAGTAAATTTTGCACATTACAACATGCAGCCGGGACTGGTTTATGTTTATGCCCAGAGTCTAGGGACTGGTTTATGATTATGCCCAGAGTCTCGGGACTGGTTTATGTTTATGCCCAGAGTCACGGGACTGGTTTATGTTTATGCCCAGAGTCCCGAGACTGGTTTATGCCCAGAGTCTCGGGACTGGTTTATGTTTATGCCCAGAGTCTCGGGTCTGGGTTATGTTTATGCCCAGAGTCCCGGGACTGGTTTATGTTTATGCCCAGAGTCCCGAGACTGGTTTATGCCCAGAGTCTCGGGACTGGTTTATGTTTATGCCCAGAGTCCCGAGACTGGTTTATGCCCAGAGTCTCGGGACTGGTTTATGCCCAGAGTCTCGGGACTGGTTTATGTTTATGCCCAGAGTCTTGGGTCTGGTTTATGTTTATGCCCAGAGTCTCGGGTCTGGTTTATGTTTATGCCCAGAGTCTCGGGACTGGTTTATGTTTATGCCCAGAGTCCCGGGACTGGTTTATGTTTATGCCCAGAGTCCCGAGACTGGTTTATGCCCAGAGTCTCGGGACTGGTTTATGTTTATGCCCAGAGTCTCGGGTCTGGTTTATGTTTATGCCCAGAGTCCCGGGACTGGTTTATGCCCAGAGTCTCGGGACTGGTTTATGTTTATGCCCAGAGTCCCGAGACTGGTTTATGCCCAGAGTCCTGAGACTGGTTTATGCCCAGAGTCTCGGGACTGGTTTATGTTTATGCCCAGAGTCTCGGGACTGGTTTATATTTATGCCCAGAGTCTCGGGACTGGTTTATGTTTATGCCCAGAGTCTCGGGACTGATTTATGTTTATGCCCAGAGTCCCGGGACCGGAGTAGTCCCAACACTTTACTCCACAAGACAAGATCGGATGGTAATAATTTCGATGGCCACCGATCGGCATTTCCGACCGGCGGGTCAGCCGCCTGATGTATGGGTCTCTTTATACAAAGGGTAGGAGTGATACATTGTAATTCCAAGTGCCAGCAGCACATAGTGACACAGGTGAGAGGACGCAGGCGCTGGGCGCTCAGATAGGCTCCGGCATGTGAATGGATGGCGTGTGTAACGGTATAGGATTCATGTTACCTTTCATTTTTACCTTGTTGGGGGTTGTCAGCTGACTAACCAATCACAAGCTGCGATGCCCGTGATTGTGGCTTCTGATTGGTCCTACAGCTCAATCACCCCTTCCTAGCATCTCACAGCAGGCCAGGATTTCAGGACAGGCAAGTTAGTAAAATAAATCTCATTTTGAGGTTGTTCTGTAGTGTAGTTTGTACATCTCAGGATGATCTCCCCCATTTCTGTACAGCTTCCTTTGTCAATTTGCTGCTAGACGGGACAATTGCAGCACAGGATCTCTAATTCAACCCTTGGAGTACTACAATCCCCAGCATGACATGGTCTGGGAACACGGCTGTAATCTAATTATTTATACGATCAGTAAATTATAAAATCTAAATGATAAAAATAAACAGAGAGCAGCGTCAGAAAGGCATCGTACTGTACGATCGGGCAATACTGGAATAAAATAAAGATATGAAAGAAAAATAGGGACATGTATCTTTGGGGGAAATGAAACCATGTATCTAATCTATAGAGCTGGATGAGAACAGATTTCTGCACAAATTATTTCAGGGGGTTCCCCGAAGCGCCGGAGGGGAGAGGACATGTACTGATGACACTGAAGGACTTATATTTCCGGTTTTGCACAATTATCCCCCTCCCGAATGTCTAATAACCGGTAAGGCTAGGAAATAAAGGTGTAACGCGAGGCGTTGGCGAGGACTGGTCATTAGTAGAATAAAAAATGATTTTTGTACCTTAAAGAAAAAACTCTAAAAAAATATATTTTTGTTGCATTTATTATCCCTCACTTTGCAGAACCCCCCTAATCCCTATAACAGCAAACACTCACCTAGCAGCACAGAGAGGACCGGTAAGATGGTCTTACGGAAAACGGCCGCGGGTGACGGCGACACAACGGAGATGGAACAGTTCCTGTCCGTTACATTCCACACAAGTGATCCGTTTAGTTCCGGCGGATAGCGGCAAATCACCAAGTCTGGGTCAGCCAATCTGGATGCATTAACCAGTTCTGGAACACACGGAAGCAGGAGAACATAAATTGTATAGGTGTGTACCCAGCCTTACATTGTATAGGTGTGTACCCAGCCTTACATTGTATAGGTGTGTACCCAGCCTTACATTGTATAGGTGTGTACCCAGCCTTACATTGTATAGGTGTGTACCCAGCATTACATTGTATAGGTGTGTACCCAGCATTACATTGTATAGGTGTGTACCCAGCCTTAGATTACATAGTGGCTGTGAACAGAGCAGAGTGTGTTTGTAGGGCCACAGATACCACATTATTAATGAGCGGTAAATTGGTGGATAAAATGTCCTGAAAACAAATGAAGATCATAAAAGAAAATAGATAAAATAGCAGAAGCTATTGGGGATTATTACCTTGTAAATAGAGTATAAAATCCTCATGTGCACAGGAGCAGTTCCACGGGTTCCCCCCCAGCCGGAACGTTCCGTTCAGGGGACTCAGCACGCCGCGTTGAAGCGATGACATTTTATTGGAAGACAAGTCCAGCGAGGAGATCTTGGAAAGGCCCTGGAGACTCTCACTACTAATTACGCTAATTTCATTTCTGCTGAGGTTTAAGCGTTCCAGACCGGAAAACCCATCCAACATCTCGGGACGCAGCCGGCGAATCAGGTTGCCGGCCACGGTGAGGTTTTTCAGCTTGGCCGGGTCGTGAAACCAGGACGGCGATATGGTGGTCAGGCTGTTATTCTGCAGCTCAATGTTGGTCAGCCCGTGGAATTGCTGAAAGGCCCCAGTTTTGATGGTGTGAATTTTACTCCCCCTCAGTGTTAAGCTCAGGACGGACTTCAGACTGGAGCTGGAAAATACTGATGAATTGATCAGTCCGACGTCCCTCTCCTCAAATATAAGAATTTCAATCCCTTCGATGTAATCTGCAGTCACAAAGGAACAAAATAATGAGGATTGTGGAGGTTTTAGGAGAACCAGGACAAAAGCTGGGTACACACTGTACAATTATCTGTCTGATCGTGTGACAGAGGATTGTATAATGTGTACACGCGGAATGGGTCTGAAATAACGCCGGACGATTCCTGTCAGCGGCAGGCCGACATCAGCAGAGTTCCGAGCAGCGTAAGCCCGACAGTGCTGGAAATCCCGATTGTGGCTAGGTAAGTATCTACTAACCTAACCCCCCTAACCCTCCTTAGGGGTGCCTAACCCTAACTTCCCCCCCAAGTGCCTAACCCTAACCACCCCCTTCCCCGCTGCCTAAACCTAAGTCCCCCCCCGGGGTTGCCTAACCTTGCCTCCCCCTATCCTAACCCTAACCCTCCCAGGGGGGGTGCCTAACCCTAAGTCCCCCCCGAGAGCCCTAAACCTAACCCTCCCCCCCCGCGGCTGTCCGCCCGCCGCGCCCGGCATCACTACGACCGGGATGCCGGGCGCCGGTCTCCCGGTGTCAGGGAAATGCGGGCATCTACATCTAGACGCACAGCATTTTAACCTTGCCGGGATATGACAGTCGGGAACCCGGCTGCCGATATTTAGGCAGTCGGCTTCCCGATTACTTCCCGTACACACATACAATCTCAAACAAATCGGTCTGATCACATCTTCTAGGAGGATCATAAGCTGTAACGTGTACATTTTGCAGTGTGCACTCGCCAGAGCCGTAACTAGACTTTTTGATGCCCTGTGCCAGAGAGAGCATTGTACCCACCATTTTTTAAATCGGGACATAATACAGTACACCTGAAAAAGTGCCATGGCCTCATGTGGAAGGGCCAGGGAAGAGATAGGAGAGGCCAGGAGATGCTGGGGATAAATAGGGACATAATATAGTGCACCTGAGAGAGGGCCATGGCCTCATGGGGAAGGGCCAGGGAAGAGATAGGGGAGGCCAGGAGATGCTGGGGATAAATAGGGACATAATATAGTGCACCTGAGAGAGGGCAATGGCCTCAAGGGGAAGGGTCAGGGAAGAGATAGGAGGCCAGGAGATGCTGGGGATAAATAGGGGCATAATATAGTGCACCTGAGAGAGGGCCATGGCCTCATAGGGAAGGGCCAGGGAAGAGATAGGGGAGGCCAGGAGATGCTGGGGATAAATAGGGACATAATATAGTGCACCTGAGAGAGGGCCATGGCCTCATGGGGAAGGGCCAGGGAAGAGATAGGGGAGGCCAGGAGATGCTGGGGATAAATAGGGACATAATATAGTGCACCTGAGAGAGGGCCATGGCCTCATGGGGAAGGGCCAGGGAAGAGATAGGGGAGGCCAGGAGATGCTGGGGATAAATAGGGACATAATATAGTGCACCTGAGAGAGGGCCATGGCCTCATGGGGAAGGGCCAGGGAAGAGATAGGGGAGGCCAGGAGATGCTGGGGATAAATAGGGACATAATATAGTGCCCGAGAGAGAGGGCCATGGCCTCATGGGGAAGGGCCAGGGAAGAGATAGGAGAGGCCAGGAGATGCTGGGGATAAATAGGGACATAATATAGTGCACCGGAGAGAGGGCCATGGCCTCATGGGGAAGGGTAGCCTCATGGGGAAGGGCCAGGGAAGAGATAGGGGAGGCCAGGAGATGCTGGGGATAAATAGGGACATAATATAGCGCACCTGAGAGAGGGCCATGGCCTCATGGGGAAGGGCCAGGGAAGAGATAGGGGAGGCCAGGAGATGCTGGGGATAAATAGGGACATAATATAGCGCACCTGAGAGAGGGCCATGGCCTCATGGGGAAGGGCCAGGGAAGAGATAGGGGAGGCCAGGAGATGCTGGGGATAAATAGGGACATAATATAGTGCACCTGAGAGAGGGCCATGGCCTCATGGGGAAGGGCCAGGGAAGAGATAGGGGAGGCCAGGAGATGCTGGGGATAAATAGGGACATAATATAGTGCACCTGAGAGAGGGCCATGGCCTCATGGGGAAGGGCCAGGGAAGAGATAGGGGAGGCCAGGAGATGCTGGGGATAAATAGGGACATAATATAGTGCACCTGAGAGAGGGCCATGGCCTCATGGGGAAGGGCCAGGGAAGAGATAGGGGAGGTCAGGAGATGCTGGGGATAAATAGGGACATAATATAGTGCATCTGAGAGAGGACCATGGCCTCATGGGGAAGAGATAGGGGAGGCCAGGAGATGCTGGGGATAAATAGGGACATAATATAGTGCACCTGAGAGAGGGCCATGGCCTCATGGGGAAGGGCCAGGGAAGAGAGGGGAGGCCAGTAGATGCTGGGGATAAATAGGGACATAATATAGTGCACCTGAGAGAGGGCCATGGCCTCATGGGGAAGGGCCAGGGAAGAGATAGTAGAGGCCAGGAGATGCTGGGGATAAATAGGGACATAATATAGTGCACCTGAGAGAGGGCCATGGCCTCATGGGGAAGGGCCAGGGAAGAGATAGGGGAGGCCAAGAGATGCTGGGGATAAATAGGGACATAATATAGTGCACCTGAGAGAGGGCCATGGCCTCATGGGGAAGGGTCAGGGAAGAGATAGGGGAGGCCAGGAGATGCTGGGGATAAATAGGGACATAATATAGTGCACCTGAGAGAGGGCCATGGCCTCATGGGGAAGGGCCAGGGAAGAGATAGGGGAGGCCAGGAGATGCTGGGGATAAATAGGGACATAATATAGTGCACCTGAGAGAGGGCCATGGCCTCATGGGGAAGGGCCAGGGAAGAGATAGGGGAGGCCAGGAGATGCTGGGGATAAATAGGGACATAATATAGTGCACCTGAGAGAGGGCCATAGCCTCATGGGGAAGGACCAGGGAAGAGATAGGGGAGGCCAGGAGATGCTGGGGATAAATAGGGACATAATATAGTGCACCTGAGAGAGGGCAATGGCCTCATGGGGAAGGGCCAGGGAAGAGATAGGGGAGGCCAGGAGATGCTGGGGATAAATAGGGACATAATATAGTGCATCTGAGAGAGGACCATGGCCTCATGGGGAAGAGATAGGGGAGGCCAGGAGATGCTGGGGATAAATAGGGACATAATATAGTGCACCTGAGAGAGGGCCATGGCCTCATGGGGAAGGGCCAGGGAAGAGAGGGGAGGCCAGTAGATGCTGGGGATAAATAGGGACATAATATAGTGCACCTGAGAGAGGGCCATGGCCTCATGGGGAAGGGCCAGGGAAGAGATAGGGGAGGCCAGGAGATGCTGGGGATAAATAGGGACATAATATAGTGCATCTGAGAGAGGACCATGGCCTCATGGGGAAGAGATAGGGGAGGCCAGGAGATGCTGGGGATAAATAGGGACATAATATAGTGCACCTGAGAGAGGGCCATGGCCTCATGGGGAAGGGCCAGGGAAGAGAGGGGAGGCCAGTAGATGCTGGGGATAAATAGGGACATAATATAGTGCACCTGAGAGAGGGCCATGGCCTCATGGGGAAGGGCCAGGGAAGAGATAGGGGAGGCCAAGAGATGCTGGGGATAAATAGGGACATAATATAGTGCACCTGAGAGAGGGCCATGGCCTCATGGGGAAGGGCCAGGGAAGAGATAGGGGAGGCCAAGAGATGCTGGGGATAAATAGGGACATAATATAGTGCACCTGAGAGAGGGCCATGGCCTCATGGGGAAGGGTCAGGGAAGAGATAGGGGAGGCCAGGAGATGCTGGGGATAAATAGGGACATAATATAGTGCACCTGAGAGAGGGCCATGGCCTCATGGGGAAGGGCCAGGGAAGAGATAGGGGAGGCCAGGAGATGCTGGGGATAAATAGGGACATAATATAGTGCACCTGAGAGAGGGCCATAGCCTCATGGGGAAGGACCAGGGAAGAGATAGGGGAGGCCAGGAGATGCTGGGGATAAATAGGGACATAATATAGTGCACCTGAGAGAGGGCAATGGCCTCATGGGGAAGGGCCAGGGAAGAGATAGGGGAGGCCAGGAGATGCTGGGGATAAATAGGGACATAATATAGTGCATCTGAGAGAGGACCATGGCCTCATGGGGAAGAGATAGGGGAGGCCAGGAGATGCTGGGGATAAATAGGGACATAATATAGTGCACCTGAGAGAGGGCCATGGCCTCATGGGGAAGGGCCAGGGAAGAGAGGGGAGGCCAGTAGATGCTGGGGATAAATAGGGACATAATATAGTGCACCTGAGAGAGGGCCATGGCCTCATGGGGAAGGGCCAGGGAAGAGATAGTAGAGGCCAGGAGATGCTGGGGATAAATAGGGACATAATATAGTGCACCTGAGAGAGGGCCATGGCCTCATGGGGAAGGGCCAGGGAAGAGATAGGGGAGGCCAAGAGATGCTGGGGATAAATAGGGACATAATATAGTGCACCTGAGAGAGGGCCATGGCCTCATGGGGAAGGGTCAGGGAAGAGATAGGGGAGGCCAGGAGATGCTGGGGATAAATAGGGACATAATATAGTGCACCTGAGAGAGGGCCATGGCCTCATGGGGAAGGGCCAGGGAAGAGATAGGGGAGGCCAGGAGATGCTGGGGATAAATAGGGACATAATATAGTGCACCTGAGAGAGGGCCATGGCCTCATGGGGAAGGGCCAGGGAAGAGATAGGGGAGGCCAAGAGATGCTGGGGATAAATAGGGACATAATATAGTGCACCTGAGAGAGGGCCATGGCCTCATGGGGAAGGGTCAGGGAAGAGATAGGGGAGGCCAGGAGATGCTGGGGATAAATAGGGACATAATATAGTGCACCTGAGAGAGGGCCATGGCCTCATGGGGAAGGGCCAGGGAAGAGATAGGGGAGGCCAGGAGATGCTGGGGATAAATAGGGACATAATATAGTGCACCTGAGAGAGGGCCATGGCCTCATGGGGAAGGGCCAGGGAAGAGATAGGGGAGGTCAGGAGATGCTGGGGATAAATAGGGACATAATATAGTGCATCTGAGAGAGGACCATGGCCTCATGGGGAAGAGATAGGGGAGGCCAGGAGATGCTGGGGATAAATAGGGACATAATATAGTGCACCTGAGAGAGGGCCATGGCCTCATGGGGAAGGGCCAGGGAAGAGAGGGGAGGCCAGTAGATGCTGGGGATAAATAGGGACATAATATAGTGCACCTGAGAGAGGGCCATGGCCTCATGGGGAAGGGCCAGGGAAGAGATAGTAGAGGCCAGGAGATGCTGGGGATAAATAGGGACATAATATAGTGCACCTGAGAGAGGGCCATGGCCTCATGGGGAAGGGCCAGGGAAGAGATAGGGGAGGCCAAGAGATGCTGGGGATAAATAGGGACATAATATAGTGCACCTGAGAGAGGGCCATGGCCTCATGGGGAAGGGTCAGGGAAGAGATAGGGGAGGCCAGGAGATGCTGGGGATAAATAGGGACATAATATAGTGCACCTGAGAGAGGGCCATGGCCTCATGGGGAAGGGCCAGGGAAGAGATAGGGGAGGCCAGGAGATGCTGGGGATAAATAGGGACATAATATAGTGCACCTGAGAGAGGGCCATGGCCTCATGGGGAAGGGCCAGGGAAGAGATAGGGGAGGCCAGGAGATGCTGGGGATAAATAGGGACATAATATAGTGCACCTGAGAGAGGGCCATAGCCTCATGGGGAAGGACCAGGGAAGAGATAGGGGAGGCCAGGAGATGCTGGGGATAAATAGGGACATAATATAGTGCACCTGAGAGAGGGCAATGGCCTCATGGGGAAGGGCCAGGGAAGAGATAGGGGAGGCCAGGAGATGCTGGGGATAAATAGGGACATAATATAGTGCATCTGAGAGAGGACCATGGCCTCATGGGGAAGAGATAGGGGAGGCCAGGAGATGCTGGGGATAAATAGGGACATAATATAGTGCACCTGAGAGAGGGCCATGGCCTCATGGGGAAGGGCCAGGGAAGAGAGGGGAGGCCAGTAGATGCTGGGGATAAATAGGGACATAATATAGTGCACCTGAGAGAGGGCCATGGCCTCATGGGGAAGGGCCAGGGAAGAGATAGTAGAGGCCAGGAGATGCTGGGGATAAATAGGGACATAATATAGTGCACCTGAGAGAGGGCCATGGCCTCATGGGGAAGGGCCAGGGAAGAGATAGGGGAGGCCAAGAGATGCTGGGGATAAATAGGGACATAATATAGTGCACCTGAGAGAGGGCCATGGCCTCATGGGGAAGGGTCAGGGAAGAGATAGGGGAGGCCAGGAGATGCTGGGGATAAATAGGGACATAATATAGTGCACCTGAGAGAGGGCCATGGCCTCATGGGGAAGGGCCAGGGAAGAGATAGGGGAGGCCAGGAGATGCTGGGGATAAATAGGGACATAATATAGTGCACCTGAGAGAGGGCCATGGCCTCATGGGGAAGGGCCAGGGAAGAGATAGGGGAGGTCAGGAGATGCTGGGGATAAATAGGGACATAATATAGTGCATCTGAGAGAGGACCATGGCCTCATGGGGAAGAGATAGGGGAGGCCAGGAGATGCTGGGGATAAATAGGGACATAATATAGTGCACCTGAGAGAGGGCCATGGCCTCATGGGGAAGGGCCAGGGAAGAGAGGGGAGGCCAGTAGATGCTGGGGATAAATAGGGACATAATATAGTGCACCTGAGAGAGGGCCATGGCCTCATGGGGAAGGGCCAGGGAAGAGATAGTAGAGGCCAGGAGATGCTGGGGATAAATAGGGACATAATATAGTGCACCTGAGAGAGGGCCATGGCCTCATGGGGAAGGGCCAGGGAAGAGATAGGGGAGGCCAAGAGATGCTGGGGATAAATAGGGACATAATATAGTGCACCTGAGAGAGGGCCATGGCCTCATGGGGAAGGGTCAGGGAAGAGATAGGGGAGGCCAGGAGATGCTGGGGATAAATAGGGACATAATATAGTGCACCTGAGAGAGGGCCATGGCCTCATGGGGAAGGGCCAGGGAAGAGATAGGGGAGGTCAGGAGATGCTGGGGATAAATAGGGACATAATATAGTGCATCTGAGAGAGGACCATGGCACTGGTCACACCACCCTAGTTACAGACCTGGTACTCGCTGAGGATCTGCCCACAGATTGTATTGTGGCCGCTATACATAATCTGTGTAACCACCAGTATGAGGGATAAATCGGAGGACTGGAAGAAATAATTGTATAGTGTGTACGCAAGGAAAGGACAGATCAAGAGTTTGTCGCAGCTGAAGTAAAAATTGTACAATGGTTACCCAGCTTTACAGGAGAGAGAAAACGGCCCAACGCCAGTAACTTAGGCCCCGAAACCAGCAGAACAAAATAGATGTTTTTTAAGTGTACTTTT
>JAUIMM010000925.1:2157500-2402500 GCA_031769625.1 Taudactylus pleione
GCTAGCAAGGCCCCCCGATGCCCCGCCAAAAGTACCAAGCCTATAGCTGGAGTTGCCCCACCGCGTGGGGTGATGGAGGATCTGCACAGACGTCCAGAGGAGTGATTAGTGCTGCTGTTCTAACAGTGATCCAGCTCCTGATGGACACAAGACAAACTGATTGCCTCAGGGTGTGGGTGGGGTATGGGGGGTTGGGCAGGAGCATCCTGAGATAGCAAAAGCTTCAACTGTTGGTGTCCGGTCCACCACCTACACCCCATTGTCTCCCTGTGGAGCCCTATGGACCCTGAAGAAGAAATGGTGTTTATGTAGGATGGAGTCACTTACACATATACTGGTGTCTGGAGGAGATTGTGCCGGCAGGACTCGGGTTGGGGCAGCGGTCAGACAGGGCATCTGGGCTGACAAGCTTTATATATGGAAAGAGGGAGCTGTCAGACGTGGGGCGAGGAAGACCAGGATCTCACACCAGCCAATTAGTATAGAGCTGAGGTGAAGTGTATAAAGGTGCTGGTTCCTGCTCGTGGAGCAATCGATGCTGGACAAGATGGCCGATCTGATAGAGAGGTGTAATGTGTTGTGTATAGCTCGAGGAAGGATCACATTACATCCGAAATGTTGCTTCTGCAACTGAATAAACTTCTATGACTATTGCGCTCTCCTGGACTGCTGCCTATTCCTTGGATTATATCACCCGATAAATCAGACTGATATTCTCTGATGGGATCTAACACATTTTTGTTGGTAAATGGTCACCCACCACACGCAGCGCCCACTCAGAATACAATGATATTTGGGATGGTGCCCACAGCAAGTGCCAGTATACATGCCAGGGACAGTTTTAGGTGCCAGTCCAGCCCTGCCCACAGTACAATCTGAATTCTTATACGAGCAGCAGTTAAGTCTGAGTATGTTACCACAGAGGAATGCGCATTCAGAACGTCCTGTGGAACGCGGCCATTGCTCACGCTGTAAAGCGATTACTTTTACCCAAAATGCAAAGGGTTACAAGATCCCCGCCTGTGTTACTATCGTGATTACGTCATAAACATTTTGACATGTGTTGGGTACAATATGTGGGGAACTTTGAGATCGCAGAATTGTGGTCTCTCTCTAGTGAAGTACCCTGGTAATAAATGGGTTATGCCCTGTACCCAGCAAAGGGATCACAAAAGCAGGATTGTTGTACTTAGCAGTAAATTCCATTTCTCGGATTCCATGGGGGACACTGGAGAGTACGCTGGGGTATAGGCAGCGATAGAGGAGCCTGGCACTTTAAGAATTAAAAGGAGTCTGAACTGGCTCCTCCCCCTCCATACCCCAGCAGCCTTAGCGAGCCAGTATTGGTAACCACACCCTTAAGGAAGACGGAGAGAAGGGGGAGGAGAAACAAAACAGGACCACAGACCAGCCTCAAACAACCAGAGAGCCGAAACCAGGACAAGCATACAGAGCGCTGGGAGGACATCTAGTGTCCCCATGGATTCAAAGAAATTAAGTTTATTGGCAAGTACAAAAATATTTTTTTCTTTTTCATCCACTGGTGGACACTACGCAATGGATGTTCCAAAACGGTCCTCCCGGGAGGGGCACTCTATGGTATAGGTCCCTTGGTCATGCAAGCATCACATATCTGAAGATGGCCAAGGACAAACCCCTGACAATGGCAGCATAGAAGCCAGCCAACTCTGCAGAGCAGTAACCATAACAAAAAAGGGGAGGGTTAGGTTTAGGCACTAGCGGAAGAGGTTAGGTTCAGGCACCGGTGAGGAAGAGTTAGGGAAGGGAGAGGGGGAGGGTTAGGATACTTACCGACAGGTGTCGGTATCCTAACCCTGTCAGGACGCTGGCGTCGGGAATTTGACCACTGGAATCCTGTACCCATCTGTTAATGACTATCACACACGTAATGAGAGAGCAGCAGTAGTGAAATGAAACATATATCCAACACCTGATAATGCCTATAACTCAACAAAAGGAGATGTAGAGCGCCCACAGCAAGCTGAAGGCCACACAGATAAAATAGACCTATAGGACCCACATGTGGAGTGTCTGACAAGGTCTTTATTATCTATGGAAAGGTACTAATGGATGGTCCCATCCATTAATAAAAGGCAAAGTATTTGTAGGTTAGGCTCTGAGGGTGAAGACGTGAGAGTGCCGAAGGCCGGTGTGAGTAGGAGATGGCACCATAGCTCTGTGCTGCTATGATGTTGGACAAGAACCCGAGGATGTAGACTTGGCACTCTGCCCCCGAGCACGCACTAATGGCCATACGTACAGCATGGAAATTTGACCTGCCACAGTAAGCGGCACAATCCTTATGGTGGTACCTGGCCAGACAGGATTTCAGTTCCAGGCAGTCAGATTGCGGGATAGGTTCATGTGATCATATAACGCTCTCCTCTAACAGACAATTGTTCATACATTCATGAAAAAACGGAGGAAGATTAAACAGTAGCACAGATGTGACTAGATAAGGCACCATATTGTCATAAGGTACAGACGGTTCCAGATTCCAATTGAAATACCCGAGATTAGGAGTCGAAGCAATAAGTAGAGTGCAACAATGGCCTATTATATACAGAGGCTGCCCCGACAGCAGAGGTAATTACACACAGCAATGCAGAATGATGGAATGCAATGCTGACACACCAGTCACAGGGGAACCCTGCAGCAACGTTATGTATAAACAGGCAGCACCCTAACACTAGGGCGCTGCCTAAGAAACCTGTCGCTCGCAGGAGCCTAAGCGCAGCAATGACACCTTAATGGCAGAAGTGCACCAGCATTAATGTCACAGAATGGTAGAATTCGTATAAGACAGAAAACTACCGACAGTGACTAACAGTCAGTATTATCTGAGTATTACAGAGCCTTCAGTCACTAACACAGATAGACAGGAGTGACTAACAGCCAGTATTATCTGAGTATTACAGAGCCTTCAGTCACTAACACAGATAGACAGGAGTGACTAACAGCCAGTATTATCTGAGTATTACAGAGCCTTCAGTCACTAACAGAGATAGACAGAAGTGACTAACAGCCAGTATTATCTGAGTATTACAGAGCCTTCAGTCACTAACACAGATAGACAGGAGTGACTAACAGCCAGTATTATCTGAGTATTACAGAGATAGACAGAAGTGACTAACAGCCAGTATTATCTGAGTATTACACAGCCTTCAGTCACTAACACAGATAGACAGGAGTGACTAACAGCCAGTATTATCTGAGTATTACAGAGCCTTCAGTCACTAACACAGATAGACAGAAGTGACTAACAGCCAGTATTATCTGAGTATTACAGAGCCTTCAGTCACTAACACAGACAGACAGAAGTGACTAACAGCCAGTATTATCTGAGTATTACAGAGCCTTCAGTCACTAACACAGACAGACAGAAGTGACTAACAGCCAGTATTATCTGAGTATTACAGAGCCTTCAGTCACTAACACAGACAGACAGAAGTGACTAACAGCCAGTATTATCTGAGTATTACAGAGCCTTCAGTCACTAACACAGACAGACAGAAGTGACTAACAGCCAGTATTATCTGAGTATTACAGAGCCTTCAGTCACTAACACAGACAGACAGAAGTGACTAACAGCCAGTATTATCTGAGTATTACAGAGCCTTCAGTCACTAACACAGATAGACAGGAGTGACTAACAGCCAGTATTATCTGAGTATTACAGAGCCTTCAGTCACTAACACAGACAGACAGAAGTGACTAACAGCCAGTATTATCTGAGTATTACAGAGCCTTCAGTCACTAACAGAGATAGACAGAAGTGACTAACAGCCAGTATTATCTGAGTATTACACAGCCTTCAGTCACTAACACAGATAGACAGGAGTGACTAACAGCCAGTATTATCTGAGTATTACAGAGCCTTCAGTCACTAACACAGACAGACAGAAGTGACTAACAGCCAGTATTATCTGAGTATTACAGAGCCTTCAGTCACTAACACAGACAGACAGAAGTGACTAACAGCCAGTATTATCTGAGTATTACAGAGCCTTCAGTCACTAACACAGACAGACAGAAGTGACTAACAGCCAGTGTTATCTGAGTATTACAGAGCCTTCAGTCACTAACACAGACAGACAGAAGTGACTAACAGCCAGTATTATCTGAGTATTACAGAGCCTTCAGTCACTAACACAGATAGACAGGAGTGACTAACAGCCAGTATTATCTGAGTATTACAGAGCCTTCAGTCACTAACACAGACAGACAGAAGTGACTAACAGCCAGTATTATCTGAGTATTACAGAGCCTTCAGTCACTAACAGAGATAGACAGAAGTGACTAACAGCCAGTATTATCTGAGTATTACAGAGCCTTCAGTCACTAACACAGACAGACAGGAGTGACTAACAGCCAGTATTATCTGAGTATTACAGAGCCTTCAGTCACTAACACAGACAGACAGAAGTGACTAACAGCCAGTATTATCTGAGTATTACAGAGCCTTCAGTCACTAACACAGACAGACAGAAGTGACTAACAGCCAGTATTATCTGAGTATTACAGAGCCTTCAGTCACTAACAGAGATAGACAGAAGTGAGTATACAGCCAGTATTATCTGAGTATTACAGAGCCTTCAGTCACTAACACAGATAGACAGAAGTGACTAACAGCCAGTATTATCTGAGTATTACACAGCCTTCAGTCACTAACACAGATAGACAGAAGTGACTAACAGCCAGTATTATCTGAGTATTACAGAGCCTTCAGTCACTAACACAGACAGACAGAAGTGACTAACAGCCAGTATTATCTGAGTATTACAGAGCCTTCAGTCACTAACACAGACAGACAGAAGTGACTAACAGCCAGTATTATCTGAGTATTACAGAGCCTTCAGTCACTAACACAGACAGACAGAAGTGACTAACAGCCAGTATTATCTGAGTATTACAGAGCCTTCAGTCACTAACACAGACAGACAGAAGTGACTAACAGCCAGTATTATCTGAGTATTACAGAGCCTTCAGTCACTAACACAGACAGACAGAAGTGACTAACAGCCAGTATTATCTGAGTATTACAGAGCCTTCAGTCACTAACACAGACAGACAGAAGTGACTAACAGCCAGTATTATCTGAGTATTACAGAGCCTTCAGTCACTAACAGAGATAGACAGAAGTGACTAACAGCCAGTATTATCTGAGTATTACAGAGCCTTCAGTCACTAACACAGACAGACAGGAGTGACTAACAGCCAGTATTATCTGAGTATTACAGAGCCTTCAGTCACTAACACAGACAGACAGAAGTGACTAACAGCCAGTATTATCTGAGTATTACAGAGCCTTCAGTCACTAACACAGACAGACAGAAGTGACTAACAGCCAGTATTATCTGAGTATTACAGAGCCTTCAGTCACTAACAGAGATAGACAGAAGTGAGTATACAGCCAGTATTATCTGAGTATTACAGAGCCTTCAGTCACTAACACAGATAGACAGAAGTGACTAACAGCCAGTATTATCTGAGTATTACACAGCCTTCAGTCACTAACACAGATAGACAGAAGTGACTAACAGCCAGTATTATCTGAGTATTACAGAGCCTTCAGTCACTAACACAGACAGACAGAAGTGACTAACAGCCAGTATTATCTGAGTATTACAGAGCCTTCAGTCACTAACACAGACAGACAGAAGTGACTAACAGCCAGTATTATCTGAGTATTACAGAGCCTTCAGTCACTAACACAGACAGACAGAAGTGACTAACAGCCAGTATTATCTGAGTATTACAGAGCCTTCAGTCACTAACACAGACAGACAGAAGTGACTAACAGCCAGTATTATCTGAGTATTACAGAGCCTTCAGTCACTAACACAGATAGACAGGAGTGACTAACAGCCAGTATTATCTGAGTATTACAGAGCCTTCAGTCACTAACACAGATAGACAGGAGTGACTAACAGCCAGTATTATCTGAGTATTACAGAGCTAACCGTCACTGTACAGCTGCCAGGCTCTCTGGCTGTAGCTGCAGTCCGCTGCATAGATGCAATGAATGACTGACACTGACCCCCACCCTCTCCGGGTCCTGTTCCTGGGAATCTCCTATACTAGGAATCTCTGGTGGCAAACTGCGGCATTTTGCGGTCAGTCAGTCCATGGGACGGATCCTAATTACTAGCTACAGTGGCCTCCAGTGGCATGGTAGAGCCGAATTGTCAGCGGATGCTGTGCTCGTGGAAGCCCAAACGCTACCCTGTGTTGGATTTGGTGGGTCCCCCTGGAAGTGCCCATGTAGCAGGCAGACTCCTGTAGCACAGAGTCTGCCCCCGGAACAAAGTACAAACCAGAAGAAAAAATGACCAGACTGCACAGCAGCCAGAACGAGCGCCCGGCTCCATCAGGCACCTAACCTAAACTGTCTCGCTAAGGCTGCTGGGGTGTGTAGGGGGAGGAGCCAGTTCAGTCTCCACCACTGCCTATACCCCAGCGAAATCTCCAGTGTTTTACAAATAGTATAATTCACAATATACACAATTACTAGTAGACCTATTTAATGGATGTTGCATTTCTTAAACAGATTTTAATATTACCATACAGGTGTGCTCTCATGTACCTGTCCTTTTTTGTGCTATATGGCACAAGACGCTTGGTGCAACTTACAGATATGTGCTCTTGCATCTGTGCTGTGCGCGGCAAATCGCGCCAAGCAAGGTGCGAGGCGTGCACCTGTAGGTGGATACGAGAACTGCGTTTTCACCCGCGACCCCATAAAATTGCATGGTGTGATCGCAGTGTATGCCACGGTGTATGGTGTTGTACGCATGCTGCTGGCGTTTGGGGGTGGCGACAGGAAGCGTTTCCTGGGCATACAGAAGTCACTGGCTGCGTCCTTGGATGCAGCATCACTGGTCCCAGCAGCGTGATTTCGCTGCACATCCTGAGTAACCTCAGAGCTTCTCAGATGTCCGATGGTCGCACAGTTGATCCGATGTTGAGTCCCTGGATGCAGCAGATGATTACAGAATCCGCTGGTGGGTGTCTTAACTCAAGGCGTCCTGCATATGTTTTAGCGAAAACGCAGCGGCCATGCCAACTGCGCCCATCTATGAATCAGGCCCTAAAGTAGCGAATAGTGTACTAAGTATTTAGGGTTAGTAGTTATTTTCTCAAAGAAATTAGCATAAAGCGGCACATTCCGCATAACGATGCATTGCGCAAATCACTGAACCTCCGTCTTTTACCTTTTTACCCAAAATAGGCACTTTATGCTGAAGTTTTCATCTGAACTCATAGTGCACTATAAGCTATTTAGTACACTAAGGGGGTGATTTAGTAGTGGACGGAATTGCAAAGCCGCACGCATGCCGCAATTCCGTCCTTGCAATTACGCATATGCAGCAGGTGGTGTCTAAAGGCCGGTACACACTAGACGATTTCTACCGTTTCCCAGGACCCAGCGGGGATGCCGGGAGCTACAGCGCGACATCCCCAGTTGACGATATCGCCCGTCGGACCTGCATTGTCAGCGACATAGCAGGTACTCACTGCCCGATGTGGACAATATGTCGTCTGATCCGTCGGATCAGATGACATATCGTCTAGTGTGTACCCGGCATAACACCCCCTGCTGCATTTGCGATACCAGCACCGAGACCGAGGTCGTAAGCTGGGATAACCAACGCAACCATCAGTCGTGATGGCGGATGGCGCCGGGCACCTGCCAGCTAATTAAGCCTCAGTTTACGCAGGCTGGCCGGCTTGCGTGGCCAGGAAACTGTGTCCATGGAAGCAGCCCCAGGCCTGGCCACTCTCGGAAAACGTGTCCGTCGTCCACACCCCTACACCGCCCCTTAACTGACAAATTCTTTTTCCAAAAACCGCTCCAAAGTTGTCGGTTTCTCTTATGATTGAATTAGGTCACGAACATAATTTTAAACTTATCCATCACTATTTTATTTGCAAAAAATTTTTTTTGCAAACACAGTATAACATAAAAATAGCAATTTTTATGTTATACTGTAGTGATGGCCACTGACGGCTGTAGCATCGATGGTTCGACCATTGTTAGAAGCCATCAATTGTTTTGCGATTGGTCGAGGAGATCTGTGTAGACCACAACTGCCGATGTTTCCCAAACATCGATTGAGGGTTACCATCGATGGTGCAACATTGATGGCCGCCAGCAATAGTAAACCACTTGGTTTCAGCCAGACCATCGATGGTCGGTTGCCATCCCTAATCAGAGGCTCTGCGATATCCATCTATAGATAGATATCTATCGAACACATATAGAGATATATATATATAACATTATATATATATATATATATATATATAACATTATATATATATATATATATATATATATATATATATATATATATATATATATATAATAATCCACAGACCGGCACTCAACAGACGATGCACACCATTTGAATTGCTCCGGTGCCTTCCTATAGGGTGCCAACAGAGTGTCCCAGATACAGGTCCAAAAAAGGCGTCACTCGGAGACTTGAAACGCAGGTGAAAATTCAGTTTTATTGACCATTAAAACTGAATTTTCACCTGCGTTTCAAGTCTCCGAGTGACGCCTTTTTTGGACATATATATATATATATATATATATATATATATATATACATATACACACACACACACACACACACACACACATAGAAGCACAGTCTGTAGCGCAAATAATCCTTGTAGTTTCCTTTTTCAGTAGTATTGTCCAGCCAATGATTTTTATCGAATAGGTAGTGTGGATCAGTGCAGCTCACCTCCTGAGCCGTATGTCTAAATAGAAACAAAAAACAGGGAGCGCACCATCGTGAACCACATTAAAACATATAATTTATCGAAAGTCACTATGAACACTCACAATGTATTCAATTTTCACGAGCATATCGGATAAAGCTTTCACAGAACCCCAGAGCTGTACAGCATCGGCTCAGACCAAGCGTCGCAGCTGACGGACGGGAACTGTTCCTTCTCCTTCACACCGGCTGGATAAGCAGACAATCACAGGTATTGCTTCTCCAAATCCCACTGACGAAGTCCAATAATGTGACGAAACGCGTTTGGGGATTTGGAGAAGCAATGTGGTTCACGATGGTGCGATCCCTGTTTTTTGTTTATATATATATATATATACATATATACACACACACAGTCAGGTGCATAAATATTTAGGCATTGACAGAATGTTCATATTTTGGCCTCTATTCACCACCACAATGGCTTTGAAATGAAACAAACAAGATGTGATTTACCTGCAGACTTTCAGATTTAATTTGAGGGTAATTACATCCAAATCAGGTGAACGGTGTAGGAATTACAACGGTTTCTATATGTGCCTCCCACTTTTTAAGGGGCCAAAAGTAATGGGACAAACTAAACAATCCTAAATCTAACATTCACTTATTAATACTTTGTTGCAAATCCTTTGCAGGCAATTACAGCCTGAAGTCTGGAACGCATAGACATCACCAGACGCTGGGTTTCATCCCTGGTGATGCTCTGCCAGGCCTCTACTGCAAATGTCTTCAGTTCCTGCTTGTTCTTGGGGCATTTTCCCTTCAGTTTTGCCTTCATCAAGTGAAATGCATGCTCAATCGGATTCAGGTCAGGGGATTGACTTGGCCATTGCATAACATTCCACTTTTTAGCCTTAAAAAACTCTTTGGTTGCTTTTGCAGTATGCTTCGGGTCATTGTCCATCTGCACTGTGAAGCGCTGTCCAATAAGTTCTGAAGCATTTGACTGAATATGAGCATATAATATTGCCCGAAACACTTCAGAATTCATTCTGCTGCTTTTGTCAGCAGTCACATCATCAATAAATACAAGGGAACCAGTTCCATTGGCAGCCATACATGCCCACGCCATGACACTACCACCACCATGCTTCACTGATGAGGTGGTATGTTTTGGATCATGAGCAGTTCCTTTCCTTCTCCATACTATTCTCTTCCCATCACTCTGGTACAAGTTGATCTTTGTCTCATCTGTCCATAGGATGTTGTTCCAGAACTGTAATGGCTTTTTTAGATGTTGTTTGGCAAACTCTAATCTGGTCTTCCTGTTTTTGAGGCTCACCAATGGTTTACATCTTGTGGTGAACCCTCTATATTCACTCTTGTGAAGTCTTCTCTTGATTGTTGACTTTGACACATATACACCTACCTCCTGGAGAGTGTTCTTGATTTGGCCAACTGTTGTGAAGGGGTTTTTCTTCACCAGGGAAATAATTATTTTGTCATCCACCACAGTTGTTTTCCGTGGTCTTCCGGGTCTTTTGGTGTTGCTGAGCTCTCCGATGCGTTCTTTCTTTTTAAGAATGTTCCAAACAGTTGATTTGGCCACACCTAATGTATTTGCTATCTCTCTGATGGGTTTGTTTTGATTTTTCAGCCTAATGATGGCTTCACTGATAGTGACAGCTCTTTGGATCTCATATTGAGAGTCGACAGCAACTGATTCCAAATGCAAATGTCACACCTAGAATCAACTCCAGACCTTTTACCTGCTTAATTGATAATGAAATAACGAGGGAATAGCCCACACCTGTCCATGAAATAGCTTTTGAGTTGATAGTCCCATTACTTTTGGCCCCTTAAAAAGTGGGAGGTACATATAGAAACCGTTGTAATTCCTACACCGTTCACCTGATTTGGATGTTATTACCCTCAAATTAAATCTGAGAGTCTGCAGGTAAATCACATCTTGTTTATTTCATTTCAAAGCCATTGTGGTGGTGAATAGAGGCCAAAATATGAAAATTCTGTCAGTCCCAATATTTATGCACCTGACTGTATGTATGTATGTATGTATGTATGTATATATATATATATATATATATATATATATATACATACACACACACATATATACATACACACACACACACACACACACATATATATATATATATTTTTTTTTACATCTGTAAATATATATATATTGCCCGATCACTATGGCCAGCAGTGATCGGGACACATGGGCACTTGGGGAGGCGGAGCTGAGGCCGGATAAGAGTGGGCGGGGGCGGCAGGGGATATGGCAGCAGCCGCGGCTATCAGAGTCGCTGCTGCTGCTCCTACACAGTGATCTCACTGATCACTGTTCCGGAGCCGAAGCGGGTGGGACACCCGCGAGCGGCCCGGAGATATAGCAAAAGCTACCGGAGCCGCCGCTGCTGCTGCTCGTACACAGTGATCTAACTGATCACTGTGTTCCGGAGCCACAGTGGGTGGGTGTCCCCCTAGCAGCCCGGAGACATAGCAGCGGCGGCTACCAGAGCCGCCGCTACTGCTTCTGACGGTCCGGCTGCCCGATCACTGCTGGCCACAGTGATCGGGTCACAGCAGCCGCCGCGGCTACATGAGCCGTGGTTGCTGCTTCTAGGGGGCCCGATCACTGTGGCCAGCTGTGATCGGGACACAAAGGAGGGGGAGCCGCAAGTGTAGAGGGACCGGTAGGTCCCTCTGAGATGGGTGGCTGCTAGAAGTTAACTTCCAGCCAGCCGCCCACTGTGTGTTTCTCACTGGTTGTATCAGATACGACCATGTCAGGGAAAGCCCACTCTGGTATGGTCGTATCTGATACGACTGTGCCAGGCAAGTGGTTAAATGCCTCTGCCTTTCAATCAGCAGGGGCTGCGTGCGACCACGCAGGACTCATTCTGCACATGAGCAGAACGGGTCCCCGCACGCGCGGATTCCCAATAATCGGGAATCTGTGTACTTAGGGCTCTAGTTACTAAGCAGTGTTAGGAGACAGAGTGAAAAGTGATAAGGTACCAGCCAATCAGCTCCTAACTGCCATCTCACAGGTTGTGTTTGAAAAATGACAGTTAGGAGCTGATTGGCTGGTACCTTATCACTTTTCACTCTGTCTCCTAACACTGCGTAGTAACTAGACCCCTCTCAGCATATGTATTTTTTGCCTCAAAATAATGAAAACTGTATGAAGTAGCAGATTAGACAGAATGATGCCAGTGCCTCAATTTGTCCTTATACATCTCAGTTCTCCAGGTCCCGCGAGACTCTGCTAGCGCCAGGCGTCTTTTCTTGCCAAATATTGCGTCTAAGTCGCATACAAGTGTTGCATATCAAATTAATCAGCACAGTCTGCTGGTTCGTTCTAGTCGCATCACATTGCGACTTAGACATATCTTCGCCCAAAAAAAAAAAAAAAAAGACGCCCGCCGCTAGCAGAGTTGCACCGGACCTGGGGGCTCACTCATGCCAAGTAAGACGCGTTGCATGGCGCACTGAGGCGAGATGTACGAGGACACATCTATACGTTCCATGAATTTTGCATCTTCATTCGCTAATAGTGTACTAAGTATTTAGAATTAGTATTTTATTGCAAAATAATTGGTATAAAGTAGCAAATTAAGATGTATATTTTCAGAAAGTTGCATGGCGCGTCTAAGACGCAAAGTCCGTGACCGCCAAATGAGGCCATTTTAGGATAGCTGAATATGGGGACACATTTTATATACTATTTGATTACAGGAATTATAATAATCTTTTATATTATTATTATTATTAGGTTTCTTTTGTTTGTATGAAACTAGTTCTCACAAGTGCAAAGATAATCTCATGTATATACCAGTTACTTATATCTCCTTACACTAAGAGATTTGTATAGAAAGATATCAGAATAACTTTCCCATGCCGCTGAAGGAACGCTATGGTGTGAAACGCGTGGAGAACGGTGTGACGTAGCGCTGGAGCACAGGGATTTTATTCCAGCTCTTCCTCTCTGTGTACAGATAATACCATGCTTACCTTACTGTGAGTGATGCTATGCACCTTTGTAATTACACATTATATACCACCCCAGAACGTTTCTTTTCTTCTCTGTAAGCGAATATTGGCTCAGCCCATAAACTAGCTGGATCCATAGACGGCCATTGGAGCACTTCCAACATGTCCTCCGCTCACCGCCGTTCAGGAGATTGCGCACACGCTGCTATTTTTTTGATTCTTTAGCGCGTAATGTTTCTGTTGCTCCCGTGAGCTCCTTCTCTTCATGCCCAGCAAATACAACTCGCGGTCAAACAGCCCCGCGGCCAGCGGAATGCTGAAATGTAATAAGGGGACATAAGAGGCGCCAGTAAAGCTTGAACGCACAGTTCTGATAATCATATAACAGCTGTAAATTGCTCAAAATAAAAATAAATGTAAAATAATAAAAGACATGACGTTTCCCTTGTCTACGTGATGCTGCGTTCTACAGCTCTGGCACCGTCATGCCAGGCAAAGACCTGGTATTATAATATGGCTACTGGCACTGGGCTAACCGATGACGCATCACTATACAGCAGGGAATCCCAAACTCTGTCCTCAAGCATCAACAGTCCAGGTTACAAGGATAGCCATGCTTGTGCACACATGGTATAATCAAACTGATGTACTAATTAGGTCACCTGTGCTTAAGCTTGGATATACTTAAAACCTGGACTGCTGAGGTGCCTCGAGGACAGAATTTGGGAACCATTGCTGTAAGATACATTAAGAAGCCGATTTTACCTGCTCCCGGGGTGGATGACTCAGTATCAGGCGGACACTCCGGGGATGAAGACTGATAGTATAATACCAATAATCTAAGATGCACATTCCTCACTTACTGTACATGTATCAGTTCCTCACTCCATACAAACAGAGCCTCCAGTTATATATTACCTTCTGCAGTGACATTGGTATATATCCTACATACTCCTATCATTACACCCCGGATGCCCTTTGAACTATGAAGACCAATCAGAAACTCACTTATCTCTTCCAGGTCTTATCCGTACTTCAAACAACCCAAACACCGGCCGATGGTCAGAAGTCTTTATCTCCGAGCAAGAATCGTATTTGAGGACACGGATGTCACCTTTATGCCGACTCTTGTACAGCACCCTGTCCTGCAGTGATAGACATAATAATATAGTAACTTCGCAAACTGTAACACTGTCACGTCTGTCACCTGTACAGAAGAGGGTAAGCCGCGTCCCCGATGCTCTACAGTCATTTCACAGGTTGTGGCAAAAGCTTTTGCAATTTATTCAAGAATGTGCAAATTAATAACGGGGGCGGGGCAATGAGCGAACTAGCGAGTCGGGGCGGGGCAATGAGCGAACTAGCGAGCCGGGGCAATGAGCGAACTAGCGAGCCGGGGCAATGAGCGAACTAGCGAGCCGGGGCAATGAGCGAACTAGCGAGCCGGGGCAATGAGCGAACTAGCGAGCCGGGGCAATGAGCGAACTAGCGAGCCGGGGCAAGGCATTGTGAGCGGATGCATGGAACACATCATGCAATCCCCTAAAACATGCTTACCTCTGCCCTAATACATGGCTGTAACACATAGACCAGTAACCTGCAGCTCTTACCGTGTAGGACGGGGTTCTCTCCTTTGACGAGGAGTCATATTTGTCACAGCCAACATCAAACTTATACGTGGGGGGGAAGTTAATTGTGGCTTCTTCAAACCCTTTAAATATGGATCCTGGAAGTAAACATATTTCATATTTTATTTTTCTTTAAGTCAGTAGCCTTCAGGACAATAGCCTACAGGACAAGAGCCTACAGGACAAGAGCCTACAGGACAAGAGCCTACAGGACAAGAGCCTACAGGACAATAGCCTACAGGACAAGAGCCTACAGGACAAGAGCCTACAGGACAAGAGCCTACAGGACAAGAGCCGGGCACCACAGAATAAAGCTCTATAAAATCCTTAGTTTTCTGGCTTTAAGAAGAACCTCAATCATTTTGTCAGAGCCCCTTAAGCAGGGTACACACTATACCATATTTGGTGCAATCTTGGTACTCTCGACCAATCTGCAGGACATCATATAGTGTACGCACCAAACCCTCGTTTACTGCATTGTCCCATTTGCTGTCCTGCGAGTCATATTGGATGATGCAACGAACGATTTGGTGCACAACCGCACATAGGGTCTCATTCAGACCCGCACGCGAGTGCTGTACGCTCGCAAGCGGGACGATGTTACCATATGCGCATGCGCACGACGGAGGCGCCTCCGTCGTGCGCATGCGCGAGACCCGGCGAGCGACGGGGAATCCGTCGCTCGGGGTCTCGCACCAAAGGGGGCGTGCTGTCGATGGTGATTGACAGCACGCCCCCTTTGGTGAGCGTGCCGGGGGCGTGGCTGCCCAGACGGGCATTCCCATGGGAATGCCTACCGTCTGGGTCCGGCCCCACTGACATCACTAGTGATGTCAGTGGGAGTGCTCTCGGCTCTGATAGAGCCAAAAGCACTCCGGGCTTGCGGCAGACGAGACCCTACCACAAGGGTCTCGTCGCAAGCCCGATGGTCGCGATGGTCATCTTTTTGGCCGCTCGCATTAGCTGTGGGTGGTCACCCACAGCTATGCGAGCGGCCAGGAGGCCGCACCATTTTCAGCTAGGCCGGCCCTGATTCAGAGCGAGCGCTCTGGTCAGAACGTCCGGCTCTGAATCAGGCCCTTAGTGTACAGGAAAAACAATTCAATACACTTTTCAGCCCATGGCATAATTGTTGATACTTCTCACCACCGTTGTTCCGCTGCGTGCGCCATCTTGGTGGTTTATGAATGCAACTACTGTTCAGTTGAAAACCGATGACCTGTATGCAATAGCGCCCTCACTTGCAGAGCGTTTGCGTGCAGTAATGTTCTGCCTGGAGCCACTTGTGTACCTAGACGCAAGCCCCAGCCATCAGAGCAGGAGCTGATAGAGAGCACAACCCATTCCTGATTCCAAGAGGGAAAGCTCCATAATCTCTGCCTCCACCAAGGGATTTCTAAGACTTGTAAGCAGGATGGTTGGAGAGAAATTGGATTCTGATCACACTGATTGAGTAGGTCCAGTTGAAGAGTCCTCAAATTTCACGTTGGCCAACGCCTACATTGGATGAGAACATTCCTAGAAGGTCAAGACGATTCCTTACTGGCACGATTTGTGGAGAAGGAAGTCGATATGCTAGATGGAGAAATTTGAGTTTTTCTTCTGCTAAAGACCCTTTATAGTTTGCTGCATATATTCATACTGCCCAGGAGATATACTGTAGCTGTTGAGAAGGCCCCTGATGACTTTTGGCTGGACTAATGAGGCAACCGTGCTCTTGTAGAAAGCTCATCACCTGGGCCATCTTGCGTCTGGTGACGCTACGAGAAGATCCACCATGTACGGTCAATTACATGATCCCTTGTTTTCAGAGAGTGGCCATAAGAACCACCAGCACTTTGGTGAAGGTCCTTGGAGGAGACAAATGGGAGGCAGGTGACCTGGAAATTGTGGCAAAGGACAGAATCTGAGAAAGTGAGGATGTGGAGCTATAAACAGGAGTATGGAGACCCACATGTGGTAGATCTACAGAGGTAAGGAAGTCTCGTTCCTCTACCATCTGCAGAATAAGCTGTACAAAGTCCATGCAGAAATGCTTTGCATAAATATATCAATTGTGTAATAGCTCCAGTTCCACTGGAGAGGACAGAAATTGGGATTTCATGAAGATATTCCCTCTGTGCATAAACTGGAAATCTACCCTATATGATATATATCTCGACCAATCTGCAGGACCATCGCATAGTGTACGCCCAAATCCCTCGTTCATTGCATCGTCTTATTTGCTGTATTGAGAAGCTATTGGTCTATAGCGTTGAGCCTCCCATGTCTCTGCCTACCTTAACATTCAGCCTACCACAGGACTCTGCAGAGGCTGGTCTAGAAAAGCGTAAGTGTGAGGCCTTTGGTCTCTGCTAGCCTTCCTTATTCCTGTCGGAATTAAAGGGTGCTTAAATGTAGTAGCACCAAACTGCAGAAGATACAGCTTCGCTGGCTGAAAGCTTTGTGCTTCGTTGAACTGCTACTTCTAGTTTTCTTCTCCCGCAGCAAATACTGTAGTTCCAGCAATCTTCTGAATCACTGAGTCCAGTTATTCCCCAAACACAAAATCTCCAACAACTGGAAGAGCGGTTAAACAATACTTTGACTGTGGGTCAGCTGCCCGTGTACCGCAAGGCTCTCCTGGCGGATCAGTCCTCTGTGGGCCATTAGGCTGTCCAGGCCGGGTCAGTCACCTTGGGTCATAAGACTCTCCTTGTAGGGTCAGTCATCCGTGAGCCATAAGGCTATCCTGGCGAGGTCAGTCATCCGTGGGCCATAAGGCTCTCCTGGCGGGGTCAGTCACCTATGGGCCATAAAGGCTCCCCTGGCAGGGTCAGGTACCCAGGGGCAATAAGGCTCTCCTGGTGGTCAGTTACCCAGGGTCAATAAGGCTCTCCTGGCGGGGTCAGTCACCTATGGGCCATAAAGGCTCCCCTGGCAGGGTCAGGTACCCAGGGGCAATAAGGCTCTCCTGGTGGTCAGTTACCCAGGGTCAATAAGGCTCTCCTGGCGGGGTCAGTCACCTATGGGCCATAAAGGCTCCCCTGGCAGGGTCAGGTACCCAGGGGCAATAAGGCTATCCTGGCGAGGTCAGTCATCCGTGGGCCATAAGGCTCTCCTGGCTGGGTCAGTCACCTATGGGCCATAAAGGCTCCCCTGGCAGGGTCAGGTACCCAGGGGCAATAAGGCTCTCCTGGTGGTCAGTTACCCAGGGTCAATAAGGCTCTCCAGGCGGGGTCAGTCACCTATGGGCCATAAAGGCTCCCCTGGCACGGTCAGGTACCCAGGGGCAATAAGGCTCTCCTGGTGGTCAGTTACCCAGGGTCAATAAGGCTCTCCTGGCGACTACTGCCAGAGTGATTCCACTGAATGGGAAGGAAATTGCATCCAGAGAAGCATCACGAAGAAAATACATACCTTCCTGCCTTACTTCAATGCTCTTAAAAGTAAGTTTCTCTTGCCTATACCTATGAATAGTCTCTGCCTATACTCTAAGCGCTCTGGAGACTGAAGCCACAGCCATTAAGTCTTGCCCCGAAGAGACCGCTTCCGTGATCCCACATATAGGATGCTTCACGGCCCTTCACCTTCGAATGGATTAGTTGTACACAGCCTTACACATTATTGAGAAGCTTCTTCATCCTGAAAATGATACAGAGAAATCAGGCCCTGATTCAGAGCCGCTCGTAAGCGGCCGCTCGTTCGTTCTGACCGATGTTCGCACATCTGCGCATGCGTACGGATTTTAATACGCATGCGCAAACCAGTCAGTGCGGACGAAAATCGTTTGTTCGCTATATAGCGAATGCCTGCTATTTTGAGTGACAGGAGGAGGCGTATGTGGGTGGTAACAGGGGAAGGTGCTTGAAAACGGGGGTGTGGAATTCGAACGCAGGCGTGCTTAAAGGTCAAAACGGGCGTTTTAAGGGAGTGCATAAATAATCCAGCAGCGTCATTGACCACGTTACTTGTTTTTTTTTTACTCAGAACTGCTCGCAAAATAGCGGTTGAAAAAACCAGCCACAAGAATAGCGAGCAGTTCATACGCTGTTCGATGTACTCGATTAATCTAATAAATAGCGGACATGACGTATGGTGCGAGCGGCAAGGGGGCGTATTTTTCAAAATTACAACCGCAAGTTTTGCTCGCTCGTTCAGACTTAGAGGCGTGAACAGACCGCAATTAGCGAACAGCTCATTTGAATAGCCACCCCTTGTTTTAGAACGAACGACCGCAAATAGCGAGCGGCTCTGAATGAGGGCCTTAGTCTCTTACGATGACTGTTACATCTGTGGACCTAGTCCCATCCTTGATTAATGAGATCATTAATAATCCAATGCACTAGATAGACTCTGCTTGGAAGAGCCACAAAAAGGGAATCTTGGATGGGAGCCGGAGCTGGGGCATCACCTATCCTGATGGTCTTGGGCATCACCTATCCTGATGGTCTTGTTAATGTGCCAAAGCCGAACAGTCACAACATCAGGGTTAAAGGACTCTGGCTCTTCCTCAATCCCTTCGGACTCATTACCCGGTGACGAGAGAAGCCAGGGACTGGCTGGCACCTGAGGCATCAGCCTCTGCTTCCTCCATGTCAACACTTACCGATCTGGGTCTCTTCTACCCCGGTAACTGAATTAAGCTCTCCCTAGAGACATCACCCAGGTGATTATTTCTGTAATCTGTTCGGGAGGCGGAGACGGGGTATGTTTGGGCTGAGGGCTACAATCCACATATAGAGCCCCTATATAATCATCAGCTACAGTAAAGGTTTATCACAAGCAGCACACGAGGAGTTTAGCTCATGTTCTTCTCTCCGGCAGGGTCTGAGAGTACGGAGAAGGAAAGGATACAACTAAACTTACTTACAAACTTTCCAAGAAAGTGCCCTGCAGGGGCTTATCTAGGGAGGGTGCTCATCAGCCTTATGGGGTGCGCTCAGGCTCCTCCTTCACACTGTGCACATACAGCAGTGTCCAGCTTCCTCATTGGTCAGTACGGCGAGACGCCTGTGACCTCCTGGCGTGCTCAGTAATAAAGACGGGGACAGCTGAATCTCCAGAACCGTGTTTGCTATTTCGAGGCTACTTGGGTAGCCAACCCTGTCCCTGCTTGTATTCCAGGAGATACTGTATGTCCCAAGGACCATCCAGTAAGACAGGACGCAAACGCTCCACAGTGACACTTACACACACACACACGCGCCTCCCTCAGCTGAGACAGGACGCAAACGCTCCACAGTGACACTTACACACACACACGCCTCCCTCAGCTGAGACAGGACGCAAACGCTCCACAGTGACACTTACACACACACACACGCCTCCCTCAGCTGAGACAGGACGCAAACGCTCCACAGTGACACTTACACACACACACGCCTCCCTCAGCTGAGACAGGACGCAAACGCTCCACAGTGACACTTACACACACACACACACACACGCCTCCCTCAGCTGAGACAGGACGCAAACGCTCCACAGTGACACTTACACACACACACACGCGCCTCCCTCAGCTGAGACAGGACGCAAACGCTCCACAGTGACACTTACACACACGCGCCTCCCTCAGCTGAGACAGGACGCAAACGCTCCACAGTGACACTTACACACACACACACGCGCCTCCCTCAGCTGAGACAGGACGCAAACGTTCCACAGTGACACTTACACACACACACACGCGCCTCCCTCAGCTGAGACAGGACACAAACGCTCCACAGTGACACAGACACACACACGCGTGCCTCCCTCAGCTGAGACAGGACACAACCGCTCCACAGTGACACTTACACACACACACACACACACACACGTGCCTCCCTCAGCTGAGACAGGACACAAACGCTCCACAGTGACACTTACACACACACACGCCTCCCTCAGCTGAGACAGGACACAAACGCTCCACAGTGACACTTACACACACACACACGCCTCCCTCAGCTGAGACAGGACGCAAACGCTCCACAGTGACACTTACACACACACACGCCTCCCTCAGCTGAGACAGGACACAAACGCTCCACAGTGACACTTACACACACACACGCCTCCCTCAGCTGAGACAGGACGCAAACGCTCCACAGTGACACTTACACACACACACGCCTCCCTCAGCTGAGACAGGACACAAACGCTCCACAGTGACACTTACACACACACACACACACACGCCTCCCTCAGCTGAGACAGGACGCAAACGCTCCACAGTGACACTTACACACACGCGCCTCCCTCAGCTGAGACAGGACACAAACGCTCCACAGTGACACTTACACACACACACACACGCGCCTCCCTCAGCTGAGACAGGACGCAAACGCTCCACAGTGACACTTACACACACACACGCCTCCCTCAGCTGAGACAGGACACAAACGCTCCACAGTGACACTTACACACACACACACACGCCTCCCTCAGCTGAGACAGGACGCAAACGCTCCACAGTGACACTTACACACACACGCGCCTCCCTCAGCTGAGACAGGACACAAACGCTCCACAGTGACACAGACACACACACGCGTGCCTCCCTCAGCTGAGACAGGACACAACCGCTCCACAGTGACACTTACACACACACACACACACACACACACACACGTGCCTCCCTCAGCTGAGACAGGACACAAACGCTCCACAGTGACACTTACACACACACACACACGCCTCCCTCAGCTGAGACAGGACGCAAACGCTCCACAGTGACACTTACACACACACACACGCCTCCCTCAGCTGAGACAGGACGCAAACGCTCCACAGTGACACTTACACACACACACGCCTCCCTCAGCTGAGACAGGACGCAAACGCTCCACAGTGACACTTACACACACACACGCCTCCCTCAGCTGAGACAGGACACAAACGCTCCACAGTGACACTTACACACACACACACGCGCCTCCCTCAGCTGAGACAGGACGCAAACGCTCCACAGTGACACTTACACACACACACACACGCCTCCCTCAGCTGAGACAGGACGCAAACGCTCCACAGTGACACTTACACACACACACACGCGCCTCCCTCAGCTGAGACAGGACGCAAACGCTCCACAGTGACACTTACACACACACACACGCGCCTCCCTCAGCTGAGACAGGACGCAAACGCTCCACAGTGACACTTACACACACACACACGCCTCCCTCAGCTGAGACAGGACGCAAACGCTCCACAGTGACACTTACACACACACACACACGCGCCTCCCTCAGCTGAGACAGGACGCAAACGCTCCACAGTGACACTTACACACACACACGCGCCTCCCTCAGCTGAGACAGGACACAAACGCTCCACAGTGACACAGACACACACACGCGTGCCTCCCTCAGCTGAGACAGGACACAAACGCTCCACAGTGACACTTACACACACACACACACACACACGCCTCCCTCAGCTGAGACAGGACGCAAACGCTCCACAGTGACACTTACACACACACACGCCTCCCTCAGCTGAGACAGGACACAAACGCTCCACAGTGACACTTACACACACACACACGCGCCTCCCTCAGCTGAGACAGGACGCAAACGCTCCACAGTGACACTTACACACACACGCCTCCCTCAGCTGAGACAGGACACAACCGCTCCACAGTGACACTTACACACACACACACGCCTCCCTCAGCTGAGACAGGACACAAACGCTCCACAGTGACACTTACACACACACACGCACCTCCCTCAGCTGAGACAGGACACAAACGCTCCACAGTGACACTTACAGACACACACACACACACGCGCCTCCCTCAGCTGAGACAGGACACAAACGCTCCACAGTGACACTTACACACACACACGCCTCCCTCAGCTGAGACAGGACGCAAACGCTCCACAGTGACACTTACACACACACACACACGCGCCTCCCTCAGCTGAGACAGGACGCAAACGCTCCACAGTGACACTTACACACACACACACGCCTCCCTCAGCTGAGACAGGACGCAAACGCTCCACAGTGACACTTACACACACACACACGCGCCTCCCTCAGCTGAGACAGGACACAAACGCTCCACAGTGACACAGACACACACACGCGTGCCTCCCTCAGCTGAGACAGGACACAACCGCTCCACAGTGACACTTACACACACACACACACACGTGCCTCCCTCAGCTGAGACAGGACACAAACGCTCCACAGTGACACTTACACACACACACGCCTCCCTCAGCTGAGACAGGACACAAACGCTCCACAGTGACACTTACACACACACACGCCTCCCTCAGCTGAGACAGGACGCAAACGCTCCACAGTGACACTTACACACACACACACACACGCCTCCCTCAGCTGAGACAGGACACAACCGCTCCACAGTGACACTTACACACACACACACACGTGCCTCCCTCAGCTGAGACAGGACACAAACGCTCCACAGTGACACTTACACACACACACGCGCCTCCCTCAGCTGAGACAGGACACAAACGCTCCACAGTGACACTTACACACATACGCGCCTCCCTCAGCTGAGACAGGACGCAAACGCTCCACAGTGACACTTACACACACACACACACGCCTCCCTCAGCTGAGACAGGACACAACCGCTCCACAGTGACACTTACACACACACACACGCCTCCCTCAGCTGAGACAGGACACAAACGGTCCACAGTGACACTTACACACACACACGCCTCCCTCAGCTGAGACAGGACGCAAACGCTCCACAGTGACACTTACACACATACGCGCCTCCCTCAGCTGAGACAGGACACAAACGCTCCACAGTGACACTTACACACACACACGCCTCCCTCAGCTGAGACAGGACGCAAACGCTCCACAGTGACACTTACACACACACGCACGCCTCCCTCAGCTGAGACAGGACACAAACGGTCCACAGTGACACTTACACACACACGCCTCCCTCAGCTGAGACAGGACGCAAACGCTCCACAGTGACACTTACACACACACGCGCCTCCCTCAGCTGAGACAGGACACAACCGCTCCACAGTGACACTTACACACACACACACGCCTCCCTCAGCTGAGACAGGACACAAACGGTCCACAGTGACACTTACACACACACACGCCTCCCTCAGCTGAGACAGGACGCAAACGCTCCACAGTGACACTTACACACATACGCGCCTCCCTCAGCTGAGACAGGACACAAACGCTCCACAGTGACACTTACACACACACACGCCTCCCTCAGCTGAGACAGGACGCAAACGCTCCACAGTGACACTTACACACACACACGCCTCCCTCAGCTGAGACAGGACGCAAACGCTCCACAGTGACACTTACACACACACGCGCCTCCCTCAGCTGAGAGGACACAAACGCTCCACAGTGACACTTACACACACACACACACGCGCCTCCCTCAGCTGAGACAGGACACAAACGCTCCACAGTGACACTTACACACACACACACGCGCCTCCCTCAGCTGAGACAGGACACAAACGCTCCACAGTGACACTTACACACACACACGCCTCCCTCAGCTGAGACAGGATGCAAACGCTCCACAGTGACACTTACACACACACGCGCCTCCCTCAGCTGAGAGGACACAAACGCTCCACAGTGACACTTACACACACACACACGCGCCTCCCTCAGCTGAGACAGGACACAAACGCTCCACAGTGACACTTACACACACACACGCCTCCCTCAGCTGAGACAGGACGCAAACGCTCCACAGTGACACTTACACACACACGCGCCTCCCTCAGCTGAGAGGACACAAACGCTCCAGAGTGACACTTACACACACACACACGCGCCTCCCTCAGCTGAGACAGGACACAAACGCTCCACAGTGACACTTACACACACACACACGCCTCCCTCAGCTGAGACAGGACACAAACGCTCCACAGTGACACTTACACACACACACACGCGCCTCCCTCAGCTGAGACAGGACACAAACGCTCCACAGTGACACTTACACACACACACACACGCCTCCCTCAGCTGAGACAGGACGCAAACGCTCCACAGTGACACTTACACACACACGCGCCTCCCTCAGCTGAGACAGGACACAAACGCTCCACAGTGACACTTACACACACACACACGCCTCCCTCAGCTGAGACAGGACACAAACGCTCCACAGTGACACAGACACACACACGCGTGCCTCCCTCAGCTGAGACAGGACACAAACGCTCCACAGTGACACTTACACACACACACGCGCCTCCCTCAGCTGAGACAGGACACAAACGCTCCACAGTGACACTTACACACACACACACACACACGCCTCCCTCAGCTGAGACAGGACACAAACGCTCCACAGTGACACTTACACACACACATACGCCTCCCTCAGCTGAGACAGGACACAAACGCTCCACAGTGACACTTACAGACACGCGCCTCCCTCAGCTGAGACAGGACACAAACGCTCCACAGTGACACTTACACACACACACGCGCGCCTCCCTCAGCTGAGACAGGACACAAACGCTCCACAGTGACACTTACACACACACACGCGCCTCCCTCAGCTGAGACAGGACGCAAACGCTCCACAGTGACACTTACACACACACACACGCCTCCCTCAGCTGAGACAGGACACAAACGCTCCACAGTGACACTTACAGACACACACACACACACGCGCCTCCCTCAGCTGAGACAGGACACAAACGCTCCACAGTGACACAGACGCGCCTCACTCAGCTGAGACAGGACGCAAACGCTCCACAGTGACACTTACACACACACGCGCCTCACTCAGCTGAGACAGGACGCAAACGCTCCACAGTGACACTTACACACACACACGCGCCTCCCTCAGCTGAGACAGGACACAAACGCTCCACAGTGACACTTACACACGCGCCTCCCTCAGCTGAGAAAGGACACAAACGCTCCACAGTGACACTTACACACACACACACGCGCCTCCCTCAGCTGAGACAGGATGCAAACGCTCCACAGTGACACTTACACACACACGCGCCTCCCTCAGCTGAGAGGACACAAACGCTCCACAGTGACACTTACACACACACACACGCGCCTCCCTCAGCTGAGACAGGACACAAACGCTCCACAGTGACACTTACACACACACACGCCTCCCTCAGCTGAGACAGGACGCAAACGCTCCACAGTGACACTTACACACACACACACACGCCTCCCTCAGCTGAGACAGGACACAAACGCTCCACAGTGACACTTACACACACACACACGCCTCCCTCAGCTGAGACAGGACACAAACGCTCCACAGTGACACTTACACACACACACACGCGCCTCCCTCAGCTGAGACAGGACACAAACGCTCCACAGTGACACTTACACACACACACACGCCTCCCTCAGCTGAGACAGGACGCAAACGCTCCACAGTGACACTTACACACACACGCGCCTCCCTCAGCTGAGACAGGACACAAACGCTCCACAGTGACACTTACACACACACACACGCCTCCCTCAGCTGAGACAGGACACAAACGCTCCACAGTGACACAGACACACACACGCGTGCCTCCCTCAGCTGAGACAGGACACAAACGCTCCACAGTGACACTTACACACACACACACACACACGCCTCCCTCAGCTGAGACAGGACACAAACGCTCCACAGTGACACTTACACACACACATACGCCTCCCTCAGCTGAGACAGGACACAAACGCTCCACAGTGACACTTACAGACACGCGCCTCCCTCAGCTGAGACAGGACACAAACGCTCCACAGTGACACTTACAGACACACACACGCGCGCCTCCCTCAGCTGAGACAGGACACAAACGCTCCACAGTGACACTTACACACACACACGCGCCTCCCTCAGCTGAGACAGGACGCAAACGCTCCACAGTGACACTTACACACACACACACGCCTCCCTCAGCTGAGACAGGACACAAACGCTCCACAGTGACACTTACAGACACACACACACACACGCGCCTCCCTCAGCTGAGACAGGACACAAACGCTCCACAGTGACACTTACACACACACACACACGCCTCCCTCAGCTGAGACAGGACACAAACGCTCCACAGTGACACAGACGCGCCTCCCTCAGCTGAGACAGGACGCAAACGCTCCACAGTGACACTTACAGACACACACACGCGCCTCCCTCAGCTGAGACAGGACCCAACCGCTCCACAGTGACACTTGCACACACACACGCGCCTCCCTCAGCTGAGACAGGACACAAACGCTCCACAGTGACACTTACACACGCGCCTCCCTCAGCTGAGAAAGGACCCAAACGCTCCACAGTGACACTTACACACACACACACGCCTCCCTCAGCTGAGACAGGACACAAACGCTCCACAGTGACACTTACACACGCGCCTCCCTCAGCTGAGACAGGACCCAACCGCTCCACAGTGACACTTACACACACACACACACACACGCGCGCCTCCCTCAGCTGAGACAGGACACAAACGCTCCACAGTGACACTTACACACACACGCGCCTCCCTCAGCTGAGAGGACACAAACGCTCCACAGTGACACTTACAGACACACACACGCGCGCCTCCCTCAGCTGAGACAGGACCCAACCGCTCCACAGTGACACTTACACACACACGCGCCTCCCTCAGCTGAGACAGGACGCAAACGCTCCACAGTGATACTTACACACACACACGCGCCTCCCTCAGCTGAGACAGGACGCAAACGCTCCACAGTGACACTTACACACACACACGCGCCTCCCTCAGCTGAGACAGGACACAAACGCTCCACAGTGACACTTACACACACACACACGCCTCCCTCAGCTGAGACAGGACACAAACGCTCCACAGTGACACTTACAGACACACACACACGCGCCTCCCTCAGCTGAGACAGGACACAAACGCTCCACAGTGACACTTACACACACACACACCTCCCTCAGCTGAGACAGGACACAACCGCTCCACAGTGACACTTACACACACGCGCCTCCCTCAGCTGAGACAGGACACAAACGCTCCACAGTGACACTTACAGACACGCGCCTCCCTCAGCTGAGACAGGACGCAAACGCTCCACAGTGACACTCACAGACACACGTGCCTCCCTCAGCTGAGACAGGACGCAAACGCTCCACAGTGACATTTACACACACACGCGCCTCCCTCAGCTGAGAGGACACAAACGCTCCACAGTGACACTTACAGACACACACACGCGCCTCCCTCAGCTGAGACAGGACACAAACGCTCCACAGTGACACTTACACACACACACGTGCCTCCCTCAGCTGAGACAGGACCCAAACGCTCCACAGTGACACTTACACACACACACACGCCTCCCTCAGCTGAGACAGGACACAAACGCTCCACAGTGACACTTACACACACACACACGCGCCTCCCTCAGCTGAGACAGGACCCAACCGCTCCACAGTGACACTTACACACACACACACACGCGCCTCCCTCAGCTGAGACAGGACACAAACGCTCCACAGTGACACTTACACACACACACACACGCGCCTCCCTCAGCTGATACAGGACACAAACGCTCCACAGTGACACAGACACACACACGCGCCTCCCTCAGCTGAGACAGGACCCAACCGCTCCACAGTGACACAGACACACACACCTCCCTCAGCTGAGACAGGACACAAACGCTCCACAGTAACACTTACACACACACACACACACACACGCGCCTCACTCAGCTGAGACAGGACCCAACCGCTCCACAGTGACACTTACACACACACACACACACACGCGCCTCCCTCAGCTGAGACAGGACGCAAACGCTCCACAGTGACACTTACAGACACACACACGCGCCTCCCTCAGCTGAGACAGGACACAAACGCTCCACAGTGACACTTACACACACACACACGCGCCTCCCTCAGCTGAGACAGGACGCAAACGCTCCACAGTGACACTTACACATACACACGCGCGCCTCCCTCAGCTGAGACATGACGCAAACGCTCCACAGTGACACTTACACACACACGCGCCTCCCTCAGCTGAGACAGGACACAAACGCTCCACAGTGACACTTACACACACACACGCGCCTCCCTCAGCTGAGACAGGACACAAACGCTCCACAGTGACACTTACACACACACACGCGCCTCCCTCAGCTGAGACAGGACACAAACGCTCCACAGTGACACTTACACACACACACACGCCTCCCTCAGCTGAGACAGGACACAAACGCTCCACAGTGACACAGACACACACACACACGCCTCCCTCAGCTGAGACAGGACACAAACGCTCCACAGTGACACTTACACACACACACACGCGCCTCCCTCAGCTGAGACAGGACCCAAACGCTCCACAGTGACACTTACACACACGCGCCTCCCTCAGCTGAGACAGGACGCAAACGCTCCACAGTGACACTTACACACACACACGCCTCCCTCAGCTGAGACAGGACCCAACCGCTCCCCATTGACACTTACACACACACACGCCTCCCTCAGCTGAGACAGGACGCAAACGCTCCACAGTGACACTTACACACACACACGCGCCTCCCTCAGCTGAGACAGGACACAAACGCTCCACAGTGACACTTACACACACACACACGCCTCCCTCAGCTGAGACAGGACACAAACGCTCCACAGTGACACTTACACACACACACGTGCCTCCCTCAGCTGAGACAGGACGCAAACGCTCCACAGTGACACTTACACACACGCGCCTCCCTCAGCTGAGACAGGACCCAAACGCTCCACAGTGACACTTACACACACGCGCCTCCCTCAGCTGAGACAGGACCCAACCGCTCCCCATTGACACTTACACACACACACACGCGCCTCCCTCAGCTGAGACAGGACACAAACGCTCCACAGTGACACTTACACACACACACGCGCCTCCCTCAGCTGAGACAGGACGCAAACGCTCCACAGTGACACTTACACACACACACGCGCCTCCCTCAGCTGAGACAGGACGCAAACGCTCCACAGTGACACTTACACACACACACACGCCTCCCTCAGCTGAGACAGGACACAAACGCTCCACAGTGACACTTACACACATACACACGCGCCTCCCTCAGCTGACAGGACACAAACGCTCCACAGTGACACTTACACACACACACGCGCCTCCCTCAGCTGAGACAGGACGCAAACGCTCCACAGTGACACTTACAGACACACACACGCGCCTCCCTCAGCTGAGACAGGACACAACCGCTCCACAGTGACACTTACACACACACACGCCTCCCTCAGCTGAGACAGGACACAAACGCTCCACAGTGACACTTACAGACACACACACGCGCCTCCCTCAGCTGAGACAGGACACAAACGCTCCACAGCGACACTTACAGACACACACACGCGCCTCCCTCAGCTGAGACAGGACCCAAACGCTCCACAGTGACACTTACACACACGCGCCTCCCTCAGCTGAGACAGGACACAAACGCTCCACAGTGACACTTACACACACACACGCGCCTCCCTCAGCTGAGACAGGACACAAACGCTCCACAGTAACACTTACAGACACACACACGCGCCTCCCTCAGCTGAGACAGGACGCAAACGCTCCACAGTGACACTTACAGACACACACACGCGCCTCCCTCAGCTGAGACAGGACGCAAACGCTCCACAGTGACACTTACAGACACACACACGCGCCTCCCTCAGCTGAGACAGGACCCAACCGCTCCCCATTGACACTTACAGACACACACACACGTGCCTCCCTCAGCTGAGACAGGACGCAAACGCTCCACAGTGACACTTACAGACACACGCGCCTCCCTCAGCTGAGACAGGACGCAAACGCTCCACAGTAACACTTACAGACACACACACACACGCGCCTCCCTCAGCTGAGACAGGACACAAACGCTCCACAGTGACACTTACACACACACACGCGCCTCCCTCAGCTGAGACAGGACACAAACGCTCCACAGTAACACTTACAGACACACACACGCGCCTCCCTCAGCTGAGACAGGACCCAACCGCTCCCCATTGACACTTACAGACACACACACACGTGCCTCCCTCAGCTGAGACAGGACGCAAACGCTCCACAGTGACACTTACAGACACACACACACACGCGCCTCCCTCAGCTGAGACAGGACACAAACGCTCCACAGTGACACTTACACACACACACGCGCCTCCCTCAGCTGAGACAGGACACAAACGCTCCACAGTAACACTTACAGACACACACACGCGCCTCCCTCAGCTGAGACAGGACACAACCGCTCCACAGTGACACTTACACACACACACGCCTCCCTCAGCTGAGACAGGACACAAACGCTCCACAGTGACACTTACAGACACACACACGCGCCTCCCTCAGCTGAGACAGGACACAAACGCTCCACAGCGACACTTACAGACACACACACGCGCCTCCCTCAGCTGAGACAGGACCCAAACGCTCCACAGTGACACTTACACACACGCGCCTCCCTCAGCTGAGACAGGACACAAACGCTCCACAGTGACACTTACACACACACACGCGCCTCCCTCAGCTGAGACAGGACACAAACGCTCCACAGTAACACTTACAGACACACACACGCGCCTCCCTCAGCTGAGACAGGACGCAAACGCTCCACAGTGACACTTACAGACACACACACGCGCCTCCCTCAGCTGAGACAGGACGCAAACGCTCCACAGTGACACTTACAGACACACACACGCGCCTCCCTCAGCTGAGACAGGACCCAACCGCTCCCCATTGACACTTACAGACACACACACACGTGCCTCCCTCAGCTGAGACAGGACGCAAACGCTCCACAGTGACACTTACAGACACACGCGCCTCCCTCAGCTGAGACAGGACGCAAACGCTCCACAGTAACACTTACAGACACACACACACACGCGCCTCCCTCAGCTGAGACAGGACACAAACGCTCCACAGTGACACTTACACACACACACGCGCCTCCCTCAGCTGAGACAGGACACAAACGCTCCACAGTAACACTTACAGACACACACACGCGCCTCCCTCAGCTGAGACAGGACGCAAACGCTCCACAGTGACACTTACAGACACACACACGCGCCTCCCTCAGCTGAGACAGGACCCAACCGCTCCCCATTGACACTTACAGACACACACACACGTGCCTCCCTCAGCTGAGACAGGACGCAAACGCTCCACAGTGACACTTACAGACACACGCGCCTCCCTCAGCTGAGACAGGACGCAAACGCTCCACAGTAACACTTACACACACACACGCGCCTCCCTCAGCTGAGACAGGACCCAACCGCTCCCCATTGACACTTACAGACACACACACGCGCCTCCCTCAGCTGAGACAGGACACAAACGCTCCACAGTGACACTTAGACACGCGCCTCCCTCAGCTGAGACAGGACGCAAACGCTCCACAGTGACACTTACACACACACACACACACGCGCCTCCCTCAGCTGAGACAGGACACAAACGCTCCACAGTGACACTTACACACACACACGCGCCTCCCTCAGCTGAGACAGGACCCAACCGCTCCCCATTGACACTTACAGACACACACACGCGCCTCCCTCAGCTGAGACAGGACACAAACGCTCCACAGTGACACTTAGACACGCGCCTCCCTCAGCTGAGACAGGACGCAAACGCTCCACAGTGACACTTACACACACACACACACGCGCCTCCCTCAGCTGAGAGGACACAAACGCTCCACAGTGACACTTACAGACACACACACGCGCCTCCCTCAGCTGAGACAGGACGCAAACGCTCCACAGTGACACTTACACACACACACACACGCGCCTCCCTCAGCTGAGAGGACACAAACGCTCCACAGTGACACTTACAGACACACACACGCGCCTCCCTCAGCTGAGACAGGACACAAACGCTCCACAGTGACACTTACACACACACACACACGCGCCTCCCTCAGCTGAGACAGGACCCAACCGCTCCACAGTGACACTTACACACACACACACGCGCCTCCCTCAGCTGAGACAGGACGCAAACGCTCCACAGTGACACTTACAGACACACACACGCGCCTCCCTCAGCTGAGACAGGACGCAAACGCTCCACAGTGACACTTACACACGCGCGCCTCCCTCAGCTGAGACAGGACGCAAACGCTCCACAGTGACACAGACACACACACACACACACACACACGCGCCTCCCTCAGCTGAGACAGGACACAAACGCTCCACAGTGACACTTACACACACACACACGCGCCTCCCTCAGCTGAGACAGGACACAAACGCTCCACAGTGACACTTACACACACACACACACACGCGCCTCCCTCAGCTGAGACAGGACACAAACGCTCCACAGTAACACTTACACACACACACACACGCGCCTCACTCAGCTGAGACAGGACCCAACCGCTCCACAGTGACACTTACACACACACACACACACGCGCCTCCCTCAGCTGAGACAGGACGCAAACGCTCCACAGTGACACTTACAGACACACACGCCTCCCTCAGCTGAGACAGGACACAAACGCTCCACAGTGACACTTACACACACACACACGCGCCTCCCTCAGCTGAGACAGGACGCAAACGCTCCACAGTGACACTTACAGACACACACACACGCGCCTCCCTCAGCTGAGACAGGACGCAAACGCTCCACAGTGACACTTACACATACACACGCGCGCCTCCCTCAGCTGAGACAGGACGCAAACGCTCCACAGTGACACTTACACACACACGCGCCTCCCTCAGCTGAGACAGGACGCAAACGCTCCACAGTGACACTTACAGACACACACACGCGCCTCCCTCAGCTGAGACAGGACGCAAACGCTCCACAGTGACACTTACACATACACACGCGCGCCTCCCTCAGCTGAGACAGGACGCAAACGCTCCACAGTGACACAGACACACACACACACACACACGCGCCTCCCTCAGCTGAGACAGGACACAAACGCTCCACAGTGACACTTACACACACACACACGCGCCTCCCTCAGCTGAGACAGGACCCAACCGCTCCACAGTGACACTTACACACACACACACACACACACGCGCCTCCCTCAGCTGAGACAGGACACAAACGCTCCACAGTGACACTTACACACACACACACACGCGCCTCCCTCAGCTGATACAGGACACAAACGCTCCACAGTGACACAGACACACACACGCGCCTCCCTCAGCTGAGACAGGACCCAACCGCTCCACAGTGACACAGACACACACACACGCGCCTCCCTCAGCTGAGACAGGACACAAACGCTCCACAGTAACACTTACACACACACACACACACACACGCGCCTCACTCAGCTGAGACAGGACCCAACCGCTCCACAGTGACACTTACACACACACACACACACACGCGCCTCCCTCAGCTGAGACAGGACGCAAACGCTCCACAGTGACACTTACAGACACACACACGCGCCTCCCTCAGCTGAGACAGGACACAAACGCTCCACAGTGACACTTACACACACACACACGCGCCTCCCTCAGCTGAGACAGGACGCAAACGCTCCACAGTGACACTTACACATACACACGCGCGCCTCCCTCAGCTGAGACAGGACGCAAACGCTCCACAGTGACACTTACACACACACGCGCCTCCCTCAGCTGAGACAGGACACAAACGCTCCACAGTGACACTTACACACACACACGCGCCTCCCTCAGCTGAGACAGGACACAAACGCTCCACAGTGACACTTACACACACACACGCGCCTCCCTCAGCTGAGACAGGACGCAAACGCTCCACAGTGACACTTACAGACACACACACGCGCCTCCCTCAGCTGAGACAGGACACAAACGCTCCACAGTGACACTTACACACACACACACGCGCCTCCCTCAGCTGAGACAGGACACAAACGCTCCACAGTGACACTTACAGACACGCGCCTCCCTCAGCTGAGACGCAGCTTGTTGGTGAGTACATTACGGCTGCCATAGAGATGAAAGGAATAAGTAGCGCTGAATGATCAGTGTTGGGTGAACAGACGCCGTGCGCATAGCATCTATTCAACGCGAGAGGAGGGCCCCCCATTGTGACAAATTGGACACGTGTCACCAAGACCACGCCTCTCCCCGGCTTTTTCAGGAGCACGCGACCTGCCCTTCCCACAGCCTAGTGCGAACATTATGTGTGGAGAGAGAGAGATATAATGTAGATACGACATGTAAAGTGACGATTATTGGTATTGCCCCTCCTAGTCCAGTCTCCGTACCGTGGGTCATCTCTTTGATAAGCTGATCATACTGCAGTAGACCGGACATGTCTCTCTCCAGCTTGCGCCCTAAGATTGAAACCACGCCTGGACGATCCTTGTTCAGCCGGAAGTTGAAGTCTCCGAACCAGTAAACCTCATCGAAACGGCTGGTGACGTCCACTAATGGGTCAGACAAATAAGCCACACGGTTAGATAGTGGATTGGTGACTGTATGATATATATATATATATATATATATATATATATTACACACATACATAAAACAATATACCCATCATATTATCTCAGCTAACGTGAAGTCTGTATGTTATTGTTCAGTCCTGCAGGAACAGACGGCTATATAACCAGGATTATTACATATATTATTAGTTGCTGCCCGTTGGCTCCATTTTCCATGTATGAGAAGTGATCTGCAATGCAGCCCTCAGAGATTACTCCTCATGGTATTCCCTCTAGGACATTACGTTACCATGTTCCCCGTTACATACAGAGTCACCTAGGACCTTATAGGAACCAGAAACATCAGTACAGGGCAAACCCTAATCTTCCCCTCTAAACCCATCTCTGGGCGTGATTCCGGGATGCGCTAATCACACAGCTACTTCCTCCTTGCACCCAGCGGTTGTGCGAATATGCGCTAATGCCGCAGGAGGCGTCTTGAGTAAAAAAAAGCCTCTTGCTGCTTCTCTGATCCGCAGCTGCAAACAAAGACGCTGCATCTGATCATCTGAGCGACCCTTGGGTTTTCCAGGATGTCCGGGGAATTCACACTGCTGAAGCCAAATGAAGCTCTGTCCCACTGTCTTCGACACCCCCCTGCGGCGTCCAGGGCACTGCGAGCGATCTGGTAAAATGAGATCTGCACAGGGGCAGATCTGACACGGATGGTGTCATGGTTAGCATTGCTGCCTCGCAGCACGGATGGTGTCATGGTTAGCATTGCTGCCTCGCAGCACGGATGGTGTCATGGTTAGCATTGCTGCCTCGCAGCACGGATGGTGTCATGGTTAGCATTGCTGCCTCGCAGCACGGATGGTGTCATGGTTAGCATTGCTGCCTCGCAGCACGGAGGGTGTCATGGTTAGCATTGCTGCCTCGCAGCACGGATGGTGTCATGGTTAGCATTGCTGCCTCGCAGCACGGATGGTGTCATGGTTAGCATTGCTGCCTCGCAGCACGGATGGTGTCATGGTTAGCATTGCTGCCTCGCAGCACGGATGGTGTCATGGTTAGCATTGCTGCCTCGCAGCACGGATGGTGTCATGGTTAGCATTGCTGCCTCGCAGCACGGATGGTGTCATGGTTAGCATTGCTGCCTCGCAGCACCGGGGTCTTCATTTCCGCCATGGCCCTGTGTGGAGTTTGTATGTTTTCCGGGTACTCCGGTTTCCTCCCACACTCCAAAAATAGACTGGTAGGTTACCTGGCTATAGCAGAGGTTCCCAAACGGGAAACGGGAGGTGCTCAGCTATGGATATCTGTAAAACATGAACTGTTGGGGAGCCTTGAGGACAGCGTTTGGGAACCTCTGGCCTATAGACAAATAACATAGGTAATATAGAGTGTAAGCTCCACTGGGGCAGGGAATAATGTGACTGGCCAGATATTCTCTGTACAGCGCTGCAGTATATGTGTGCGCTATATACATAACTGGTAATAATAATAATGAGGTCAGGACCCTAAGGCCACCATTAGCCGGCCTCAGCATATACCAAACAGACTACAGGGGTTCCTCCAAGATCTCTGCCCCAATTTCTACAAAGTAATTTATTCTAGGTGGCTGTTCTGCCGCATCCTATAGTGCTACCCGCAACCGCCATGCCTGGTCACAGGGTGAGGGTTACTCAGATGACCGATGCCTTCGGACGCAGCAGATCACAGAATCCTGCAGTAGGTTTGCTCCTACTAAAGACGCCTCCTGCGTCCACCTCTGAATCAGCTCCTGCGTCCATCGAGCTACAGCAGAGTCTGTCCTGCAGACACCAGCAGGGGGCGCCCGCTCTGACTAAGGAGAGATTGCCCAACACCGAACAAACCCCTGTAACAATCTTGCAGGTGTCAAGTTTAGCAAGATAGTACTTAGCTGGCACAGGGGCTAACTCACAGCGAATGCCCTCCATGTTCTCTCTATAAAGTACACAGCAGCCTAATGTGTGACCGTCTATTCCACGTTACGTGCATCTCTCATATGGTTTCTTCCACGTAACCACGAAACACCAATGTGCAGCCCACGCTCGTCTTTATTAGAGCTCCTGCGCACCCCTCTCCCTGGCAACTGGGGATCTTAGTGACGCCCCCCTGGATGTGATCCCTTTTCCCCAGCACGGAGTTATTAGACCTACACATTCATATTGTAGTGACAGTATGACTGCCAGCGACACACACTACAAACCCCCCATCCCCCCCCCCCTCCCGCCTATTACACAGATTCATATTGTAGTGACAGTATGACTGGCAGCGACACACACTACAAACCCCCCATCCTCCCCCCCCCTGCCTATTACACAGATTCTGGCTGTAACAGAGCACAGATCAGCGTCTCGGCTGAAGTCCTACTTACATGTAGGACAACCTGTCAGTAAATGTTTCCCTATACAGCTGGCCAGGCACTGGATGTGCTGTATGATACTCACGGGGACTGGAGCGATAGGGGTTTGTGTCGGGAATGTGACGGGGCAGAGCCAGGCTCTCCTTAATCTTCTTGTAGTCAAAAATCCTCTCACTCACTTTTCCATCTCCAGCTGCCAATACAAAGAAATGAGATTGATAAATTAAGCGTTTGTATCCCCCCACCCCCAATCCCCGGGGTGGGTGAGGGGGGGACGGGAGGGGAGTTGCATGTTTAATTAATCAGAGCAGCATCTAGTTGCTACTAAAATGCATTTTCAGGCAAAAAAAAAAAAAAGACACTCGGCGCAAGCCAAGTCACATGACACCTGGTGCGATCGTAGCAACGCACAGAGAATGGTGCGCATAACAGAAGACATCTGGCGAGCGGCAGTTCTGAGGTCAAATACGCCTGGCTAAATGGACAGACGGAATCACCGGTGCTATACAGAGGGGAATCTCTGAGCACACAGCACAAGGAACCCTGATACACTACAGGAGCAGGAGGCCCCACCGAGTCCCACGCCTGTCTGATAGGGATACGGACACTACAGTGGGCGCAGGGTCACCAACACTGGGCAACTGAAGGGTGTAATAATGTCGCCTTGTCTCACAATTCTCATTTTCCGCTGCAGCGTGCAGATGGTAGGGGCAGAAACTGGTGTAAATGACATAAATCCATGGGTCATCCATCCTGGTGTCAGCGGTTCAGGCTGGTGCTGGTGTAATGGTGTGTTTGTGGGGGTGGGGAATGGTTTCTTTCAAATTAGGCAACATTTAAATGCCACAGCCTCGCCGAGTACTGTTGCTGACCATGGGCCTGAGTCAGAGCCGCTCGTAAGCGGCCGCTCGTTCGCTCTGAGCGATGTTCGCACAACTGCGCATGCGTATGGGTCGTAATGCGCATGCGCAAAACAGTCATTGCGATCGGAAATCGTGCGCTCGCAAAACAGCGAGGGGCTGCTAATGTGAGTGACAGAATGTACCGTTTGTGGGTGGTAACACGGGAAGGTGCTTGAAAACGGGGGAGTGGAGATCAGAACGCAGGCGTGCCTAACGGTGAAAAGGGCGTTTAATGGGTGTGCATAATTAGTAAAGGAGCGTCATCGACCACGTCACTTGGTTGTCTTTTAGCCTGAACTGCTCGCATGATTGCGGTAGGAAAATCCTACCACAAGCACTGCGAGCAGTTCAGATGCCTTTCGATGTACCTGATTAATCTAATAAATACCAAAGATGACGTGTGATGCGAACGGCAAAGGGGCGTCTTTACAAAATAGCAAGCGCATTTTTCGTTCGCTCGCTCAGACATAGAGGCGTCAAAAAAACGCAAAGAGCGAGCGCTCAATTTAACCGTCCGCAAATAGCGTCCGGCTCTGAATCAGGTCCCATGTTCCTTTCTTTATGGCCATGTTCGCCGCACCACCTCATGGGGGTGGGCAATACGCAGCCCCCAATTGTTGTAGAACTACACATCCCAGAATGCCCTGTCACAGTTTTGCTATTTGGCCTTGCTAAAACTGTTGCAAGGCATGCTGGGATGTGTAGTTCATCAACAGCTGGTGGGCCGCCTATTGTCCACCCTCTAACAGCTACCTACCCAGGGCTAGAAAGGGGTGTGTAATAGGGAGGAGGAGGTTAGGGTTAGGCACTAGTGGGGGGAGGTTAGGTCCAGGCACTGGGGAGGGAGGATTAGACGTAGGAGTTAGGGTTAGGGTACTTGCCTAATGGTGTCTGGATTCTCACTGTCGGTGTTCTGACCGGCAGCATCCGGACCCCCGGGATCCCATACCCATCCCTCTCTGTACACTCACTATAACTATAGCAATAAATAATGAGGGTAAATAAACGCAAAATCGTGTGAAACAGGGAATTAACTGGATCCCCAAAGTATCAATACCAATCAAAGACACAACACTGAACCTCCCCAAGAGTAATCGAATACTCTAATACTGATCAATCACATGGGATAATGTAACGGGATGCGTCGCATATTGTTTCTGTACTAAGTGACGGTCACAGTTGCTGTGGCGTTTGCTGCACAGCGAGCTATAATGACGGGCGCCTACGATTAGTAGAGGGAAAGACATCCGCACACCTGGAAAGCTGCAGGTTTGGTGGATCAGCGATCCCTATAATAAGAAACATTTCTCAGCACAGCTCTATGGCATATAATGACTGCACATCCTTACTCCTTACATGTGAAGTGAGAGGTGATGAAGAGGAAGGAAGTCCCGAAGAAGGTGAAGGACACACCGAGGCCGCCTTTGGTCTTGATCTGTGACACCATTCGTGTGGTCACCGTGGCGAATTCCACCTCTAAGGAAACAATGAACGTGATCAGTTGGATCAGTGGTTAAGAGCACTGCATGTGACAATGGCACCATGTTGGGGGATAAGCTTGGCAGTGCCTCCACGCCGTATCACACGCTATAGCTGCAGGGTTGGCGCTAGAGCTCCAACGCTCATTATAATATAGAAGTATGGCAGAATGAAGAGCCTGGTAATATAGGTGTGTGGGGATGTTGTAAGGATCTGGTTGTTAGAACAGCTGGATCACTATGCGGCAGAAGCCTCTACATTACCGGTATGGTGCCCTATACCAGGGAATGTTCGGTAAATCATGCATGACATGCCCACACACGGTACATTGGCCGACGTAGTGCCAGCGTCTATAGGGACCAGGACTGATTTCCTTCTGCTGGATCACAGGGACTAATGGATTCTGTAACACAGGCAGCGGATTATACCTGAGCAGAACCAGATGAGGTCCCGTCGGGTGAAGACAGACAGATAGAGGACCCCATGCGCTGAGGAGTGAAATGAGACATAATGCGGCCCGAGGGTCTCCTGGAGTCTCGTCTCCCATTCACGCCTGCCGGGAGACACAATATCACCGGTATTACACATTACTATAAAGTGACATCATCATAATAATACTATTTATTAAATCAGCCTTTGTTTTACCCATATTTACTCTCAGCATGTAAGCTCTCATGGGCAGGGCCCTCTGCCCCCATATTACATCCCCAGCACTATCCTCACTTCCAGTGCTCGATATCTCCTAGTCCCGTTTAGCGACTCACGGGGTCATTGTATACGGAGCTGCCTTACCTTCCCCGACTCGCCATCAGGACACAGGCACTCACCCTACGCTCGCCTATGTCTGCATCAGGTTTTACTCTGTAACGTACCAGTTATGGCAATTTACAGGCATTTATAAGACCGTGCGTCTCAATCGCATCTGCGCCTCTGTGCGCTTGGACTCTGGACACATGCGCAGTAGGAAACAAAACTGCTAAAACGCGTCAGCCGTTGGCAGCCCTTAGTCCGATAGCCAGCATCACCACCACTGTGCACCCGAACCAACCTACACGTCTAAAGGCAGGAGGCAAATGTGCGCTACTACCCTGCTCTGCGTGCTCCACAGTTACGTGAATTCGCCCCCACTGAACTTCGCCTACCAGACGCCCCATTACAGCCCGGTTCCATTCCTTTAGCTGCAAGTGAAGATGCGACTGAAATGCGTGGGGCTCTATAGCTTATACTTTGTACACTTTCAGAGCCGCAATCGCGGGTACATTCATCTCTGCATATGGCACAGAGAGCAACAGATGTACACGCAGAACATCAAAAAAATGGCTAACTCGGAAGCAGGCACAGTGGGTACCGAACGCTCACAGCCTGAGACGGCAGAAAAACCGCCTGGCTGGTTTGGCTATTAATCCTGTCCAATCCTCCTGACCGTAATTCAGCCGATTCCTTGCTGTTAAATGAAAAACGCAGTGTATGCAGGCGCGCTAATAAATGTGTCGTTGTGCGTTCCGCCGGATTGTCTGCACTATCATACAGTCTATGGCTGGCTTAAGACGCGTGTGGTTGTTCCAGAGTTTACGTCACATGTACAATAAAAAGTATCTGTATAAAAAACACAGCGGCATGACAAGTATAGTGTTTCCGCTAGGCTGTTTCAGCAGGGCACCGCGCCACGCCAGGTTTTAAAATTACAAAATGCACCCTGCCCTTATGGTGCCTCCCTGCTGATACAGTCTTCCCTCAGCCGTCCCCACCCACAGGCCACAGTGCCCCGTGGGTGGGAAAAGTTGCGGTTTTCGTTCGCCGGAAGGTGAATAGATGCCGTGCGCATGTGCACGCCATCTATTCACAGTGAATGGAGCGCTTGGAGGCATCCCAGCATCTATTTGAGTACTTGGCACACCTTCTAGAGTGACGTATCCCTTATACTTGAAGCCACACCCCTCCTGATATGGCCACGCCCCCTTTATGTGAAAGCACGCCTTTGGCACACCCCTTCTGCTCATGGCGCCCTGCCCACTGTTCACTCTAGAGTGAACACTAAAGAAGCACCGTCCACAGACACGTGGAACGTGGGGTGTGATCCGTGTGCTTCCAATGACAGAGCCCTCACTAGTAAATGTACAGACCGCACTTCAGTGTAAAATGATTTCTGACATTGTGGGGAGCAGATGTACTATATCATGTGGACTCTATTTATCAGGAAGACTGAAGTAGAAACTTTTCCTACTATGCCATGAAATCTACCTATTCTACCGCGTTAGGCCCTCGGCTCTTATACTGGTCTTTGCTGCTGCAGAAACAGTTGGAGCTCTAGAAAATAAAAATAATTCCATAAATCAATTACAATTAAATCCACCAACACATGCGTAAATGGCACTTACACATCCCCCAGGCAGACAGACTGGTCAATGACACTGGCGACCCTTGCCATCTGCGATATATACAGCGTTTCACAATGTTCATTTCTATCGGTCACCTCTACCTGGTTTAACACTGTAGCAGCCCTGTATATGGAGGAGGGATCCAACACATGGGGCTACAGAACAATGTCAGCCTGCTCCAGAATGGGCAACAACAACTTTATTACACCATGTGCCTGGATGAAGCGCTTGCTACAAATGATAACGGAGATCGAGATAGAGACCCTGATGGAGGGACCTCCGTACTACTATCTACAAGTCTGAAGTAAGGGTAGATTGTGCGAGACCCCATGCCCACTCCTATAAGCCCGCCACCAGACAGCCCTCGCATAGAATACATCAGGAGTAGACTCCAGCTGCTGTGTAACTACACCTCCCAGCATGCTCTGCTAGTTTTTCTGTTAGAGCATGCTAAAACTTTTTGCCGGGCTTGGTGGGATTTGTAGTTCCACAGCAGCTGGAGCTTGTGGAACATTACCTGTGACCTTGAATGTATCATGTTACTTTCTGCAACGGGTAATGCGTCAGCTTCCACTCATATTAATACACTGAAATAAGTTTCTCTGTGCAGAATAAATTCTCTCACAAAAGGTTAAATTGGATGATAATCCCCTTTTTACTTTGCAGCTACTGTGGAACTAATGACAGTAACATACACATTGGTATTATATTTGTGAGCGTACCTGTCTGGGGTTCCTTCCTGGACTCCGATAACATACATGTCCTGGGCAAAATCATTGTCTGAAGGCAGCAAAAAATCATCCAGGGTCTCCGGCAATTCCTGAAAGAAGTGGACGGGTGTCATTACTTATACTCATAACCAAATGTAACCGAGAACATCCATACCAAACTCACATAATGATACCGGCAATCATTACCGGCTTATTAAACACACCTCTAATCAAATGTAACCACAGCCTAATGTACCAAGCTCACACACTGATACTAGTCACCACTACCAGCTTATTATATACACCCCTAACCAAATGTAACCACAGTTCCTGTACCGAAGTCACACACTGATACTAGTCACCATTACCGGCTTATTATATACACCCCTAACCAAATGTAACCACAGCCTCCTGTACTGAGCTCACACACTGATACTAGTCACCATTACCGGCTTATTATATACACCCCTAACCAAATGTAACCACAGTTCCTGTACCGAACTCACACACTGATAGTAGTCACCATAACCAGCTTATTATATACACCCCTAACCAAATGTAACCACAGCCTCCAGTACCGAGCTCACACACTGATACTAGTCACCATTACCAGCTTATTATATACACCTCTAACCAAATGTAACCACAGCCTCCTGTACCGAAGTCACACACTGATACTAGTCACCATTACCAGCTTATTATATACACCCCATACCAAATGTAACCACAGACTCCTGTACCAAAGTCACACACTGATACTAGTCACCATAACCAGATTATTATATACACCTCTAACCAAAGGTAACCACAGACTCCTGTACCGAGCTCACACACTGATACTAGTCACCATAACCAGCTTATTATACACACCTCTAACCAAATGTAACCACAGACTCCACAACTGAGCTCACACACCGATACTAGTCACCATTACCAGCTTATTATATACACCCCTAACCAAATGTAACCACAGCCTCCTGTACCGAGCTCACACACTGATACTAGTCACCATTACTAGCTTACTATATACACCTCTAACCAAATGTAACCACAGCCTAATGTACAAAGGTCATACACTGATACTAGTCACCATTACCAGCTTATTATATACACCCCTAACCAAATGTAACCGCAGCCTCCTGTACCGAGCTCACACACTGATACTAGTCACCATTACCGGCTTACTATATACACCCCTAACCAAATGTAACCACAGCCTCCTGTACCGAAGTCACACACCGATACTAGTCACCATTACCGGCTTATTAAATACATCTCTAACCAAATGTAACCACAGACTCCTGTACCGAAGTCACACACCGATACTAGTCACCATTACCAGCTTATTATATACACCTCTAACCAAATGTAACCACAGACTAATGTACCGAGCTCACACACTGATACTAGTCACCATTACCAGCTTATTATATACACCTCTAACCAAATGTAACCACAGCCTAATGTACCGAGCTCATACACCGATACTAGTCACCATAACCAGCTTATTATATACACATCTAACCAAATGTAACCACAGCCTCCTGTACCGACCTCACACACTGATACTAGTCACCATTACCAGCTTATTATATACACCCCTAACCAAATGTAACCACAGCCTCCTGTACTGAGCTCACACACTGATACTAGTCACCATTACCAGCTTATTATATACACCCCTAACCAAATGTAACCACAGCCTCCTGTACCGAGCTCACACACTGATACTAGTCACCATTACCAGCTTATTATATACACCTCTAACCAAATGTAACCACAGCCTAATGTACTGAGCTCACACACTGATACTAGTCACCATTACCAGCTTATTATATACTCCTCTAACCAAATGTAACCACAGACTCCTGTACTGAGCTCACACACTGATACTAGTCACCATTACCAGCTTATTATATACTCCTCTAACCAAATGTAACCACAGCCTCCTGTACCGACCTCACACACTGATACTAGTCACCATTACCAGCTTATTATATACTCCTCTAACCAAATGTAACCACAGCCTAATGTACCGAGCTCACACACTGATACTAGTCACCATAACCAGCTTATTATATACACCTCTAACCAAATGTAACCACAGCCTCCTGTACTGAGCTCACACACTGATACTAGTCACCATTACCAGCTTATTATATACACCTCTAACCAAATGTAACCACAGCCTCCTGTACCGAGCTCACACACTGATACTAGTCACCATAACCGGCTTATTATACTCCTCTAACCAAATGTAACCACAGCCTAATGTACTGAGCTCACACACTGATACTAGTCACCATTACCGGCTTATTATATACTCCTCTAACCAAATGTAACCACAGCCTAATGTACCGAGCTCATACACCGATACTAGTCACCATAACCAGCTTATTATATACACATCTAACCAAATGTAACCACAGCCTCCTGGTACTGATGTCACACACTGATACTAGTCACCATAACCAGCTTATTATATACACCTCTAACCAAATGTAACCACAGCCTCCTGTACTGAGCTCACACACTGATACTAGTCACCATTACCAGCTTATTATATACACCTCTAACCAAATGTAACCACAGCCTCCTGTACTGAGCTCACACACTGATACTAGTCACCATTACCAGCTTATTATATACATCTCTAACCAAATGTAACCACAGCCTCCTGTACCGACCTCACACACTGATACTAGTCACCATTACCAGCTTATTATATACTCCTCTAACCAAATGTAACCACAGCCTAATGTACCGAGCTCATACACCGATACTAGTCACCATAACCAGCTTATTATATACACATCTAACCAAATGTAACCACAGCCTCCTGGTACTGATGTCACACACTGATACTAGTCACCATAACCAGCTTATTATATACACATCTAACCAAATGTAACCACAGCCTCCTGGTACTGATGTCACACACTGATACTAGTCACCATAACCAGCTTATTATATACACCTCTAACCAAATGTAACCACAGCCTCCTGTACTGAGCTCACACACTGATACTAGTCACCATTACCAGCTTATTATATACACCTCTAACCAAATGTAACCACAGCCTCCTGTACTGAGCTCACACACTGATACTAGTCACCATTACCAGCTTATTATATACATCTCTAACCAAATGTAACCACAGCCTCCTGTACCGACCTCACACACTGATACTAGTCACCATTACCAGCTTATTATATACACCTCTAACCAAATGTAACCACAGCCTAATGTACCAAGCTCACACACTGATACTAGTCACCATTACCAGCTTATTATATACACCTCTAACCAAATGTAACCACAGACTAATGTACTGAGCTCACACACCGATACTAGTCACCATTACCAGCTTATTATATACACCCCTAACCAAATGTAACCACAGCCTAATGTACCAAGCTCACACACTGATACTAGTCACCATTACCAGCTTATTATATACACCTCTAACCAAATGTAACCACAGCCTCCTGTACTGAGCTCACACACTGATACTAGTCACCATTACCAGCTTATTATATACACCTCTAACCAAATGTAATCACAGCCTCCTGTACTGAGCTCACACACTGATACTAGTCACCATTACCAGCTTATTATATACACCCCTAACCAAATGTAATCACAGCCTCCTGTACCAAGCTCACACACTGATACTAGTCACCATTACCAGCTTATTATATACACCTCTAACCAAATGTAATCACAGCCTCCTGTACCAAGCTCACACACTGATACTAGTCACCATTACAGGCTTATTATATACACCTCTAACCAAATGTAACCACAGCCTAATGTACTGAGCTCACACACTGATACTAGTCACCATTACCGGCTTATTATATACACCCCTAACCAAATGTAACCACAGCCTCCTGTACCGAGCTCACACACTGATACTAGTCACCATTACCGGCTTATTATACACCTCTAACCAAATGTAACCACAGCCTAATGTACTGAGCTCACACACTGATACTAGTTACCATTACCAGCTTATTATACACACGTCTAACCAAATGTAACCACAGCCTCCTGTATACTGAATTCACACACTGGTACTAGTCACCATTACAGGCTTATTATATACACCCCTAACCAAATGTAACCACAGCCTCCTGTACCGAGCTCACACACTGATACTAGTCACCATTACCAGCTTATTATATACACCCCTAACCAAATGTAACCACAGCCTCCTGTACCAAGCTCACACACTGATACTAGTCACCATTACCAGCTTATTATATACACCCCTAACCAAATGTAACCACAGCCTAATGTACTGAGCTCACACACTGATACTAGTCACCATAACCAACTTATTATATACACCCCTAACCAAATGTAACCACAGCCTCCTGTACCGAGCTCACACACTGATACTAGTCACCATTACAGGCATATTATATACACCCCTAACCAAATGTAACCACAGCCTCCTGTACTGAGCTCACACACTGATACTAGTCACCATTACCAGCTTATTATATACACCTCTAACCAAATGTAACCACAGCCTCCTGTACCAAAGTCACACACTGATACTAGTCCCCATTACAGGCTTATTATATACACCCCTAACCAAATGTAACCACAGCCTTCTGTACCGAGCTCACACACTGATACTAGTCACCATTACCAGCTTATTATATACACCTCTAACCAAATGTAACCACAGCCTCCTGTACCGAGCTCACACACTGATACTAGTCACCATTACCAGCTTATTATATACACCTCTAACCAAATGTAACCACAGCCTCCTGTACCGAGCTCATACACCGATACTAGTCACCATAACCAGCTTATTATATACACATCTAACCAAATGTAACCACAGCCTCCTGGTACTGATGTCACACACTGATACTAGTCACCATAACCAGCTTATTATATACACCCCTAACCAAATGTAACCACAGCCTCCTGTACCAAGCTCACACACTGATACTAGTCACCATTACCAGCTTATTATATACACCTCTAACCAAATGTAACCACAGCCTAATGTACTGAGCTCACACACTGATACTAGTCACCATAACCAACTTATTATATACACCCCTAACCAAATGTAACCACAGCCTCCTGTACCGAGCTCACACACTGATACTAGTCACCATTACCAGCTTATTATATACACCTCTAACCAAATGTAACCATAGCCTACTGTACCGAGCTCACACACTGATACTAGTCACCATTACCAGCTTATTATATACACCTCTAACCAAATGTAACCATAGCCTACTGTACCGAGCTCACACACTGATACTAGTCACCATTACCAGCTTATTATATACACCTCTAACCAAATATAACCACAGCCTAATGTACCAAGCTCACACACTGATACTAGTCACCATTACCAGCTTATTATATACACCCCTAACCAAATGTAACCACAGCCTCCTGTACTGAGCTCACACACTGATACTAGTCACCATAACCAGCTTATTATATACACCCCTAACCAAATGTAACCACAGCCTCCTGTACTGAGCTCACACACTGATACTAGTCGACCATTACCAGCTTATTATATACACCTCTAACCAAATGTAACCACAGCCTCCTGTACTGAGCTCACACACTGATACTAGTCACCATAACCAGCTTATTATATACACCCCTAACCAAATGTAACCACAGCCTCCTGTACCGAGCTCACACACTGATACTAGTCACCATTACCGGCTTATTATATACACCCCTAACCAAATGTAACCACAGCCTCCTGTACTGAGCTCACACACTGATACTAGTCACCATTACCAGCTTATTATATACACCCCTAACCAAATGTAACCACAGCCTCCTGTACCGAGCTCACACACTGATACTAGTCACCATTACCAGCTTATTATATACACCTCTAACCAAATGTAACCACAGCCTCCTGTACCAAGCTCACACACTGATACTAGTCACCATTACCAGCTTATTATATACACCCTTAACCAAATGTAACCACAGCCTCCTGTACCGAGCTCACACACTGTTACTAGTCACCATTACCGGCTTATTATACTCCTCTAACCAAATGTAACCACAGCCTAATGCACCAAGCTCACACACTGATACTAGTTACCATTACCAGCTTATTATACACACGTCTAACCAAATGTAACCACAGCCTCCTGTATACTGAATTCACACACTGGTACTAGTCACCATTACAGGCTTATTATATACACCCTTAACCAAATGTAACCACAGCCTCCTGTACCGAGCTCACACACTGTTACTAGTCACCATTACCGGCTTATTATACTCCTCTAACCAAATGTAACCACAGCCTCCTGTACCGAGCTCACACACTGATACTAGTCACCATTACCAGCTTATTATATACACCCCTAACCAAATGTAACCACAGCCTCCTGTACCGAGCTCACACACTGATACTAGTCACCATTACAGGCTTATTATATACACCCCTAACCAAAAGTAACCACAGCCTCATGTACTGAGCTCACACACTGATACTAGTCACCATTACCAGTTTATTATATACACCCCTAACCAAATGTAACCACAGCCTCCTGTACCAAAGTCACACACTGATACTAGTCACCATTACAGGCTTATTATATACACCTCTAACCAAATGTAACCACAGCCTAATGTACCAAGCTCACACACTGATACTAGTCACCATTACCAGCTTATTATATACACCACTAACCAAATGTAACCACAGACTCCTGTACTGAGCTCACACACTGATACTAGTCACCATAACCAGCTTATTATATACACCCCCTAACCAAATGTAACCACAGCCTCCTGTACTGAGCTCACACACTGATACTAGTCACCATTACCAGCTTATTATATACACCTCTAACCAAATGTAACCACAGCCTCTTGTACCAAGCTCACACACTGATACTAGTCACCATTACCAGCTTATTATATACACCCCTAACCAAATGTAATCACAGCCTCCTGTACCGAAGTCACACACTGATACTAGTCACCATTACAGGCTTATTATATACACCCCTAACCAAATGTAACCACAGCCTCCTGTACTGAGCTCACACACTGATACTAGTTACCATTACCAGCTTATTATACACACCTCTAACCAAATGTAACCACAGCCTCCTGTATACTGAATTCACACACTGATACTAGTCACCATTACCAGCTTATTATATACACCTCTAACCAAATGTAACCACAGACTCCACTACTGAGCTCACACACTGATACTAGTCACCATTACCAGCTTATTATATACATCTCTAACCAAATGTAACCACAGACTCCTGTACTGAGCTCACACACTGATACTAGTCACCATTACCAGCTTATTATATACACCTCTAACCAAATGTAACCACAGACTCCTGTACTGAGCTCACACACCGATACTAGTCACCATTACCAGCTTATTATATACACCCCTAACCAAATGTAATCACAGCCTCCTGTACCGAAGTCACACACTGATACTAGTCACCATTACAGGCTTATTATATACACCCCTAACCAAATGTAACCACAGACTCCACTACTGAGCTCACACACTGATACTAGTCACCATTACCGGCTTATTATATACACCCCTAACCAAATGTAACCACAGCCTCCTGTACTGAGCTCACACACTGATACTAGTTACCATTACCAGCTTATTATACACACCTCTAACCAAATGTAACCACAGCCTCCTGTATACTGAATTCACACACTGATACTAGTCACCATTACCAGCTTATTATATACACCTCTAACCAAATGTAACCACAGACTCCACTACTGAGCTCACACACTGATACTAGTCACCATTACCAGCTTATTATATACATCTCTAACCAAATGTAACCACAGCCTCCTGTACTGAGCTCACACACTGATACTAGTCACCATTACCAGCTTATTATATACACCTCTAACCAAATGTAACCACAGCCTCCTGTACCGAAGTCACACACTGATACTAGTCACCATTACCAGCTTATTATATACACCTCTAACCAAATGTAACCACAGCCTAATGTACCAAGCTCACACACTGATACTAGTCACCATTACCGGCTTATTATACTCCTCTAACCAAATGTAACCACAGCCTCCTGTACCGAGCTCACACACTGATACTAGTTACCATTACCAGCTTATTATACACACCTCTAACCAAATGTAACCACAGCCTCCTGTATACTGAATTCACACACTGATACTAGTCACCATTACCAGCTTATTATATACACCCCTAACCAAATGTAACCACAGACTCCTGTACTGAGCTCACACACTGATACTAGTCACCATTACCAGCTTATTATATACACCTCTAACCAAATGTAACCACAGCCTGATGTACCGAAGTCACACACTGATACTAGTCACCATTACCAGCTTATTATATACACCTCTAACCAAATGTAACCACAGCCTTCTGTACCAAGCTCACACACTGATACTAGTCACCATTACCAGCTTATTATATACACCTCTAACCAAATGTAACCACAGCCTTATGTACCAAGCTCACACACTGATATTAGTCACCATAACCAGCTTATTATATACACCTCTAACCAAATGTAACCACAGCCTCCTGTACCGAAGTCACACACTGATACTAGTCACCATTACCAGCTTATTATATACACCTCTAACCAAATGTAACCACAGACTCCTGTACCGAAGTCACACACTGATACTAGTCACCATTACCAGCTTATTATATACACCCCTAACCAAATATAACCACAGCCTCCTGTACCGAGCTCACACACTGATACTAGTCACCATAACCAGCTTATTATATACACCTCTAACCAAATGTAACCACAGCCTCCTGTACTGAGCTCACACACTGACACTAGTCACCATAACCAGCTTATTATATACACCCCTAACCAAATGTAACCACAGCCTAATGTACCGAGCTCATACACCGATACTAGTCACCATTACCAGCTTATTATATACACCCCTAACCAAATGTAACCACAGCCTCCTGTACCAAGCTCACACACTGATACTAGTCACCATTACCAGCTTATTATATACACCTCTAACCAAATGTAACCACAGCCTCCTGTACTGAGCTCACACACTGATACTAGTCACCATAACCGGCTTATTATATACACCCCTAACCAAATGTAACCACAGCCTCCTGTACTGAGCTCACACACTGATACTAGTCACCATTACCAGCTTATTATATACACCCCTAACCAAATATAACCACAGCCTCCTGTACCGAAGTCACACACTGATACTAGTCACCATTACTAGCTTATTATATACACCCCTAACCAAATGTAACCACAGCCTCCTGTACCGAAGTCACACACCGATACTAGTCCCCATTACCGGATTATTATATACACCTCTAACCAAATGTAACCACAGCCTCCTGTACCGAGCTCACACACTGATACTAGTCACCATTACCAGCTTATTATATACACCTCTAACCAAATGTAACCACAGCCTAATGTACCGAAGTCACACACTGATACTAGTCACCATTACTAGCTTATTATATACACCCCTAACCAAAGGTAACCACAGCCTCCTGTACCGAAGTCACACACCGATACTAGTCCCCATTACCGGATTATTATATACACCTCTAACCAAATGTAACCACAGCCTCCTGTATTGAGCTCACACACTGATACTAGTCACCATTACCAGCTTATTATATACACCTCTAACCAAATGTAACCACAGCCTAATGTACTGAGCTCACACACTGATACTAGTCACCATTACCAGCTTATTATATACACCCCTAACCAAATGTAACCACAGCCTCCTGTACTGAGCTCACACACTGATACTAGTCACCATTACCAGCTTATTATATACACCCCTAACCAAATGTAACCACAGACTCCTGTACCGAGCTCACACACTGATACTAGTCACCATTACCGGCTTATTATATACATCTCTAACCAAATGTAACCACAGACTCCTGTACTGAGCTCACACACTGATACTAGTCACCATTACCGGCTTATTATATACATCTCTAACCAAATGTAACCACAGACTCCTGTACTGAGCTCACACACTGATACTAGTCACCATTACCAGCTTATTATATACACCCCTAACCAAATGTAACCACAGCCTCCTGTACTGAGCTCACACACTGATACTAGTCACCATTACCAGCTTATTATATACACCTCTAACCAAATGTAACCACAGACTCCTCTACTGAGCTTACACACTGATACTAGTCACCATTACCAGCTTATTATATACACCCCTAACCAAATGTAACCACAGCCTCCTGTACCGAGCTCACACACTGATACTAGTCACCATTACCAGCTTATTATATACACCCCTAACCAAATGTAACCACAGCCTCCTGTACTGAGCTCACACACTGATACTAGTCACCATAACCAGCTTATTATATACACCCCTAACCAAATGTAACCACAGCCTAATGTACTGAGCTCACACACTGATACTAGTTACCATTACCAGCTTATTATATACACCTCTAACCAAATGTAACCACAGCCTAATGTACTGAGCTCACACACTGATACTAGTCACCATAACCAACTTATTATATACACCCCTAACCAAATGTAACCACAGCCTCCTGTACCGAGCTCACACACTGATACTAGTCACCATTACCATCTTATTATATACACCCCTAACCAAATGTAACCACAGCCTCCTGTACCGAGCTCACACACTGATACTAGTCACCATTACCAGCTTATTATATACACCTCTAACCAAATGTAACCACAGCCTCCTGTACCGACCTCACACACTGATACTAGTCACCATTACCAGCTTATTATATACACCTCTAACCAAATATAACCACAGCCTCCTGTACCGAGCTCACACACTGATACTAGTCACCATTACCAGCTTATTATATACACCCCTAACCAAATGTAACCACAGCCTCCTGTACTGAGCTCACACACTGATACTAGTCACCATAACCAGCTTATTATATACACCCCTAACCAAATGTAACCACAGCCTCCTGTACTGAGCTCACACACTGATACTAGTCGACCATTACCAGCTTATTACATACACCCCTAACCAAATGTAACCACAGCCTCCTGTACTGAGCTCACACACTGATACTAGTCACCATAACCAGCTTATTATATACACCTCTAACCAAATGTAACCACAGCCTCTTGTACCGAGCTCACACACTGATACTAGTCACCGTTACCAGCTTATTATATACACCTCTAACCAAATGTAACCACAGCCTCCTGTACTGAGCTCACACACTGATACTAGTCACCATTACCAGCTTATTATATACACCCCTAACCAAATGTAACCACAGCCTAATGTACCAAGCTCACACACTGATACTAGTCACCATTACCAGCTTATTATACACACCTCTAACCAAATGTAACCACAGCCTCCTGTACCGAGCTCACACACTGATACTAGTCACCATTACCAGCTTATTATATACACCCCTAACCAAATGTAACCACAGCCTCCTGTACCGAGCTCACACACTGATACTAGTCACCATTACTAGCTTACTATATACACCCCTAACCAAATGTAACCACAGCCTAATGTACAAAGGTCATACACTGATACTAGTCACCATTACCAGCTTATTATATACACCCCTAACCAAATGTAACCACAGCCTCCTGTACCGAGCTCACACACTGATACTAGTCACCATTACTAGCTTACTATATACACCCCTAACCAAATGTAACCACAGCCTAATGTACAAAGGTCATACACTGATACTAGTCACCATTACCAGCTTATTATATACACCCCTAACCAAATGTAACCGCAGCCTCCTGTACCGAGCTCACACACTGATACTAGTCACCATTACCGGCTTACTATATACACCCCTAACCAAATGTAACCACAGCCTCCTGTACCGAAGTCACACACCGATACTAGTCACCATTACCGGCTTATTAAATACATCTCTAACCAAATGTAACCACAGACTCCTGTACTGAGCTCACACACTGATACTAGTCACCATAACCAGCTTATTATATACACCTCTAACCAAATGTAACCACAGCCTAATGTACCAAGCTCACACACTGATACTAGTCACCATTACCAGCTTATTATATACACCCCTAACCAAATGTAACCACAGCCTCCTGTACCGAAGTCACACACCGATACTAGTCACCATTGCAGGCTTATTATATACACCCCTAACCAAATGTAATCACAGCCTCCTGTACCGAAGTCACACACTGATACAAGTCACCATTACAGGCTTATTATATACACCCCTAACCAAATGTAACCACAGCCTAATGTACCAAGCTCACACACTGATACTAGTTACCATTACCAGCTTATTATACACACCTCTAACCAAATGTAACCACAGCCTCCTGTACCGAAGTCACACACTGATACTAGTCACCATTACCAGCTTATTATATACACCCCTAACCAAATGTAACCACAGCCTCCTGTACCGAGCTCATACACTGATACTAGTCACCATTACCAGCTTATTATATACACCTCTAACCAAATGTAACCACAGACTAATGTACCGAGCTCACACACTGATACTAGTCACCATTACCAGCTTATTATATACACCTCTAACCAAATGTAACCACAGCCTAATGTACCGAGCTCATACACCGATACTAGTCACCATAACCAGCTTATTATATACACATCTAACCAAATGTAACCACAGCCTCCTGGTACTGATGTCACACACTGATACTAGTCACCATAACCAGCTTATTATATACACCTCTAACCAAATGTAACCACAGCCTCCTGTACTGAGCTCACACACTGATACTAGTCACCATTACCAGCTTATTATATACACCTCTAACCAAATGTAACCACAGCCTAATGTACTGAGCTCACACACTGATACTAGTCACCATTACCAGCTTATTATATACATCTCTAACCAAATGTAACCACAGCCTCCTGTACCGACCTCACACACTGATACTAGTCACCATAACCAGCTTATTATATACACATCTAACCAAATGTAACCACAGCCTCCTGGTACTGATGTCACACACTGATACTAGTCACCATAACCAGCTTATTATATACACCTCTAACCAAATGTAACCACAGCCTCCTGTACCAAGCTCACACACTGATACTAGTCACCATTACCAGCTTATTATATACACCCCTAACCAAATGTAACCACAGCCTCCTGTACTGAGCTCACACACTGATACTAGTCACCATTACCAGCTTATTATATACACCTCTAACCAAATGTAACCACAGCCTCCTGTACTGAGCTCACACACTGATACTAGTCACCATTACCAGCTTATTATATACATCTCTAACCAAATGTAACCACAGCCTCCTGTACCGACCTCACACACTGATACTAGTCACCATTACCAGCTTATTATATACTCCTCTAACCAAATGTAACCACAGCCTAATGTACCGAGCTCATACACCGATACTAGTCACCATTACCAGCTTATTATATACACCCCTAACCAAATGTAACCACAGCCTCCTGTACTGAGCTCACACACTGATACTAGTCACCATTACCAGCTTATTATATACACCTCTAACCAAATGTAACCACAGCCTAATGTACTGAGCTCACACACTGATACTAGTTACCATTACCAGCTTATTATATACATCTCTAACCAAATGTAACCACAGACTCCTGTACTGAGCTCACACACTGATACTAGTCACCATTACCAGCTTATTATATACACCCCTAACCAAATGTAATCACAGCCTCCTGTACCAAGCTCACACACTGATACTAGTCACCATTACAGGCTTATTATATACACCCCTAACCAAATGTAACCACAGCCTAATGTACTGAGCTCACACACTGATACTAGTCACCATTACCAGCTTATTATATACACCTCTAACCAAATGTAACCACAGCCTCCTGTACCGAGCTCACACACTGATACTAGTCACCATTACCGGCTTATTATACACCTCTAACCAAATGTAACCACAGCCTAATGTACTGAGCTCACACACTGATACTAGTTACCATTACCAGCTTATTATACACACGTCTAACCAAATGTAACCACAGCCTCCTGTATACTGAATTCACACACTGGTACTAGTCACCATTACCAGCTTATTATATACACCCCTAACCAAATGTAACCACAGCCTCCTGTACCAAGCTCACACACTGATACTAGTCACCATTACCAGCTTATTATATACACCCCTAACCAAATGTAACCACAGCCTAATGTACTGAGCTCACACACTGATACTAGTCACCATTACCAGCTTATTATATACACCTCTAACCAAATGTAACCACAGCCTCCAGTACCAAGCTCACACCCTGATACTAGTCACCATTACCAGCTTATTATATACACCTCTAACCAAATGTAACCACAGCCTCCTGTACTGAGCTCACACACTGATACTAGTCACCATAACCAGCTTATTATATACACCTCTAACCAAATGTAACCACAGCCTCCTGTACTGAGCTCACACAGTGATACTAGTCACCATAACCAGCTTATTATATACACCCCTAACCAAATGTAACCACAGCCTCCTGTACCGAAGTCACACACTGATACTAGTCACCATTACCAGCTTATTATATACACCCCTAACCAAATGTAACCACAGCCTCCTGTACCGAGCTCACACACTGATACTAGTCACCATTACCAGCTTATTATATACACCTCTAACCAAATGTAACCACAGCCTCCTGTACCAAGCTCACACCCTGATACTAGTCACCATTACCGGCTTATTATACTCCTCTAACCAAATGTAACCACAGCCTAATGCACCAAGCTCACACACTGATACTAGTTACCATTACCAGCTTATTATACACACGTCTAACCAAATGTAACCACAGCCTCCTGTATACTGAATTCACACACTGGTACTAGTCACCATTACAGGCTTATTATATACACCCTTAACCAAATGTAACCACAGCCTCCTGTACCGAGCTCACACACTGTTACTAGTCACCATTACCGGCTTATTATACTCCTCTAACCAAATGTAACCACAGCCTCCTGTACCGAGCTCACACACTGATACTAGTCACCATTACCAGCTTATTATATACACCCCTAACCAAATGTAACCACAGCCTCCTGTACCGAGCTCACACACTGATACTAGTCACCATTACAGGCTTATTATATACACCCCTAACCAAAAGTAACCACAGCCTCATGTACTGAGCTCACACACTGATACTAGTCACCATTACCAGTTTATTATATACACCCCTAACCAAATGTAACCACAGCCTCCTGTACCAAGCTCACACACTGATACTAGTCACCATTACCAGCTTATTATATACACCTCTAACCAAATGTAACCACAGCCTCCTGTACCAAAGTCACACACTGATACTAGTCACCATTACAGGCTTATTATATACACCTCTAACCAAATGTAACCACAGCCTAATGTACCAAGCTCACACACTGATACTAGTCACCATTACCAGCTTATTATATACATCTCTAACCAAATGTAATCACAGCCTCATGTACCGAGCTCACACACTGATACTAGTCACCATAACCAGCTTATTATATACACCCCCTAACCAAATGTAACCACAGCCTCATGTACCGAGCTCACACACTGATCCTAGTCACCATTACCAGCTTATTATATACACCTCTAACCAAATGTAACCACAGCCTCTTGTACCAAGCTCACACACTGATACTAGTCACCATTACCAGCTTATTATATACACCCCTAACCAAATGTAATCACAGCCTCCTGTACCGAAGTCACACACTGATACTAGTCACCATTACAGGCTTATTATATACACCCCTAACCAAATGTAACCACAGCCTCCTGTACCGAGCTCACACACTGATACTAGTCACCATTACCGGCTTATTATACTCCTCTAACCAAATGTAACCACAGCCTAATGTACCAAGCTCACACACTGATACTAGTTACCATTACCAGCTTATTATATACACCCCTAACCAAATGTAACCACAGACTCCACTACTGAGCTCACACACTGATACTAGTCACCATTACCAGCTTATTATATACATCTCTAACCAAATGTAACCACAGACTCCTGTACTGAGCTCACACACCGATACTAGTCACCATTACCAGCTTATTATATACACCCCTAACCAAATGTAACCACAGACTCCACTACTGAGCTCACACACTGATACTAGTCACCATAACCGGCTTATTATATACACCCCTAACCAAATGTAACCACAGACTCCACTACTGAGCTCACACACTGATACTAGTCACCATTACCAGCTTATTATATACACCTCTAACCAAATGTAACCACAGCCTCCTGTACCGAAGTCACACACTGATACTAGTCACCATTACCAGCTTATTATATACATCTCTAACCAAATGTAACCACAGACTCCTGTACTGAGCTCACACACTGATACTAGTCACCATTACCAGCTTATTATATACACCCCTAACCAAATGTAACCACAGACTCCACTACTGAGCTCACACACTGATACTAGTCACCATAACCGGCTTATTATATACACCCCTAACCAAATGTAACCACAGACTCCACTACTGAGCTCACACACTGATACTAGTCACCATTACCAGCTTATTATATACACCTCTAACCAAATGTAACCACAGCCTAATGTACCGAGCTCACACACTGATACTAGTCACCATTACCAGCTTATTATATACATCTCTAACCAAATGTAACCACAGACTCCTGTACCGAGCTCACACACGGATACTAGTCACCATTACCAGCTTATTATATACACCTCTAACCAAATGTAACCACAGACTCCTGTACTGAGCTCACACACTGATACTAGTCACCATTACCAGCTTATTATATACACCTCTAACCAAATGTAACCACAGCCTCCTGTACCGAAGTCACACACTGATACTAGTCACCATTACCAGCTTATTATATACATCTCTAACCAAATGTAACCACAGCCTCCTGTACTGAGCTCACACACTGATACTAGTCACCATTACCAGCTTATTATATACACCCCTAACCAAATGTAACCACAGACTCCTGTACTGAGCTCACACACTGATACTAGTCACCATTACCAGCTTATTATATACATCTCTAACCAAATGTAACCACAGACTCCACTACTGAGCTCACACACTGATACTAGTCACCATTACCAGCTTATTATATACACCTCTAACCAAATGTAACCACAGCCTCCTGTACTGAGCTCACACACTGATACTAGTCACCATAACCAACTTATTATATACACCCCTAACCAAATGTAACCACAGCCTCCTGTACCGAGCTCACACACTGATACTAGTCACCATAACCAGCTTATTATATACACCCCTAACCAAATGTAACCACAGCCTCCTGTACCGAGCTCACACACTGATACTAGTTACCATTACCAGCTTATTATATACACCTCTAACCAAATGTAACCACAGCCTCCTGTACCAAGCTCACACACTGATACTAGTCACCATTACCAGCTTATTATATACACCCCTAACCAAATGTAACCACAGCCTCCTGTACCAAGCTCACACACTGATACTAGTTACCATAACCAGCTTATTATATACACCTCTAACCAAATGTAACCACAGCCTCCTGTACCAAGCTCACACACTGATACTAGTCACCATTACCAGCTTATTATATACACCCCTAACCAAATGTAACCACAGCCTCCTGTACCGAGCTCACACCCTGATACTAGTCACCATTACCGGCTTATTATACTCCTCTAACCAAATGTAACCACAGCCTAATGTACTGAGCTCACACACTGATACTAGTCACCATTACCGGCTTATTATATACACCCCTAACCAAATGTAACCACAGCCTCCTGTACTGAGCTCACACACTGATACTAGTCACCATAACCAACTTATTATATACACCCCTAACCAAATGTAACCACAGCCTCCTGTACCGAGCTCACACACTGATACTAGTCACCATAACCAGCTTATTATATACACCCCTAACCAAATGTAACCACAGCCTAATGTACTGAGCTCACACACTGATACTAGTTACCATTACCAGCTTATTATACACACCCCTAACCAAATGTAACCACAGCCTAATGTACTGAGCTCACACACTGATACTAGTCACCATAACCAACTTATTATATACACCCCTAACCAAATGTAACCACAGCCTCCTGTACCGAGCTCACACACTGATACTAGTCACCATAACCAGCTTATTATATACACCCCTAACCAAATGTAACCACAGCCTCCTGTACCGAGCTCACACACTGATACTAGTTACCATTACCAGCTTATTATACACACCCCTAACCAAATGTAACCACAGCCTAATGTACCAAGCTCACACACTGATACTAGTCACCATTACCAGCTTATTATATACACCCCTAACCAAATGTAACCACAGCCTCCTGTACTGAGCTCACACACTGATACTAGTCACCATAACCGGCTTATTATATACACCCCTAACCAAATGTAACCACAGCCTCATGTACTGAGCTCACACACTGATACTAGTCACCATTACAGGCTTATTATATACACCTCTAACCAAATGTAACCACAGCCTCCTGTACTGAGCTCACACACTGATACTAGTCACCATTACCGGCTTATTATATACACCCCTAACCAAATGTAACCACAGCCTCCTGTACTGAGCTCACACACTGATACTAGTCACCATAACCAACTTATTATATACACCCCTAACCAAATGTAACCACAGCCTCCTGTACCGAGCTCACACACTGATACTAGTCACCATAACCAGCTTATTATATACACCTCTAACCAAATGTAACCACAGCCTAATGTACCAAGCTCACACACTGATACTAGTTACCATTACCAGCTTATTATACTCCTCTAACCAAATGCAACCGAGAGCATCCGTACCAAACTCACATAATGATACCGGCAATCATTACCGGCTTATTATACACACCTCTAACCAAATGAAACCGAGAGCATCCGTACCAAACTCACGTAATGATACTAGTCACCATTACCAGCTTATTATATACACCCCTAACCAAATGTAACCACAGCCTCCTGTACCGAGCTCACACACTGATACTAGTCACCATTACTAGCTTACTATATACACCCCTAACCAAATGTAACCACAGCCTAATGTACAAAGGTCATACACTGATACTAGTCACCATTACCAGCTTATTATATACACCCCTAACCAAATGTAACCACAGACTCCACTACTGAGCTCACACACTGATACTAGTCACCATAACCGGCTTATTATATACACCTCTAACCAAATGTAACCACAGCCTCCTGTACTGAGCTCACACACTGATACTAGTCACCATTACCAGCTTATTATATACACCTCTAACCAAATGTAACCACAGCCTAATGTACCAAGCTCACACACTGATACTAGTCACAATTACCGGCTTATTATATACACCTCTAACCAAATGTAACCACAGACTCCTCTACCGAGCTCACACACTGATACTAGTCACCATAACCAGCTTATTATATACACCTCTCCTGTACCAAAGTCACACACCGATACTAGTCACCATTATGGTGGCTTATTATATACACCTCTAACCAAATGTAACCACAGCCTCCTGTACCGAGCTCACACACGGATACTAGTCACCATTACCAGCTTATTATATACACCTCTAACCAAATGTAACCACAGCCTAATGTACCAAGCTCACACACTGATACTAGTTACCATTACCAGCTTATTATACTCCTCTAACCAAATGCAACCGAGAGCATCCGTACCAAACTCACATAATGATACCGGCAATCATTACCGGCTTATTATACACACCTCTAACCAAATGAAACCGAGAGCATCCGTACCAAACTCACGTAATGATACTAGTCACCATTACCAGCTTATTATATACACCCCTAACCAAATGTAACCACAGCCTCCTGTACCGAGCTCACACACTGATACTAGTCACCATTACTAGCTTACTATATACACCCCTAACCAAATGTAACCACAGCCTAATGTACAAAGGTCACACACTGATACTAGTTACCATTACCAGCTTATTATATACACCCCTAACCAAATGTAACCGCAGCCTCCTGTACCGAGCTCACACACTGATACTAGTCACCATTACCGGCTTACTATATACACCCCTAACCAAATGTAACCACAGCCTCCAGTACCGAAGTCACACACTGATACTAGTCACCATTACCGGCTTATTATATACATCTCTAACCAAATGTAACCACAGACTCCTGTACTGAGCTCACACACTGATACTAGTCACCATTACCAGCTTATTATATACACCCCTAACCAAATGTAACCACAGCCTCCTGTACCGAAGTCACACACCGATACTAGTCACCATTGCAGGCTTATTATATACACCCCTAACCAAATGTAACCACAGCCTAATGTACCGAGCTCACACACTGATACTAGTTACCATTACCAGCTTATTATATACACCCCTAACCAAATGTAACCACAGCCTCCTGTACTGAGCTCACACACTGATATTAGTCACCATTACCAGCTTATTATATACACCTCTAACCAAATGTAACCACAGCCTCCTGTACTGAGCTCACACACTGATACTAGTCACCATTACCAGCTTATTATATACACCTCTAACCAAATGTAACCACAGCCTCCTGTACCAAGCTCACACACTGATACTAGTCACCATTACCAGCTTATTATATACACCTCTAACCAAATGTAACCACAGCCTCCTGTACCGAGCTCACACCCTGATACTAGTCACCATTACCGGCTTATTATACTCCTCTAACCAAATGTAACCACAGCCTAATGTACCAAGCTCACACACTGATACTAGTCACCATTACCGGCTTATTATATACACCCCTAACCAAATGTAACCACAGCCTCCTGTACTGAGCTCACACACTGATACTAGTCACCATAACCAACTTATTATATACACCCCTAACCAAATGTAACCACAGCCTCCTGTACCGAGCTCACACACTGATACTAGTCACCATAACCAGCTTATTATATACACCCCTAACCAAATGTAACCACAGCCTAATGTACTGAGCTCACACACTGATACTAGTTACCATTACCAGCTTATTATACACACCCCTAACCAAATGTAACCACAGCCTAATGTACTGAGCTCACACACTGATACTAGTCACCATTACCGGCTTATTATATACACCCCTAACCAAATGTAACCACAGCCTCCTGTACTGAGCTCACACACTGATACTAGTCACCATAACCAACTTATTATATACACCCCTAACCAAATGTAACCACAGCCTCCTGTACCGAGCTCACACACTGATACTAGTCACCATAACCAGCTTATTATATACACCCCTAACCAAATGTAACCACAGCCTAATGTACTGAGCTCACACACTGATACTAGTTACCATTACCAGCTTATTATACACACCCCTAACCAAATGTAACCACAGCCTAATGTACTGAGCTCACACACTGATACTAGTCACCATAACCAACTTATTATATACACCCCTAACCAAATGTAACCACAGCCTCCTGTACCGAGCTCACACACTGATACTAGTCACCATAACCAGCTTATTATATACACCCCTAACCAAATGTAACCACAGCCTCCTGTACCGAGCTCACACACTGATACTAGTTACCATTACCAGCTTATTATACACACCCCTAACCAAATGTAACCACAGCCTAATGTACCAAGCTCACACACTGATACTAGTCACCATTACCAGCTTATTATATACACCCCTAACCAAATGTAACCACAGCCTCCTGTACTGAGCTCACACACTGATACTAGTCACCATAACCGGCTTATTATATACACCCCTAACCAAATGTAACCACAGCCTCATGTACTGAGCTCACACACTGATACTAGTCACCATTACAGGCTTATTATATACACCTCTAACCAAATGTAACCACAGCCTCCTGTACTGAGCTCACACACTGATACTAGTCACCATTACCGGCTTATTATATACACCCCTAACCAAATGTAACCACAGCCTCCTGTACTGAGCTCACACACTGATACTAGTCACCATAACCAACTTATTATATACACCCCTAACCAAATGTAACCACAGCCTCCTGTACCGAGCTCACACACTGATACTAGTCACCATAACCAGCTTATTATATACACCCCTAACCAAATGTAACCACAGCCTAATGTACTGAGCTCACACACTGATACTAGTTACCATTACCAGCTTATTATACACACCCCTAACCAAATGTAACCACAGCCTAATGTACTGAGCTCACACACTGATACTAGTCACCATAACCAACTTATTATATACACCCCTAACCAAATGTAACCACAGCCTCCTGTACCGAGCTCACACACTGATACTAGTCACCATAACCAGCTTATTATATACACCCCTAACCAAATGTAACCACAGCCTCCTGTACCGAGCTCACACACTGATACTAGTTACCATTACAGGCTTATTATATACACCCCTAACCAAATGTAACCACAGCCTCCTGTACCGAGCTCACACACTGATACTAGTCACCATTACAGGCTTATTATATACACCCCTAACCAAATGTAACCACAGCCTCCTGTACCGAGCTCACACACTGATACTAGTCACCATAACCAGCTTATTATACACACCCCTAACCAAATGTAACCACAGCCTAATGTACCAAGCTCACACACTGATACTAGTCACCATTACCAGCTTATTATATACACCCCTAACCAAATGTAACCACAGCCTCCTGTACTGAGCTCACACACTGATATTAGTCACCATTACCAGCTTATTATATACACCTCTAACCAAATGTAACCACAGCCTCCTGTACTGAGCTCACACACTGATACTAGTCACCATTACCAGTTTATTATATACACCTCTAACCAAATGTAACCACAGCCTCCTGTACCGAGCTCACACACTGATACTAGTCACCATAACCGGCTTATTATACTCCTCTAACCAAATGTAACCACAGCCTAATGTACTGAGCTCACACACTGATACTAGTCACCATTACCGGCTTATTATATACACCCCTAACCAAATGTAACCACAGCCTCCTGTACTGAGCTCACACACTGATACTAGTCACCGTTACCAGCTTATTATATACACCCCTAACCAAATGTAACCACAGACTCCTGTACCGAAGTCACACACTGATACTAGTCACCATAACCAACTTATTATATACACCCCTAACCAAATGTAACCACAGCCTCCTGTACCGAGCTCACACACTGATACTAGTCACCATTACTAGCTTATTATATACACCTCTAACCAAATGTAACCACAGCCTAATGTACCAAGCTCACACACTGATACTAGTCACCATTACCAGCTTATTATACTCCTCTAACCAAATGTAACCACAGACTCCACAACTGAGCTCACACACTGATACTAGTCACAATTACCAGCTTATTATATACATCTCTAACCAAATGTAACCACAGACTCCTGTACTGAGCTCACACACTGATACTAGTCACCATTACCACCTTATTATATACACCTCTAACCAAATGTAACCACAGCCTAATGTACAGCGCTCACACACTGATACTAGTCACCATTACCAGCTTATTATATACACCTCTAACCAAATGTAACCACAGACTCCACAACTGAGCTCACACACTGATACTAGTCACAATTACCAGCTTATTATATACACCTCTAACCAAATGTAACCACAGCCTAATGTACAAAGCTCACACACTGATACTAGTTACCATTACCAGCTTATTATATACACCTCTAACCAAATGTAACCACAGCCTCCTGTACTGAGCTCACACACTGATACTAGTCACAATTACCGGCTTATTATATACACCTCTCGTGTACCGAAGTCACACACTGATACTAGTCACCATTACCGGCTTATTATATACACCTCTAACCAAATGTAACCACAGCCTCCTGTACCGAGCTCACACACTGATACTAGTCACCATTACCAGCTTATTATATACACCTCTAACCAAATGTAACCACAGCCTCCTGTACCGACCTCACACACGGATACTAGTCACCATTACCAGCTTATTATATACACCTCTAACCAAATGTAACCACAGCCTAATGTACCAAGCTCACACACTGATACTAGTTACCATTACCAGCTTATTATATACACCTCTAACCAAATATAACCACAGCCTCCTGTACCAAGCTCACACCCTGATACTAGTCACCATTACCAACTTATTATATACACCCCTAACCAAATGTAACCACAGCCTAATGTACCAAGCTCACACACTGATACTAGTTACCATTACCAGCTTATTATATACACCTCTAACCAAATATAACCACAGCCTCCTGTACCAAGCTCACACCCTGATACTAGTTACCATTACCAGCTTATTATATACACCTCTAACCAAATATAACCACAGCCTCCTGTACCAAGCTCACACACTGATACTAGTCACGATTACCAGCTTATTATATACACCCCTAACCAAATGTAACCACAGACTCCTGTACTGAGCTCACACACGGATACTAGTCACCATTACCAGCTTATTATATACACCTCTAACCAAATGTAACCACAGCCTAATGTACCAAGCTCACACCCTGATACTAGTCACCATTACCAACTTATTATATACACCCCTAACCAAATGTAACCACAGCCTAATGTACCAAGCTCACACACTGATACTAGTCACCATTACCAGTTTATTATATACACCCCTAACCAAATGTAATCACAGCCTCCTGTACCAAGCTCACACCCTGATACTAGTCACCATAACCAGCTTATTATATACACCCCTAACCAAATGTAACCACAGCCTCTTGTACCAAGCTCACACACTGATACTAGTCACCATTACCAGCTTATTATATACACCTCTAACCAAATGTAACCACAGCCTCTTGTACCGAGCTCACACACTGATACTAGTCACCATTACTAGCTTATTATATACACCCCTAACCAAATGTAACCACAGCCTCATGTACTGAGCTCACACACTGATACTAGTCACCATTACCAGCTTATTATATACACCTCTAACCAAATGTAACCACAGCCTCATGTACTGAGCTCACACACTGATACTAGTCACCATTACCAGTTTATTATATACACCTCTAACCAAATGTAACCACAGCCTCCTGTACTGAGCTCACACACTGATACTAGTCACCATTACCATCTTATTATATACACCCCTAACCAAATGTAACCACAGCCTCCTGTACCGAGCTCACACACTGATACTAGTCACCATTACAGGCTTATTATATACACCCCTAACCAAAAGTAACCACAGCCTCCTGTACCGAGCTCACACACTGATACTAGTCACCATTACCAGTTTATTATATACACCTCTAACCAAATGTAACCACAGCCTCCTGTACTGAGCTCACACACTGATACTAGTCACCATTACCAGTTTATTATATACACCTCTAACCAAATGTAACCACAGCCTAATGTACTGAGCTCACACACTGATCCTAGTCACCATAACCATCTTATTATATACACCCCTAACCAAATGTAACCACAGCCTCCTGTACTGAGCTCACACACTGATACTAGTCACCATAACCGGCTTATTATATACACCCCTAACCAAATGTAACCACAGACTCCTGTACTGAGCTCACACACTGATACTAGTCACCATAACCGGCTTATTATATACACCCCTAACCAAATGTAACCACAGACTCCACTACTGAGCTCACACACTGATACTAGTCACCATTACCGGCTTATTATATACACCTCTAACCAAATGTAACCACAGCCTCCTGTACCGAAGTCACACACTGATACTAGTCACCATTACCGGCTTATTATATACATCTCTAACCAAATGTAACCACAGCCTAATGTACCAAGCTCACACACTGATACTAGTCACCATTACCGGCTTATTATATACATCTCTAACCAAATGTAACCACAGCCTCCTGTACCGAGCTCACACACTGATACTAGTCACCATTACCAGCTTATTATATACATCTCTAACCAAATGTAACCACAGCCTCCTGTACCGAAGTCACACACTGATACAAGTCACCATTACTAGCTTATTATATACACCTCTAACCAAATGTAACCACAGCCTCCTGTACTGAGCTCACACACTGATACTAGTCACCATTACCAGCTTATTATATACACCCCTAACCAAATGTAACCACAGCCTAATGTACCGAGCTCACACACTGATACTAGTCACCATTACCGGCTTATTATATACACCTCTAACCAAATGTAACCACAGCCTCCTGTACCGAGCTCACACACTGATACTAGTCACCATTACCATCTTATTATATACACCCTTAACCAAATGTAACCACAGCCTCCTGTACCGAGCTCACACACTGATACTAGTCACCATTACCAGCTTATTATATACACCTCTAACCAAATGTAACCACAGCCTCCTGTACCGAGCTCATACACCGATACTAGTCACCATTACCAGCTTATTATATACACCCCTAACCAAATGTAACCACAGCCTCCTGTACCGAGCTCACACACTGATACTAGTCACCATTACCAGCTTATTATATACACCTCTAACCAAATGTAACCACAGCCTCCTGTACCGAGCTCATACACCGATACTAGTCACCATAACCGGCTTATTATATACACCCCTAACCAAATGTAACCACAGCCTCCTGTACCGAAGTCACACACTGATACTAGTCACCATTACTAGCTTATTATATACACCCCTAACCAAAGGTAACCACAGCCTCCTGTACCGAAGTCACACACCGATACTAGTCCCCATTACCGGATTATTATATACACCTCTAACCAAATGTAACCACAGCCTCCTGTACCGAGCTCACACACTGATACTAGTCACCATAACCGGCTTATTATATACATCTCTAACCAAATGTAACCACAGCCTCCTGTACCGAGCTCACACACTGATACTAGTCACCATTACCATCTTATTATATACACCCCTAACCAAATGTAACCACAGCCTCCTGTACCGAAGTCACACACCGATACTAGTCCCCATTACCGGATTATTATATACACCCCTAACCAAATGTAACCACAGACTCCACTACTGAGCTCACACACCGATACTAGTCCCCATTACCGGATTATTATATACACCTCTAACCAAATGTAACCACAGCCTCCTGTACCGACCTCACACACTGATACTAGTCACCATTACCAGCTTATTATATACACCCCTAACCAAATGTAAAGTGACTGCAGGGAACCTAGCCACAAGTCAGTGACACTGTCCTAAACACTATTACTGTGGATGTGGTGAGTGTGCATCCGGGCCCATTAAGTTCTACATGTGATTAGATAAAGTCTGACCCAGGGGAGCTGCCGGTGGGCACAGTATTGTACGTCTTCAGTTCTACCCTACTTTAAACTGGGATATATTGGTCAAGCTGTAGGCCCCAACAGGATAGGCTAGTGCTTGTTAATAGGGGGTTGGTCCCTGTATTTATTCCTAAAAACACATGTTGAGAGAATCTCCGACAGTCGTGCGCCAAAGCCAGTGTCAGCCCAGCCTGTCCGTAACCATGCTCAGTAATCTGATGTGAGTCCATATGCCTGGCTATAAGGCTGGTAGCGCAGGTATACACAGAGCAGGAAAGATGCTGTCACAGACCTGTGTTTAGTGACACCCTGGGGAGTAAGGAAAGATCGTATTTATAGCTTCCCCCAGACAGTAGCCTGCACGTAAATTTAGTAATGATCGGAAATAAATCTTCTGCACATGGGAGAAGCTGATCTGATGCTGTATCCATCACTGCAGTAATAATCGTTATCAGTGGCTGTGTATATACTATATATTCTATTCACACGCCAGGCGTCTACACTTACATGGAGAGTTTTACAGACCCCACATTCTCATTAGTATCAGGCCACCGCCATGCAACAGAGTGACTCCATGCAACAGAGTGCCGCCTGTTATTCACACTGTCTGTCAGCAAAGACGACTCAGAATCGGGGGTCCCAAGGAGGAACCCCAGACCATCCGGTAGTCACCCGCTGGGCAGAAGACACTCAGTTATGAATACAATATCACAGGGGTAATTATTTCATTCCTTACTAATAAAGAAACAGTTATTTAGTATAAAATGTAACAGGATGAAGTCATAAATATAACGGCAGTATCCCTGCGTCTACACTGCCCAAATAACTTACAGGGGGAAACCCCCGAGTATCAGGATATTTATTACCTTCCGTCCTTGCATGTTCCAGGTAGAAACAGAAATTCTCAACCGTCTATCTGGGAAATAGCGATCCAATTCCTCCGCTCCCAGCAACGCTCCGGTGGCCAGAAGGCTCCCCTCCAAATAGCTTCTGCGAATGTCCAAGGGCTTGTCATGGTCATACATATTACATACAGATACATAAAGAGATTTCTAAACAGTTTCAAACCAGCGGCCTAAACCCTGACATGGTCCTACAAACAACGTTCAATATACTGTCTGCTACCATGTTAGGTTATTGTATCACAAATCTAGTACAAAGGTTACGGTTATCCTTATACTAAAAAGATCTTACAAAAAATAAAGTTTCTTTATAAACCAGAAAGAAAGATGTGTACATTTGTCATTTGGTCTAGATTCCATCAATCAGCCGCAATTTATCACTAAAGAGGAGAATACATTGCGCGTGTGTTGGGTTTAAAAATCTCTACTTATTACCATTGTCTCTTTTTGTTACTGTAGTATTTTTACTTATGTTTTAATTACAATATCTGGCTGGGGTTGTGAACAAATATTACCCCCCCCCCCCCATCCCCCGGGCTGTAAATTGCTGGCTGTAGCTATTCCGTGCCAGCAGCAAAATACATTCGTAACATATAAATATCTTCGGAGGACGCAGGGCTTAGGCCTGTCCGCTGCCGAGAACTCTACAAACCAGAACCAGCACGGTTACGATGACCGGTGACTGTATGCAGTACCAGGATTACTATTCAGTCAGTTTATGATCACGAGACAATACGTAATGGGGCCTTCTATAGCTACGTACCTGTTCCGGACATCCCTGGAGCGGAGGGGGGTGAGCAGGCTGTACGTGCTTCTCATGGAGTTACTGGAGCACTGGTCACAGACCATATTGTGGAGCCGTGTGTCACTCAGGCTACTGCTCTGTCTGAGAAAACGATTGCTCTTATAATCCAGGTAATCTGGCTCTATCCTATTACCCGTCCTCATTGCCCTGGTGGCTGCATTTAATTCTATGTGCGAGAGGTTTTGCTTGAGCTTTGCCTGTGCAAGTTTAGGTCTAGTGTTTGAAAATGAATTGCCTGACGCCATATCCAGGCTCTGCGCTGTAAGAGAGATCTGCGGATGAGCAGACCCCAGTGCGGTGTCGGTCTGCGCGCTGGACAGGCAGGCGTGACTGCGATCACTTGACCGTTGGGCAGCAGGATCCTCGATGGCAGAGTCTTCCTGGAGAGAACTCGAGGATGACCCAGTTTCATGCTGGTCTGTTAAGCTCCACTGGCTCGTCGTAAACGTCCGCCGCCAGCGTCTCTCATCCAGGGACACCGCTCTCTCCAGCTTGGGCAGTCTGGGCTTTGAGGGCGGCTTTGGCACATGATCTTTAAGAGTTTTATTACGTTCAGTCACTTTTTGTGCCTTATTATGAGAGAAATCTACATCCTGATCTTGTCTGTTTATCCAATCCCTGATATCCTGGAGCTTGCTCTGTGGAAACGCGGAAATCTGCGTCATCCCGTCATCGCTTACGATGGAATTCTCTTGCCCAGAATCCTGAGTGGTGCAGACCTTCTGCTCCTCCATCTTTATGGGCATGATGAATCGGTGTTACGGATGCTGAGCTTCGCAGATGTTCATACTGGTGTCTACCAAGATAGCAACTGGGATACAGTCAGAGCAGCCATGGAATGACTGGTCTCCGCTCCATTGTGCCGAGGCGAATTATCAGACCGGACACTTAACATGAAAAGGTCGGTTGTGATTGGGGTCATCCAGCCAATTCCGATGTCATCACAGGAAAGAACTGACCTTCATCAAAGTCCAGCACTGGAAAGAGAGGAGCCCAATCAGTACAGCATAAATGACCGATTATATCGCCTGCACAAACCCTGCGCACTAAACATCCATCCACCGCCCTAAGTGCTGCCAATGACTGATATCACACAATGTACTGAATAAAGAGCCCATTCATTTGTGGTCACTAAACTGCCAGTATACGACCAGATTCAGCTGTTCAGATGGACTAGACCTATAGCAAATCCAGCGGATGTTATTCTGTATGGCGGCTTCGGGTGAGCCGAGACACATGGATGGTCATTATAACACAAATACATATTACCCCTTACACTGGAAGCATTTCTCATCAGCCTCATTAAATATCATTGCACGCAGTGCGGATGATGGTGGATCGCAAAAAAATTATATTTCTGTACATTTAAATGTTTGTGGAAATAACAATGTATAATAGGTTCAGTAATTAGTGTAGTAGCAGCAATGATGAATTTGCAATCACTTTCACAATTACACACTATTCCTGTACACACAAATATTGTGTCTGGCAGTGTTCTAGCGATACACACACACACACATACACACACACACACACACACACACCAAATGAATGGGTTACTCACCCTAACACACACACATAGACATACCTACACATAGAGATAAATACAGATGTGTCCTCATACATCTAGCCTCAATTGCGCGTTAAAAAGCCCTTATAATCGAGCCATGCCGTGGCGTGACTCGGTAGCACCGAATGTCTTTTGTGCGACTTTTTACCTTCAAATGCGTCTTATACGCACAGTGATGTGAACACATAGCTTCTGCTGATTAGAATGATATGCAGCATGCCTATGTTCTCTGTGTGTGACTGCATGCGAAACGCTACGTTACAGGTTTACAGCCGCTGACAATGTAACGTAGCGTTCCGTACGCAGATACGCCCGCACTCACAGAACATAGGCGTGCTGTATATCATTCTAATCACCAATGATTCACATCACTGAGCAAATGAGACGAATTTAAAGGTAAAAAGTTGCACGATAGAAGCTCGGCACACGGAGCTCCTGCGTTGTATGTGGCGCGACTTGTAGCGCATGGAGGATAGATATTCATATTTGTGACAGTCACAGGTGAGGTCAGTGGAAAGACCAGATTTCCCGATTTGTGCGAACGTAGCTCCCGCCACCGCACACATACATTAGGGATTATGGAACTGGCAATCGTTGCTTATTTGTAGTGCACCAAATGTGAGAATGTGGGCTACTACTAATGGGGGGAGATAAAACGCAATGCAAGTGAAACGCTAAATCATCGAAAAATATTTCCGGGTGGAAGGATCTGACCGGCGCCAAACGTTAGCACATACGAGACATCCAACTAGAAGAATGATCACGTTTTTCCTCACACAAAATGATGTCACCGTCACCTACACACAGCGGAGCCAGCCGGACCAGCATCCAGAACACAGCTCATCAGATCACGCAAATATGGTACCAGTGATTATATATAATAAGTCTTTGGCCGCCCACAAACAGTAGAGGAAGCAGACATCGGAAGTAAATGACATCTGTACTAAAACAATCCTCTATATCAGGGGCCGCTAATTGCCCACCCCTACTCTATAGTGTTACATGGCCTCCACTCTTCACCCCCATAGTACTTCAACAATACACTGTGACCCCCTAACACAGGGATGGGGAACCTCAGGCCCGGGGGCCATATCATCATCTGGATAGCAGGGTGCCTATAATGTCCCCCTGCAGCCTGAATCTATGCAGCAGTGCAACCTGTAGCTTCCTTAGGACGCGTCAGACGGTCACATCGCTGCCCTTACAGCTCCCTGGAGCATCCTCAGGATGCTCCGGGCATTGCTGTAATCACTGGCGATTGTGGCCCTGTCCCCGTGTGACATCACACAGAGGGGCGTGGCCTGCGAATAATGTTATATGTATCTAAATGGCCCACGGAGGAAAAAAAAAAGATTCCTCACCCCTGCCCTAAAATAATATCTATCATTAGCTACCAGTTCCCCAGATAGATAATAAGCTCCACTAACTGAGTGAAGATATAGATTGTAAGGTCTTAGAATATACAGGGTCACCGGCTCACCCCACATACACCGACACCAGGGTCACCGGCTCACCCCACATACAGACACCAGGGTCACCGGCTCACCCCACATACGCCAGGGTCACCGGCTCACCCCACATACACCGACACCAGGGTCACCGGCTCACCCCACATACACCGACACCAGGGCTCACCCCACATACACCGACACCAGGGTCCCCGGCACACCCCACATACACCGACACCAGATTCACCCCACATATACCGACACCAGGGTCACCGGCACACCACACATACACACAGACACCAGGGTCACCGGCACACCCCGCAAACACCGACACCAGGGTCCCCGGCTCACCCCACATACACAGATACAAGGGTCACCGGCACACTGCACCCCACATACACCGACACCAGGGTCACCGGCACTCTGCACCCCACATACACCGACACCAGGGTCACCGGCTCACCCTGCATACACACACAGATACCAGGGTCACCGGCTCACCCCGCATACACCGACACCAGGGCTCACCCCACATACACCGACATCAGGGCTCACCCCACATACACCGACACCAGGGTCACGGACACATCCCACATACACAGACACAGACACCAGGGTCACCAGCACATCCCACATACACCGACACCAGGGTCACTGGCACACCCCACATACACCGACACCAGGGTCACCGGCACATCCCACATACACATGGGTCACCGGCACACTGCACCCCACATACACTGACACCAGAGTCACCGGCTCACCCCGCATACACCGACACAAGGGTCACCGGCTCACCCCGCATACACCGACACCAGGGTTACCGGCACACCCCACATACACCGACACCAGGGTTACCGGCACACCCCACATACACCGACACCAGGGTCGCCGGCACACTGCACCCCACATACACCGGCACCAGGGTCACCGGCACACCCCGCATACACCGACACCAGGGCTCACCCCACATACACCAGGGTCACCGGCACACCGGCTCACCCCACATATACCAACACCAGGGTTACCGGCACACCCCGCATACACCGACACCAGGGTTACCGGCACACCCCACATACAACGACACCAGGGTTACCGGCACACCCAACATACAACGACACCAGGGTCACCGGCACACTGCACCCCACATACACTGACACCAGGGTCACCGGCACACCCCGCATACACCGACACCAGGGTCACCGGCTCACCCCATATACACCGACACCAGGGTCCCCAGCTCACCCCACATATACCAACACTAGGGTTACCGGCACACCCCACATACACCGACACCAGGGTTACCGGCTCACCCCACATACACCGACACCAGGGTTACCGGCACACCCCACATATACCACCACCAGGGTTACCGGCACACCCCACATACACCGACACCGTCTCACTCCACATACATCGACACCAGGGTCACCAGCTCACCCCACACACACCGACACCAGGGTCACCGGCACATCCCACATACACCGACACCAGGGTCACCGGCTAACCCCACATACACCAACACCAGGGTCACCGGCTCATCCCATATACACCGACACCATCTCACCCCACATACACCGGCACCAGGGTCACCGGCACACCCCGCAAACACCGACACCAGGGTCCCCGGCTCACCCCACATACACAGATACAAGGGTCACCGGCACACTGCACCCCACATACACCGACACCAGGGTCACCGGCACTCTGCACCCCACATACACCGACACCAGGGTCACCGGCTCACCCTGCATACACCGACACCAGGGTCACCGGCTCACCCTGCATACACCGACACCAGGGCTCACCCCACATACACCGACATCAGGGCTCACCCCACATACACCGACACCAGGGTCACGGGCACATCCCACATACACCGACACCAGGGTTACCGGCACACCCCACATACACCCACACCAGGGTCACCGGCACACTGCACCCCACATACACTGACACCAGGGTCACCGGCACACCCCGCATACACCGACACCAGGGTCACCGGCACACCCCACATATACCAACACCAGGGTTACCGGCTCACCCCATATACACCGACACCGTCTCACTCCACATACATCGACACCAGGGTTACCGGCACACCCCACATATACCACCACTAGGGTTACCGGCACACCCCACATACACCGACACCAGGGTTACCGGCACACCCCACATATACCACCACTAGGGTTACCGGCACACCCCACATACACCGACACCGTCTCACTCCACATACACCGACACCAGGGTCACCGGCACATCCCACATACACCGACACCAGGGTCACCGGCTAACCCCACATACACCAACACCATCTCACCCCACATACACCGGCACCAGGGTTACCGGCACAACCCGCATACACCGACAGGGGGGTTACCTGTAATAGAGAAGAAAATGAGGAGAGGATCCTGTTACACCCCCGGGTTCCCCTCACTCACCGCGGCTGTGGCTACAGGGTGCCGGTAGCCGGTATACGGAGCGTAAACATCCCGGGTCCCAGGTAACCATGCTGACAGTACGGCGTCATGGAGACACTCAGCGCCCCCTGCCGGCGGGAGGAGCACAGCGCCCGGGACGAGCTGCAGCAGCAGCAGGCGGCTCCTCTCACACACAGTACTGAGAGAGGGAACCAACCACCCTGAGGAGGAATACTCTGCCTAAGGGAAGGGGCATATGGGGAAGCAGCTGGGGGGCAGGGAGGCATGAGGGGGAACAACTGGGGGGCAGAGGGTATGAGAGGGAACAGCTGGGGGGCAGAGGGTATGAGAGGGAACAGCTGGGGGGCAGAGGGTATGAGAGGGAACAGCTGGGGGGCAGAGGGTATGAGAGGGCACAGCTGGGGGGCAGAGGGTATGAGAGGGAACAGCTGGGGGGCAGAGGGTATGGGAGGGAACAGCTGGGGGGCAGAGGGGCATGAGAGGGAACAGCTGGGGGCAGAGGGCATGAGAGGGAACAGCTGGGGGGCAGAGGGGCATGAGAGGGAACAGCTAGGGGGCAGAGGGCATGAAAGGGAACAGCTGGGGGCAGAGGGCATGAGAGGGAACAGCTGGGGGGGCAGAGGGGCATGAGAGGGAATAGCTAGAGGGGCATGAGAGGAAACAGCTGAGGGGCATGAGAGGAAACAGCTGGGGGGCATGAGAGGAAACAGCTGGGGGGCAGAAGGGTATGTTAGGGAAGGCAGAACCATATGAGGGAATGTAGATACCGAAATCTCGACCACTGACATGTACCTGAGCTATGTAATGGGGGAGTGGTGATGACATGTACCTGAACTATGTAATGGGGCGCGGTGATGACATGTACCTGAGCTATGTAATGGGGGCGCAGTGATGACATGTACTTGAGCTATGTAATGGGGAGCGGTGATGACATGTACCTGAGCTATGTAATGGGGGCGTGGTGATGACATGTACCTGAGCTATGTAATGGGGGAGCGGTGATGACATGTACCTGAGCTATGTAATGGGGGAGCGGTGATGACATGTACCTGAGCTATGTAATGGGGGAGCGGTGATGACATGTACCTGAGCTATGTAATGGGGGAGCGGTGATGACATGTACCTGAGCTATGTAATGGGGGAGCGGTGATGACATGTACCTGAGCTATGTAATGGGGAGCGGTGATGACATGTACCTGAGCTATGTAATGGGGGAGCGGTGATGACATGTACCTGAGCTATGTAATGGGTGAGCGGTGATGACATGTACCTGAGCTATGTAATGGGGGAGCGGTGATGACATGTACCTGAGCTATGTAATGGGGAGCGGTGATGACATGTACCTGAGCTATGTAATGGGGAGCGGTGATGACATGTACCTGAGCTATGTAATGGGGAGCGGTGATGACATGTACCTGAGCTATGTAATGGGGGAGCGGTGATGACATGTACCTGAGCTATGTAATGGGGAGCGGTGATGACATGTACCTGAGCTATGTAATGGGGGAGAGGTGATGACATGTACCTGAGCTGTGTAATGGGGAGCGGTGATGACATGTACCTGAGCTGTGTAATGGGGAGCGGTGATGACATGTACCTGAGCTATGTAATGGGGGAGTGGTGATGACATGTACCTGAGCTATGTAATGGGGGAGCTATGTAATGGGGGAGCGGTGATGACATGTACCTGAGCTATGTAATGAGGGAGCGGTGATGACATGTACCTGAGCTATGTAATGGGGGAGCGGTGATGACATGTACCTGAGCTATGTAATGGGGGAGCGGTGATGACATGTACCTGAGCTATGTAATGGGGGAGCGGTGATGACATGTACCTGAGCTATGTAATGGGGAGCGGTGATGACATGTACCTGAGCTGTGTAATGGGGGAGCGGTGATGACATGTACCTGAGCTGTGTAATGGGGGAGCGGTGATGACATGTACCTGAGCTGTGTAATGGGGGAGCGGTGATGACATGTACCTGAGCTGTGTAATGGGGGAGCGGTGATGACATGTACCTGAGCTGTGTAATGGGGGAGCGGTGATGACATGTACCTGAGCTGTGTAATGGGGGAGCGGTGATGACATGTACCTGAGCTGTGTAATGGGGGAGCGGTGATGACATGTACCTGAGCTATGTAATGGGGGCGTGGTGAGGACATGTACCTGAGCTATGTAATGGGGGAGCGGTGAGGACATGAGCTATGTAATGGGGAGCGGTGATGACATGTACCTGAGCTATGTAATGGGGAGCGGTGATGACATGTACCTGAGCTATGTAATGGGGGAGCGGTGATGACATGTACCTGAGCTAGGTAATGGGGGAGCGGTGATGACATGTACCTGACCTATGTAATGGGGGCGTGGTGATGACATGTACCTGAGCTATGTAATGGGGGAGCGGTGATGACATGTACCTGAGCTATGTAATGGGGGCGTGGTGATGACATGTACCTGAGCTATGTAGTACCTGAGCTGTGTAATGGGGGAGCGGTGATGACATGTACCTGAGCTATGTAATGGGGGAGCGGTGATGACATGTACCTGAGCTATGTAATGGGGGAGCGGTGATGACATGTACCTGAGCTATGTAATGGGGGAGCGGTGATGACATGTACCTGAGCTGTGTAATGGGGGAGCGGTGATGACATGTACCTGGGCTATGTAATGGGGGAGCGGTGATGACATGTACCTGAGCTATGTAATGGGGAGCGGTGATGACATGTACCTGAGCTATGTAGTACCTGAGCTGTGTAATGGGGGAGCGGTGATGACATGTACCTGAGCTGTGTAATGGGGGAGCGGTGATGACATGTACCTGAGCTGTGTAATGGGGAGAGGTGATGACATGTACCTGAGCTATGTAATGGGGGAGCAGTGATGACATGTACCTGAGCTATGTAATGGGGGAGCGGTGATGACATGTACCTGACCTATGTAATGGGGGAGCAGTGATGACATGTACCTGAGCTGTGTAATGGGGGAGCGGTGATGACATGTACCTGAGCTATGTAATGGGGGTGTGGTGATGAAATGTACCTGAGCTGTGTAATGGGGGAGAGGTGATGACATGTACCTGAGCTATGTAATGGGGGAGCGGTGATGACATGTACCTGAGCTATGTAATGGGGGAGCGGTGATGACATGTACCTGAGCTATGTAATGGGGAGCGGTGATGACATGTACCTGAGCTATGTAGTACCTGAGCTGTGTAATGGGGAGAGGTGATGACATGTACCTGAGCTATGTAATGGGGGAGCAGTGATGACATGTACCTGAGCTATGTAATGGGGGAGCGGTGATGACATGTACCTGAGCTGTGTAATGGGGGAGCGGTGATGACATGTACCTGAGCTATGTAATGGGGGTGTGGTGATGACATGTACCTGAGCTGTGTAATGGGGGAGAGGTGATGACATGTACCTGAGCTATGTAATGGGGGAGCGGTGATGACATGTACCTGAGCTATGTAATGGGGGAGCGGTGATGACATGTACCTGAGCTATGTAATGGGGGAGCGGTGATGACATGTACCTGAGCTATGTAATGGGGGAGCGGTGATGACATGTACCTGAGCTGTGTAATGGGGGAGCGGTGATGACATGTACCTGAGCTATGTAATGGGGGCGTGGTGATGACATGTACCTGAGCTATGTAGTACCTGAGCTGTGTAATGGGGAGAGGTGATGACATGTACCTGAGCTATGTAATGGGGGAGCAGTGATGACATGTACCTGAGCTATGTAATGGGGGAGCGGTGATGACATGTACCTGAGCTATGTAATGGGGGATCGGTGATGACATGTACCTGAGCTATGTAATGGGGGAGCGGTGATGACATGTACCTGAGCTGTGTAATGGGGGAGCGGTGATGACATGTACCTGAGCTATGTAATGGGGGAGCAGTGATGACATGTACCTGAGCTGTGTAATGGGGGAGCGGTGATGACATGTACCTGAGCTATGTAATGGGGGTGTGGTGATGACATGTACCTGAGCTATGTAGTACCTGAGCTGTGTAATGGGGAGAGGTGATGACATGTACCTGAGCTATGTAATGGGGGAGCGGTGATGACATGTACCTGAGCTATGTAATGGGGAGCGGTGATGACATGTACCTGAGCTGTGTAATGGGGGAGAGGTGATGACATGTACCTGAGCTGTGTAATGGGGGAGCGGTGATGACATGTACCTGAGCTGTGTAATGGGGGAGAGGTGATGACATGTACCTGAGCTGTGTAATGGGGGAGCGGTGATGACATGTACCTGAGCTATGTAGTACCTGAGCTGTGTAATGGGGGAGCGGTGATGACATGTACCTGAGCTGTGTAATGGGGGAGCGGTGATGACATGTACCTGAGCTGTGTAATGGGGGAGCGGTGATGACATGTACCTGAGCTATGTAGTACCTGAGCTGTGTAATGGGGGAGAGGTGATGACATGTACCTGAGCTGTGTAATGGGGGAGAGGTGATGACATGTACCTGAGCTATGTAATGGGGGAGCGGTGATGACATGTACCTGAGCTGTGTAATGGGGGAGCGGTGATGACATGTACCTGAGCTATGTAATGGGGGCGTGGTGATGACATGTACCTGAGCTATGTAGTACCTGAGCTGTGTAATGGGGGAGCGGTGATGACATGTACCTGAGCTATGTAATGGGGGAGCAGTGATGACATGTACCTGAGCTATGTAATGGGGGAGCGGTGATGACATGTACCTGAGCTATGTAATGGGGGAGCGGTGATGACATGTACCTGAGCTGTGTAATGGGGGAGCGGTGATGACATGTACCTGAGCTATGTAGTACCTGAGCTGTGTAATGGGGGAGCGGTGATGACATGTACCTGAGCTGTGTAATGGGGGAGCGGTGATGACATGTACCTGAGCTGTGTAATGGGGGAGCGGTGATGACATGTACCTGAGCTGTGTAATGGGGGAGCGGTGATGACATGTACCTGACCTATGTAATGGGGAGCGGTGATGACATGTACCTGACCTATGTAATGGGGAGCGGTGATGACATGTACCTGAGCTATGTAATGGGGGAGAGGTGATGACATGTACCTGAGCTATGTAATGGGGGAGAGGTGATGACATGTACCTGAGCTATGTAATGGGGGAGAGGTGATGACATGTACCTGAGCTATGTAATGGGGGCGTGGTGATGACATGTACCTGAGCTATGTAATGGGGGCGTGGTGATGACATGTACCTGAGCTATGTAATGGGGGCGTGGTGATGACATGTACCTGAGCTATGTAATGGGGAGCGGTGATGACATGTACCTGAGCTATGTAATGGGGGAGAGGTGATGACATGTACCTGAGCTATGTAATGGGGAGAGGTGATGACATGTACCTGAGCTGTGTAATGGGGGAGAGGTGATGACATGTACCTGACCTATGTAATGGGGGAGAGGTGATGACATGTACCTGAGCTATGTAATGGGGGCGTGGTGATGACATGTACCTGAGCTATGTAATGGGGGAGCGGTGATGACATGTACCTGAGCTGTGTAATGGGGGAGCGGTGATGACATGTACCTGAGCTATGTAATGGGGGAGAGGTGATGACATGTACCTGAGCTATGTAATGGGGGAGCGGTGATGACATGTACCTGAGCTGTGTAATGGGGGAGCGGTGATGACATGTACCTGAGCTGTGTAATGGGGGAGCGGTGATGACATGTACCTGAGCTATGTAGTACCTGAGCTGTGTAATGGGGGAGCGGTGATGACATGTACCTGAGCTGTGTAATGGGGGAGCGGTGATGACATGTACCTGAGCTGTGTAATGGGGGAGCGGTGATGACATGTACCTGAGCTGTGTAATGGGGGAGCGGTGATGACATGTACCTGACCTGTGTAATGGGGAGCGGTGATGACATGTACCTGACCTGTGTAATGGGGAGCGGTGATGACATGTACCTGAGCTATGTAATGGGGGAGAGGTGATGACATGTACCTGAGCTATGTAATGGGGGAGAGGTGATGACATGTACCTGAGCTGTGTAATGGGGGCGTGGTGATGACATGTACCTGAGCTGTGTAATGGGGGCGTGGTGATGACATGTACCTGAGCTATGTAATGGGGGCGTGGTGATGACATGTACCTGAGCTATGTAATGGGGAGCGGTGATGACATGTACCTGAGCTATGTAATGGGGGAGAGGTGATGACATGTACCTGAGCTATGTAATGGGGAGAGGTGATGACATGTACCTGAGCTGTGTAATGGGGGAGAGGTGATGACATGTACCTGACCTATGTAATGGGGGAGAGGTGATGACATGTACCTGAGCTATGTAATGGGGGAGCGGTGATGACATGTACCTGAGCTATGTAATGGGGGAGAGGTGATGACATGTACCTGAGCTATGTAATGGGGGAGAGGTGATGACATGTACCTGAGCTATGTAATGGGGGAGCGGTGATGACATGTACCTGAGCTGTGTAATGGGGGAGCGGTGATGACATGTACCTGAGCTGTGTAATGGGGGAGCGGTGATGACATGTACCTGAGCTATGTAGTACCTGAGCTGTGTAATGGGGGAGCGGTGATGACATGTACCTGAGCTGTGTAATGGGGGAGCGGTGATGACATGTACCTGAGCTGTGTAATGGGGGAGCGGTGATGACATGTACCTGAGCTGTGTAATGGGGGAGCGGTGATGACATGTACCTGACCTGTGTAATGGGGAGCGGTGATGACATGTACCTGAGCTATGTAATGGGGGAGAGGTGATGACATGTACCTGAGCTATGTAATGGGGAGCGGTGATGACATGTACCTGAGCTATGTAATGGGGGAGAGGTGATGACATGTACCTGAGCTGTGTAATGGGGGAGCGGTGATGACATGTACCTGAGCTGTGTAATGGGGGAGTGGTGATGACATGTACCTGAGCTATGTAGTACCTGAGCTGTGTAATGGGGGAGAGGTGATGACATGTACCTGAGCTGTGTAATGGGGGAGAGGTGATGACATGTACCTGAGCTATGTAATGGGGAGAGGTGATGACATGTACCTGAGCTGTGTAATGGGGGAGAGGTGATGACATGTACCTGACCTATGTAATGGGGAGAGGTGATGACATGTACCTGAGCTGTGTAATGGGGGAGCGGTGATGACATGTACCTGACCTATGTAATGGGGAGAGGTGATGACATGTACCTGAGCTGTGTAATGGGGGAGCGGTGATGACATGTACCTGAGCTGTGTAATGGGGGAGCGGTGATGACATGTACCTGACCTGTGTAATGGGGAGAGGTGATGACATGTACCTGAGCTGTGTAATGGGGGAGAGGTGATGACATGTACCTGAGCTGTGTAATGGGGGAGCGGTGATGACATGTACCTGAGCTGTGTAATGGGGGAGAGGTGATGACATGTACCTGAGCTGTGTAATGGGGGAGAGGTGATGACATGTACCTGAGCTGTGTAATGGGGGAGCGGTGATGACATGTACCTGAGCTGTGTAATGGGGGAGAGGTGATGACATGTACCTGAGCTATGTAATGGGGGAGAGGTGATGACATGTACCTGAGCTATGTAATGGGGGAGCGGTGATGACATGTACCTGAGCTGTGTAATGGGGGAGCGGTGATGACATGTACCTGACCTGTGTAATGGGGAGAGGTGATGACATGTACCTGAGCTGTGTAATGGGGGAGAGGTGATGACATGTACCTGAGCTGTGTAATGGGGGAGAGGTGATGACATGTACCTGAGCTGTGTAATGGGGGAGCGGTGATGACATGTACCTGAGCTATGTAATGGGGGAGCGGTGATGACATGTACCTGAGCTGTGTAATGGGGGAGAGGTGATGACATGTACCTGAGCTGTGTAATGGGGGAGAGGTGATGACATGTACCTGAGCTGTGTAATGGGGGAGAGGTGATGACATGTACCTGAGCTATGTAATGGGGGAGAGGTGATGACATGTACCTGAGCTGTGTAATGGGGGAGCGGTGATGACATGTACCTGAGCTGTGTAATGGGGGAGAGGTGATGACATGTACCTGAGCTGTGTAATGGGGGAGAGGTGATGACATGTACCTGAGCTAGGTAATGGGGGAGAGGTGATGACATGTACCTGAGCTGTGTAATGGGGGAGAGGTGATGACATGTACCTGAGCTATGTAATGGGGGAGCGGTGATGACATGTACCTGAGCTAGGTAATGGGGCGTGGCTCTGACACCTACCTGAGCTAGGTAATGGGGGCGTGGCTCTGACAACCACGGTTCCATGGTAACCGGCGTACACTGAATGTCGGAAGTGACATGTTGGTGGCAGCGCCGGAGCCGGAAGTGACGTGTTTATAGCGGCGCTGGAAGCGGGGTGTATGTGATTGCAGTGCCCGGGACCGGGGTTTCCCTGTAGACTGGGGGTCGGTGCAGAGCCCTCGGGCCGGTAGAAGCGGCGCTCCGCCCGGGGTAAAGAGGGGCCCGGCCTCGGGGGTCGCAGGATGTTCGCGGGGCTGCAGGAGATCGGCATCGCCAACGGGGAGGATCTAAAGGAGACGCTGACGAACTGCACCGAGCCCCTGAAAGCCATAGAGCAGTTCCAGGTACTGCCCCTTTTACCCCCCCTGTCACTCTCCGCCCCCTGCCTGCTGGCCCCTGTCACTCTCCGCCCCCTAGCCTGCTGGCCCCTGTCACTCTCCGCCCCCTGCCTGCTGGCCCCTGTCACTCTCCGCCCCCTAGCCTGCTGGCCCCTGTCACTCTCCGCCCCCTGCCTGCTGGCCCCTGTCACTCTCCGCCCCCTAGCCTGCTGGCCCCTGTCACTCTCCGCCCCCTAGCCTGCTGGCCCCTGTCACTCTCCGCCCCCTGCCTGCTGGCCCCTGTCACTCTCCGCCCCCTGCCTGCTGGCCCCAGTCACTCTCCGCCCCCTAGCCTGCTGGCCCCTGTCACTCTCCGCCCCCTGCCTGCTGGCCCCAGTCACTCTCCGCCCCCTAGCCTGCTGGCCCCTGTCACTCTCCGCCCCCTAGCCTGCTGGCCCCTGTCACTCTCCGCCCCCTAGCCTGCTGGCCCCTGTCACTCTCCGCCCCCTGCCTGCTGGCCCCTGTCACTCTCCGCCCCCTAGCCTGCTGGCCCCTGTCACTCTCCGCCCCCCAGCCTGCTGGCCCCTGTCACTCTCCGCCCCCTAGCCTGCTGGCCCCTGTCACTCTCCGCCCCCTAGCCTGCTGGCCCCTGTCACTCTCCGCCCCCTGCCTGCTGGCCCCTGTCACTCTCCGCCCCCTAGCCTGCTGGCCCCTGTCACTCTCCGCCCCCTAGCCTGCTGGCCCCTGTCACTCTCCGCCCCCTGCCTGCTGGCCCCTGTCACTCTCCGCCCCCTAGCCTGCTGGCCCCTGTCACTCTCCGCCCCCCAGCCTGCTGGCCCCTGTCACTCTCCGCCCCCTAGCCTGCTGGCCCCTGTCACTCTCCGCCCCCTAGCCTGCTGGCCCCTGTCACTCTCCGCCCCCTGCCTGCTGGCCCCTGTCACTCTCCGCCCCCTAGCCTGCTGGCCCCTGTCACTCTCCGCCCCCTGCCTGCTGGCCCCTGTCACTCTCCGCCCCCTGCCTGCTGGCCCCTGTCACTCTCCGCCCCCTGCCTGCTGGCCCCTGTCGCTCTCCACCCCCTAGCCTGCTGGCCCCTGTCACTCTCCGCCCCCTGCCTGCTGGCCCCTGTCACTCTCCGCCCCCTAGCCTGCTGGCCCCTGTCACTCTCCGCCCCCCAGCCTGCTGGCCCCTGTCACTCTCCGCCCCCTAGCCTGCTGGCCCCTGTCACTCTCCGCCCCCTAGCCTGCTGGCCCCTGTCACTCTCCGCCCCCTGCCTGCTGGCCCCTGTCACTCTCCGCCCCCTAGCCTGCTGGCCCCTGTCACTCTCCGCCCCCTGCCTGCTGGCCCCTGTCACTCTCCGCCCCCTGCCTGCTGGCCCCAGTCACTCTCCGCCCCCTGCCTGCTGGCCCCTGTCACTCTCCGCCCCCTAGCCTGCTGGCCCCTGTCACTCTCCGCCCCCTAGCCTGCTGGCCCCTGTCACTCTCCGCCCCCTGCCTGCTGGCCCCTGTCACTCTCCGCCCCCTGCCTGCTGGCCCCAGTCACTCTCCGCCCCCTAGCCTGCTGGCCCCTGTCACTCTCCGCCCCCTGCCTGCTGGCCCCAGTCACTCTCCGCCCCCTGCCTGCTGGCCCCTGTCGCTCTCCACCCCCTAGCCTGCTGGCCCCTGTCACTCTCCGCCCCCTGCCTGCTGGCCCCTGTCACTCTCCGCCCCCTGCCTGCTGGCCCCTGTCACTCTCCGCCCCCTAGCCTGCTGGCCCCTGTCACTCTCCGCCCCCTAGCCTGCTGGCCCCTGTCACTCTCCGCCCCCTGCCTGCTGGCCCCTGTCACTCTCCGCCCCCTGCCTGCTGGCCCCTGTCACTCTCCGCCCCCTGCCTGCTGGCCCCTGTCACTCTCCGCCCCCTAGCCTGCTGGCCCCTGTCGCTCTCCGCCCCCTAGCCTGCTGGCCCGGTCAGCCCCCTCGCGTCTTCCTGTGGATTGTGTTGGATTGCATTTGCTATATAAAATGACATTTGCAGGTATTGATGACCCTCTGTGTTTATGATGAGTGTGAATGTTCATGACAATTCCATATAATTTTTTATTTTTTTTTTAATTCCAGACAGAGAATGGGGTTTTGCTGCCCTCCCTGCAGTCGGCGCTGCCGTTCCTGGACCTGCACAGCATCCCCCGGTTGGAGTTCCATCAGACGGTGTTTGATGAGCTGCGGGAGAAGTTACTGGACAGAGTGTCCGTCATTGCAGCCGAAGGAAAAGATGAAGAAAGGTCAGTGTCTTCTCATCTGCAGCTCGATCTATTTTGTTTTCCATTTTAGTTCAAACTTGGACCTTCTCACACACTTAGAAGATCCGAGTTTGTTCCACAATACTTGTGAGAACCACAAGTATCTGGCTTTCCCGCTAGGCTGTTTTAGCGGGGCGCCGGGCTTTGCCCAATTTCAGTATGTTCCTGTCCCTCTTGGCGGCACTCTGCTAAAACAGCCTGCGGGCGCTGTCCAACCCATGGACTGCAGTGTGCCCGCGGGTGGGGAATATAACGGTGCAGCGGTCACCGTCGGCGATCTATTCGCTGAGACAGGAGTGCTTGGGGCCATAAGTGCCGGGCATGCCCCCAAGAGTGATGAAGATGGGGCGCGTCTTAAAGACACGCCCCCTCTTGTGGCCACACCCCCTTTTCTGGCGCGCATGCAGAAGTGCCCCTTTTTTGTTCCGGCGCCGGACCTAGAATGAACACCAAGTACCAGTATGTGGGGCATTAAGGGCCCGCTGGTACATCTGGTTCACGTGCAAAAGAAATATAAAAATTACCATAAGACACGGACACAGAAGGCTTTATTATTTTATTTCCTATGCACTCTCTCATACCTACATTCCCTTTAGCTATTCACGCCCTCTTTTCCATGTTGCATCCACATAACCTGTAAAAAATAAAAATAAAAAAAATCCATACTCACCTATTCATAGTGTAGATCTCGTCCTCTTCAGTCCATGTAGGCACCCAAGGGGTTAAAAAAAAAAGACACATGAGCCAAGGCGGACACAAGGAAGTGTATGTGTTAACACATACACTTCCTCAGCGCGAATGAGCGGGACCCGGGTGAGTCCTGTCATTACAGGTTCCTGCAGCCAATCAGTGGGCGCCACCGTCGGAACTGCACGCTGATTGGCTATGAGAGGGCAGGCTGTCTGACAAGGTTTTCCCAATAGACTTCAATGGTGGGAAAACACCATTGAGGTATATGGCGGGAACCGCTACATTGTATCCTATGATGGGAGCCGCAAGGTTAATAGAGGTGAACATTGCGGTTGCCATCACTAACTATGTTGAACAACCTAGATCTGAAATCCTTTATTTAATCGATTTAGGTACAAGAAACTGGAAGAGCTATTAGAAAAGTGTTTTGCGCTGGTTAAGATGCCGTCCATCCAGCCGGTTGTGATGTGTGTGATGAAGCACCTGCCGAAGGTGAGGCCGCTGTACGAGCTGGCGCTGCTGCTTTCTGGTGACTCTGTCGCTGAATGATTCTGCTCCCGCCAGGTGCCGGAGAAGAAGCTGAAGCTGGTGATGGCGGATAAGGAACTGTACAAAGCCTGCGCGGTGGAGGTGAAGCGGCAGATCTGGCAGGATAACCAGGCCCTGTTTGGCGATGAGGTCTCGCCCTTGCTGAAGCAGTACATCCTGGAGAAGGAGAACCTCCTGCTGAACAGCGATCTCTCTGTGCTGCACAACTTCTTCAGTCTGTCCCCCAAAACTAGGCGCCAGGGCGAGGTAAGGGGGAAGCTGCAGTGCATGCTGGGAAATGGGAGCTGTCATGTTATATATTCCCATCAGATGACATCTAGGTCCTTGTAGAGGCTGAGACTAGAAACTACAGGAGGTCTCTGCATGGTCTCCTCTAACACCCTGTCTCCCTGTGCCCCGCGCTCTGTTCCGCACTGACCGCGCTCTGTTCCGCACTGACCGCGCTCTGTTCCGCACTGACCGCGCCCCATTCCTTTTCTCATCTGTCCAAGGTGGTGCATAAACTGACTCAAATGATCGGGAAGAACGTGAAGCTGTACGATATGGTCCTGCAGTTCCTGCGCACACTCTTCCTGAGGACCCGAAATGTTCACTACTGCACCCTGCGAGCGGAGCTTCTCATGTCCTTACACGACCTGGATGTCAGTGAGATCTGCTCCGTGGATCCCTGCCACAAGGTAACATTCAGTGCATCCCTTAGCTGTCCAGCTCCTGGAGAGCCCCGAGGTTCTATGTGTTCATTTGTTTTATTATTTGACTTTAGTTTATTATTAAGGCATTCTATATGCAGAATTACCCCAAAGCGTCTGTTTTACAAATTTAACTCCTATCAACCCACAATAGAGTGTACCTAGCACTTACCTGCAGTGCAGCTTCTGCTGTCTTTGGGGGCCTGGTATATGCAATTCCCTGGAGCCACACACAACCACATTTAATTGGGAGTAAGTAGATAAAGGCCTCATTCAGAGGCGGTCGCAAGAAGCGACCGCTCGCTCTGAATGAGGGTGGCCGCTTGCTTTTTCTAGTGCGGCCTCCTGGTCGCTAGCTAAGCTGTGGGTTACGGGGCTTGCGACCCTAAGGTTGGGTCTTGGCAACCGCAAGCCCCAGGGAGCTTCCTGCTCTGATCGAGCAGGAAGCTCCCCACTGACATCACTGCTGATGTCAATGCGGCCGCCCACAAAACGGCATGCGTTCCTTAAGGAAAGCCTCCATTTGTGAGAAACGACCCTCCCCGCCTACAAAACGGGCCGAGCTGTCGATCAACATCGACAGCCGGCCCTATTGTAGTGAGCTCCGGAGCGAGAGAGTTTCTCTCTCGCTCCGGGGCTTGTGCACGCACAGTGTGGCCGCTGCGCAGGACCAAAACATCGACCCGGTTGCGAGCGTGCATCGCTTGCGACCTGGTCTGAATGAGGTCCAAAGTACTTATAGCTAAAAATAACGCACATACCTTACTATTCCTTTCTTTCTGTAACAGTTCACCTGGTGTTTAGACGCCTGTATCCGGGAGAAGTTTGTAGATGCAAAGAGAGCGCGGGAATTGCAAGGATTTCTCGACGGAGTGAAAAAGGGTCAAGAACAGGTGCTGGGGTGAGGACAGAACGTACAATATGACTGTAAGCTCCTTGGCACAGGGAGCTCTAATGGCTGTTAGTCACAGTTCTGTACTTTATATGTATCTCCTTTATTATATGTGTCTCCGTATACTGTGTAAGTGTTATATAACGCTGTGTGCCCACTGACTATATATAAATACCTGCATAAGATATAATTATATACACGTTATGTAACCCGCCTCTGCTTTGTGCATTGCAGAGACTTGTCCATGATCCTTTGCGACCCATTCGCCATCAACACGTTAGCTGTAAGCACCATCCGCAACCTACAGGAGCTGATCAGCCAGGAGTCCCTCCCGAGGGTGGGTAACAGACGAGCATTAGGTGGGAATATATTGAATGAAATAGAATATGCCATCTTATGGGCGCAATTCATAGTGAATACATCATATAAAACCAATAGGATCTATAATAATATCCAATTATTTATTAAATATGAAGTTGTCAGCTGTTGTGGATTTTTTGCTTGTCGCCAACCATTCCAAGACCTGCCTGGTGCTATTCCGTCTTTGGCTCTTCTACATGTAATCTAAAGCACAGGACAGACGCAGTCCTCCAGCACCATAGACTTTATGACGTTGCCAGCCAGCCAGCCCTCCCCACCTTTTCCTCACTCTATGATTGTCAGCGTCACCTGATTCTGTGGCATTACATTGAGGAAGTGGGCGGAGCAGAATTCTGCGCCATGGAAACAATTATCACGGCATTATTTAGCTGGATGCCCCATTAGCAATGTTGCTTTTAGAATGATGTAACTCTGTAAACGTAAACTTGTTTTAAGTTAGTTTCTATCTTTAGGAGAAAAGTATCATTCCGATTTGTAATCGTTGTGATGCGTCTACTTATTCTGTACTGTGTGTAGTAACCTACTGTGCCCTGCGGGTGTCGCCGTTGCCAAGTATCATTTGTAGAAACCTTTCTAAAGGCAAAGGTTTTTTTTGTTTTATATTTTGTCATTATTCAAATCTATTCTTCATTCTCTAAGTGACATTTATAACGTTGTATAACGTCATCTTATTCTGTTTTTATCCCACAGGACAGCCCAGAACTGCTTCTGCTCCTGAGGATGCTTTCCCTGGGACACGGCGCTTGGGACATGATTGACAGTCAAGTATTTAAAGAGCCCAAACTGGTGAGTTCGCAGTTACCGGGCACAGTAGAATATTATGTTCTGTTCTATAGGCTGCTCATATAACATCGTGTGGATATTAAATGTCATTTTATCTGCTCCTTATCCAATAACCACATCTATGGTAGATTACATGGGGACTTAGCCGCTGGTTTCTTGTCTGCAGGACTCTGAGCTGATCACCAAATTCCTCCCTATGCTGATGTCGCTAGTAGTCGATGACTACACATTTAACGTGGAGCACAAGTTACCGACCGAGGAGAAGGTTCCCGTCACCTACCCCAACACCCTGCCGGACGTCTTCACCAGGTGCGTGCGCTGGGTATAGGTCACTGTTATGGGGATTCCTCTATGAAAGGAGCATATAGCTGATAGAATTGTGATCTATAAACCTGCAGTTTGGTGGCATAAAGCCGCACAGGTCCATCAAAGCCCTGCGTGTGGGGGTGGGTGGGTGGGTGTGTGTGTGTGTATGTATATGAGTGTGTGTATATATGAGTATGTGTTTGTGTATGTATATGAGTGTGTGTATATATGAGTATGTGTGTGTATGTATTTCTACTTCAGGGTCCATAGGGGGTCCACAGGGTTGACCTTGGGGTATAGGTTGGGAACCAAATCCGGGCACCACGCAGTTAAAGCTTTTAGCTCCCAGGATGCACTTGGGTCCACTCTCCCTATAACCCCACCCCCCAGCCAGAGGCATCTCAGTTTAAGTTGGTGCCCGGCCGGAGTCGGGTCACCGTTACTGCAGGGGGGCTGCTTAGCAGCCCCTAAGCTTAAAAGAGTTTTATTTTATTATTTTTTTACTACTCTTCAGAGCGGCAGCATCAGACTGTCCAATGGACGTCTGAGCTGCCGCTCCTACACCCCGCCGGCGCTGCGACGCCAGTACAGATCTGGGGATCGCAGCAGGACCCCAGAGTCTGTACTAGCCGGGCTCTGGAGGAATCCCTGGGCTGCTGCCGGATCGACGGGGACAGGTAAGTCGCGTGGTCACCGCTTGCGGTGACCCACGTGTACATGCAGCCTTATGCCTCCGGTCTCTGGGGACAGACCGGAGGCGCTAGCGGTGGCGGCGGGCTCCCCCTCCATGGAGGCATACCCCGCGTGTCCACAGCCCACCAGGGATTATAGCGGCAGCGGGAGCCGACATCCCGGGGGGTTAATTGCTAGCCAGGGGAGGAAGCCTTCCCTGTCTAGCGGCTCCTCCCCTCAGCTCAGCGCGCCTTTCAATAATACAGTCTGGCGTCGCTGAGCTGCTTCCTCCGCGGGCCACGCTTCTTCTGAGGTCTCCAGCGGCCATTTTCTCTCTGTGGTGCTGCAGAACTCTTAGGATGTCAGTGAGCCCAGTCCCCCTGCGTACCTGGCCATTTTGGGTGAGTGTACACAGCGCTATAGCCTTCCCAGACACTGAATCTGGGCAGTTGAAGGTAGCGACATTGTGCAGTATATTATATGTCATGCTTATGTATGTATATATATTTTTCTGCATTGTATGTGACTTATGCTAGTGCTGACTGTCTGTTTTTTCTCTCACCTGTCAGTGTATATCTATCCCTTTTCTTTATCTGCCCTAATACAGGTGTACCTGGGGTGGTTCTGAGACCTCACATATATATATTTGTTAATATCTGTGAGGTTTGTCACATACTGTTGCGTGCTGCACGTTGCCATATTTTAGATGGAACTGTGAGTTGCATACGCTGATAATGGGTCCCTGCAGCTAATCTTAGCGTCAGTCAGGACCGGTATGGCGCTGCTTAATATTTCCGTCAAGATAGTCAGATATATCTGACCAGGAGATTGCACACGATACTGCACCCATTATTGAGATCCTGCAAGTCATAGCCTGCAGGAATTAGTGCGGAGGATTTTAACTCAGAAAGGTTTATGTATGCGGCACCATCTGGCGCCGGGCCCCTTGCACGACCCCCTTAAAGGGCGGTTTATTTCTCAGGATCCTCTCCTTTGAGGATCGCCGGGCGGGCCCCATTGTCGTCACTCGCTTGGAGTTACTTCACCATACTGCCCTTTTGAACTCGGGGTATCTCGCAATTTCTTGCAATTTACCCCTGTGCAACAGACTGTCGCTCCCCGCCGGGGTTTTTCACAGTACATGAATTACCTCCGATACCACATCGGTCTGTCATTCCCCTTGCAGGGTTTACCACAACGGCCACCCTGGTGGATGTTGTTTTATAGAAATACTAATTGGCGTGATATACGTCCTGTGGTTACTGACCAGTGGCGCTGCCGTGAACTGGATGGTATATTCGGCTCTTTCCCTCTCACATGGGGGGAGCCGATTTCAAGTATTATTATCCCTGCTTTGGGGCTGGTAGCCAGGTTCATTCTGGATATAGAGAATGTCGATCCTGCACCTGTATCATACATCTCCCGTTTTCTGCCCAGAGGGTGGATCTCATAGCGGGAGTCTGGCTGTCGCCAGATACGAGGAGTCACAAAGGCCTCCTGTTTCCCGTTCCCTGAGGGTCCTCACAAGTAATGGAAATCCCCTTCTGGGATGGATTTGTATGTTAATCATCGGGTTACAGGCATTAATACGCCTCCCATCCCGGCCTGGACGGATTTTACGGATCCGTAGGTGGTAACTTTGCCTGAATTCAATGTACTCGTTTTCAGGGCCTGTTGCCCGTCCTACCATGGCCATCGCATGGTGATGCTTTTGTGACGTTTTTCCCCTCCAACACGTCCTGAGGTTCATATATCTTTTGCCGCTCACATAAAATATGCAGTGGTCATATGTGGGATTACCTCATGGGATGCCGGTCTTCTAACTTTCAGGGTTTCGGCGGCGTCTGTATCCGTCGCAGTACCCTATGGCTGCGTTATGGGAAAGCAGAGGTGCACACTCCTTCCAGGGGGAAGTTCTTGTTTGGTCCTGACCTTGACAAGATCGTTGCATCATTGGCAGTATCACTAATGGGGAGATACCGTCTTTAGCTACTCCCACTACATTTGGACTAACTCTGTTAAGTCTTTTTGTCCTCAGGGTCAGCCTAAAGGCCTGTTTTTTCCTAGGCTGTCGGCCTCCATGGGGGCCACCATATCCAGTACCGAGCAGTCCTGGACTTCCGGACGACCCTGTTTCTACACCTGAGGATATACCCTCAGCCTGACGGGACAGGTCTACATCTGGGGAATTTCCAGAGTGAGGTACTGATTCTCAACGGCCTCTCATTGCTCAGGCAGCCTCCTCACAGGCATTGTTACACGGGCCCTTCTTCAGACCTGATCAGGGCCTTACAATCCCAGAAAGCTATACAGTCTTTGTGGTAAGCAGAGCTATTTCGGCCAACCTCACTATCTCAGTGAGGGACTGGTTGTTCTACTTTCTTTCTGGGGCGGTGACCGACTGGTCCTCATTTGCCTATACTCTGTCTCAAATCCCTGAATCAGATTCCAACGGTGCCTGGACTCAGGTGGAATCGTCCATGCTCCATCATCCGACGTTTGGAACCTGGGGATTTTAGGGTATATCTGAGTATTCAGGATACGTACCTACGGGTACGTACAGAGCCATCTCATCAGCATGGGTTCAGGTTTGCTGTGCCACAGCAACACTTGTAAGTTTCGGGCTCTGCCTTTTGGGACTGTCCTCAACTCCACCGGGGTTTACCAGCCTTATGGATTTTCTGACAGTTCACCTGTTCAGGGTATCCGAATGCTCCTTTCTCTGGACGGTCTCCTGCTTTTAGCAGGATCACCAAGGTACTTTACCGCCAGGTCAGGATAACCGTGGCTTCTTCTCGGCACTGATAATTAGTCAACGGAGAAAAAGTCCTCCCTACATCCCTCACAGGGTTTTCTTCATCTGGGAGCACGGCTGGATTCTCAGACTCTGAGAATTTTTCTGGCGTAAGACAAGATCTCCACTCTTCAACTTGGAGTGTGCGGATATCTACGCATTCGACATATGTCATTACTCTTTGTGATGCGCGGTCTACCAGAGTGTCTACCTTTTGGTAGGGTGGAATGTGCTCAGTTCCATTCCAGACCTTGCCATAATTGACTCCCCTCCAGATGGATCGAGTTTTTCCCATCGGATCGCTGTTCGAACGATGATACTTTCTCCGGAGGCGAGTTGGTCTCTGTCCGGGTGGCTATGGCCATCTCGTCCAGGGTGTTCTTTGCTACAGACAGTGTCTGGTCCGCATTCGTTTCGGGGCAGTTGGATGTCTGTCGTTTCTGTCCTGCCACTTAACTTGTTGATACTTTAGGCTGTCTTGGACCTTCACTCTGGTCTAACCCATATGTCACGGTAAACCTGAATAGGTTCAGTCCGACAGTGTCACAACAGTGACTTCCATCTAGGCAACACTGGTAGTTGGGTGGCAATGTCAGGTATGTCATCCATTCTGACATAGTCCAAGGGTCTTCTCCTGGCCAACTCTGCAGTGTTTATTCCCGGAGCTCTCCATTGGGAAGCGGGCTTCCTCAGCTGTTGCGACGTGCATCCCGGGGACTAGTCTCTTCTCCAAGAGAGGTTTCAACTCCTGGTGAGCAGAGGGGGCCTCCCTGAGGGGATTGATCCTCATGGCCTTCTGACTTGATCACACATTACCGGTGTTACAGTCCAGCTCCAGGAGTACTGAAGCTACCTTCAGTGACTCTTTGTCAGTGAAGTGGTCCTTCCACTTTGTGTACCTGTGTCCTCCGGTCTCCCTTCTTCCTCGAGGTCTTCGGAAGTTTAATTCGAGACGGAGGGGTTTTCCTTCTGGGGGCTCCAGTTCGTCCCAGACATCACTGGTACTGAGATTTTCGGAGTCTCCTCATCGATACTCCGTTCCTACTGCTTCACTATCTGGACCTGTTGTCTCAGGGTCCTTGTTTTTCCCTGGACCTGGATCGTTTGTCTTTGACTGCGCCCCTACTGTGGTCCTAGGGCTTCCCTGGCTCTGTCTTCATTGAGATGTTTAGAGCAGATAGGCCAGACTTTGCTGGGATCTGCCACGGACTGTGGCATACATAATTCTTATGGTATCGTACTTGTCGATACGATCCTCCGGTGTCCAGGATTTTCAGATATTCTGGCATTCCTTCCGGCTGGCTTGGGTTTCACCCTTGGCCTGGCCTTCCTGACAGTGCGGATCTCTACACTGTCGGTATGGTTAAGATATGGAATTGCTCCGCTCTGGTATCCAGTTCATCCTTTGGAGTGTTTTCTGGATTATGCCTCCACTTGTCCTCCCTAGGGTCTCCTGGGGAGTTAGTAGTGGTTCTTTGTTCCGTCCGGGGACAGTCAATGGAACTGCTGGTTGTGATAGCCATTACATGGTCTATTGTTTAAGCTCTCTCTCTCTCAGGGTGTTTAAATCAACCAGGAGAGTGTCTGAATTGGGAGCGTTCTCATGTGGCTCCCTCTTCTGGAGGGCATCAGGTCAGGGTGTGAGTTGCTCTCGCCCTGTATTTCTTCTTAGAGTGGTTTTTAGGTTCCATATTATTCTGGAACTTATGGTACGGCCATTCAGTCCCCAGTCTTCTCGGCTGGTGTGGCCTCATTGACTGTGGTCCGGCCTCTTTGGCTTTATATGATCCGTTCAAGTTCCTTATGGTAATCGGACTCCTTATTGGTGGTCTGCGGTTTCTGGTTTTCACAGGAAACGATGGCCGGCCTATAATGAAATGTTGGCTGGATGGCCTCGTATGTCTTCCTCAGGGGCCTACCCATAGGTAGGCATTTCTGTCGTTGAGGCTTGTTTTTTCTCGGGTCATGTAACCCTCGTGGGCGGCTCGTTGTGGCGCCTCGGCTGTTTTGCCTTACTAGGTGTCCACGTGGTCTTCTGTCCAAACCTTTTTTTAAGGTTCTAGGCATTGGTTTCCTTTGCCTCTCAGGATGCTTCCTTTTTGGCGACGGATTCTCCTCTCAGCACAGGAGCGTCCCCACCCTTGGTTGAACTGCTTTGGGACATCCCCAAGGTCAACCCTGTGGACCCCCTATGGACCCTGAAGTAGAAAACAAGAGATATGGTAAGAACTTACCTTTGTTATCTCTGTTTCTACGAAGTCCATAGGGTCCACAGGGCGCCCGCCCTGACGCACCTGGCTTCATATGGGCTGTGTTACTGGTCACCGGTTTCCCGTCTCCTTTTCTGTGAGTATGGTTCTAGAGTGTTCCAGTTTTCTCTCTCTTTTTCTCTCCTCCTCCGGCCTTTGGCTACTTACAAACTGAGGTGCCTCTGGCTGGGGGGTGGGGTTATAGGGAGAGTGGACCCAAGTGCATCCTGGGAGCTAAAAGCTTTAACTGCGTGGTGCCCGGATTTGGTTCCCAACCTATACCCCAAGGTCAACCCTGTGGACCCTATGGACTTCGTAGAAACAGAGATAACAAAGGTAAGTTCTTACCATATCTCTTGTTATATGAGTATGTGTGTGTATGTATAGGAATGTGTGTGTGTATGTATATGAGTGTGTGTATATATGAGTGTGTGTGTGTATGTATAGGAATGTGTGTGGGTATGTTTGTGTGTGTGTGTATGTATAGGAGTGTGGGTGTGTGTGTGTATATATGAGTGTGTGTGTGTATGTATAGGAGTGTGGGTGTGTGTGTGTATATATGAGTGTGTGTGTGTATGTATAGGAGTGTGGGTGTGTGTGTGTATATATGAGTGTGTGTATATATGAGTGTGTGTGTGTATGTATAGGAATGTGTGTGTGTGTGTATATATGAGTGTGTGTATGTATGTATAGGAATGTGTGTGTATATATGAGTGTGTGTATGTATGTATGTATAGGAATGTGTGTGTATATATGAGTGTGTGTATGTATAGGAGTGTGTGTATATATGAGTGTGTGTGTATGTATAGGAGTGTGTGTATATATGAGTGTGTGTGTATGTATATGAGTGTGTGTATGTATAGGAGTGTGTGTGTATGTATAGGAGTGTGGGTGTGTGTGTGTATATATGAGTGTGTGTGTATGTATGTATAGGAATGTGTGTGTATATATGAGTGTGTGTATGTATGTATAGGAATGTGTGTGTATATATGAGTGTGTGTGTGTATGTATAGGAGTGTGTGTATATATGAGTGTGTGTGTATGTATAGGAGTGTGTGTATATATGAGTGTGTGTGTATGTATATGAGTGTGTGTATATATGAGTGTGTGTGTATATGAGTGTGTGTGTATGTATAGGAGTGTGTGTGTATGTATAGGAGTGTGGGTGTGTGTGTGTATATATGAGTGTGTGTGTATATATAGGAGTGTGTGTGTATGTATAGGAATGTGTGTGTATGTATAGGAGTGTGTGTATATATGAGTGTGTGTGTATGTATATGAGTGTGTGTATATATGAGTGTGTGTGTATATGAGTGTGTGTGTGTATGTATAGGAGTGTGTGTGTATGTATAGGAGTGTGGGTGTGTGTGTGTATATATGAGTGTGTGTGTATATATATGAGTGTGTGTGTATGTATAGGAATGTGTGTGTATATATGAGTGTGTGTGTGTGTATGTATAGGAATGTGTGTGTATATATGAGTGTGTGTGTATGTATAGGAGTGTGTGTATATATGAGTGTGTGTATGTATAGGAGTGTGGGTGTGTGTGTGTATATATGAGTGTGTGTGTATGTATAGGAGTGTGTGTATATATGAGTGTGTATGTATATGAGTGTGTGTATATATGAGTGTGTGTGTATATGAGTGTGTGTGTATGTATAGGAGTGTGTGTGTATGTATAGGAGTGTGGGTGTGTGTGTGTATATATGAGTGTGTGTGTATATATATGAGTGTGTGTGTATGTATAGGAGTGTGTGTATATATGAGTGTGTGTATGTATAGGAGTGTGTGTATATATGAGTGTGTGTGTATGTATAGGAGTGTGTGTATATATGAGTGTGTGTATGTATAGGAGTGTGTGTATATATGAGTGTGTGTGTATATATGAATGTGTGTGTATATATGAGTGTGTGTTGATATCGCGAGGTGTTTTGGATATTGTTTTTAAACCTTACTTATTATTAGAAGAAATGGAATAATTCACACCAATACCAACTTTAAAATAAATGACAACGTTTTACTTAAAAAGCAAATGAATTATACATGTATTATGGTCATAGCAGACTTACAACATGAAAAACATAAGTTCAGTAACAGTGACAAAATGATAATTTGTATTACCTAGCACAGACCCCCAAGGTGACAGTCAGCCCATGTTTATACTTACAGCCCGGCGCCCCGCGACACTCTCCACCTACGTTCTCTCCTGCTCAACCCGACTGACCGACCTCTCCCCTTTTTGATCAATCTTTTATACTTTTTTCCTCTCTGCAACTAACATATTATAAAATGGCGAATATTAATTCATTCAATATTCATGCGCACTAAACATTTCACTGATTATATATTTTAATCATAACAAAATCCACAGTCTCCTTTCTATGTTCTCAAAATACTGGTGACGGCATATACGCCAAGGCTATCCTGATTAGCCAGATCTGAGACCTACTGTCTCCTAGTCTGTTCATACTCAACTAACCCATTATTCTGTCTTGCTAGAGAAGAAATGGTTTTGATCAGTTCTAATTTCTCCTTCATCCACTAGGGGACACTGGAGTTCAAGACAGTGGGGTATAGACGGTGGTAGAGCAGAGCCTGGCACTTTAAATAATTTAGAAGTGTGACTGGCTCCTCCCCCTCTATGCCCCATCAGCCCCAGTTTTTAGAATGTGCCCGAGAGAGCCGGTAGCACATCAGGCTGTCTCCAGCCTTTCTTATATAATTTTTATTTTTAGATATTAAACAAGCACTGAGGACAGACAGGCTGCTTACTGTGGCAGTCTGCCTGCTACGTGGGAGCCGCCGGGAAGGGCACCACACAGCTACTGCAGCCTGTGTCCGGTGACCCTGAGGAGGGGGCACACAACTTGGAGTCATCGGACCCAGCGAGGACCCGCCACTGCTGACACCGGCATGTGTCTGGGTTCCTCGCCGCCCCCTCAGCCCAGCATCCCGGCCGCAGCAGTTGTAAGTATAACCACTGCTCCTGATTAGCAGGAGCAGTGGACGTTAGAGCTGGGCTCAGTGACATGCCGCTAGCTGTCACTGTTAGCGGCGCTGCTAAAACACCGGAGCTAGCGGGGGTGGAGCTAATAATGGCGCGTTCTGACAGCGGCGCCATTGGTACGGGCTCTCCCTCTCGGTGCTCTGCACTGCAGCAGCATCCCTGAGCCCTAAGTAAGTGGCTAACTGTTGCGCGCCCAGTACATACAGCCGCTAAGCGCATTCAAGGCAGCCCGCCATTTATAAAAACTGGAACATCCTGCCGGAGCATAGTCGGCAGTCAGTTCCAATATAGGTGGTCTCTGCTCCCTCTTTTATTAAGAGGGGTCGCGCTGCAAGCGCTGACTCACCCCCGCTCGGGAGAGAACTGAAGGACTGGGCCCGCCGCAGCTGAGACGGCTGAGTCCGGGTCTCCCGCCCCTCCCCCCACAGTGGGGAGATGTGTGTTCTGCAGCCCACGAATAGGACAAAGTGACAGACGGCTTGCTGCGCTGTCACTTATAGGAAGCACTGGCGCTGTCTCCGTATGTACAGCGCCAGTAGGACTAAGACGGCCTGCTTATATATTAGCCGTTAAACAGCGTGGCTGAAAGGTGCTTTGATAACTGGCGCCAGTACCTCGTGAAACTTGTTTAAATGCGTCGGCGCCCTCCACAGCAGGACATCAGCCAATGCTCTCCTCCTGCCTAGAAGGAGGTGTACTCGGGTGGTGTGAGGATCGCTCCCCCCCCCCCCCCCCCCTCTGTTCCCGATAGATGTATGCAGCGCGTGCCAGCCACCTGCAGGAGAGCCCCGCTTCCCTATTAAGGGCAGTGTCTACTACCTGCTTCAGTGCCCTAACACCGGCTGCACTGATGGTGAGTCTAGCCTATTGCTGCTCCTCCCCCACCCTCGCGCTGAGCGGGTGCACTATAACTCCGCTTTATGCAGTTCTGTTGAGGGGGCAGCTGCTTTAGCCGGGACTCTTCCTGGCTAGCGTGGACATTAAGCTCAGTATTTTCCTCTACCCCAGCGCAGTGTAAGCTATGTTTATAGTCATATATATATATATTATACCTTTTTTCGAAGGTAGTCTACGGACAATATAGAACCAAGCCTTAATCCAAATGCCGCGAGAATAATAGTGTATCGTGGGTGAGGAGAACTCCCTATTGGGTTGGTTTTAAAACCAGTGTTGGCTGAAGGGACGGGGCCTTGGGTCGATGCTCCCATATCATCCCTACTCAGGAACGGGAGTCCCATATCGTGCTGACCATCCCTGTGGTCCAGCATTAGAGGCTGGGACGCCCACTTCTCTAGCACTATGTTAATAGCGGCTGCTGGCCTTATCTCCTGCTTAGATTGAGGGTGAGGGTCTTGCGCTGTGGATTCCCCAAGGGACAGGTCTCCCTTTGAATATGTTGGGAGGGCTTTGTCAGTTTAGAGAAGCACGCAATTTTGTGAAATGTTACATGTAATCAGCGTGTGGTGCAGTGCGCTCCACATGCACATCATTTTCACTGAAGCATAGCACAGCTCACTTTTCTGGGGCAGTACTCCCATAAGTATGTGGATTGTTACTCTTCTGCAATAGCTCACCTGATAAGGCGAGTACACCAGTAACATAAGGGTCCCAGAATCGCTAACAGTCTGGGACAGCACGCTGCTAAAATATCCTGCCCCTTATGCCGTAGCAGACTGACGGCCACACGTGGCACATGAGCAGTCTCCCTGCATGGAGGTAAGCCACATGTATGTGTATATTTGTATTTATACTAAGCCCTGCTTTAGAACATATGTCTGGAGTGAAGTTTGTCCTGGGTCTCAGTTCCTTCCAGGGCTCTAACTATTGCTCATGTTCTCATTTTACAATATCATCACCTGCTAATCATGTATGTAGGTATGCGTATGCATAGGTGGATATATATATATCGCTTCTTATATCGCTTCTTATCCTTACCATAAAAGCAGGGGTAGGATCTGCTCTTATCCGTTTTATGTCTGATACCTAGCACATTTTAAAAGAAAGATGATGCAGTTGGAGGCTGGGCTCTCCTAATGTAGTTGGTGCAATAACTCCGCTTTACACTACTCTCCCTAAGGATTTATGTGTGTGTGTATATCTGTATCAGTATGTGTGATTGCATATATATATATCTATATGTGTGTGTGTGTATATGTATATGTATATATATATATATATATGGTATGCCTATATTTCCACGGATGGGAAGCCGCCTGGGATTACCAGATGCTGGGGGCCGCTGGTGCTCGGTCCTCGGGACCCCGGGCAGTGCATGGTTCCGGGGCTCCTCGCGGAATCGCAGGTGAAAATTAATTAGCTCCATTTTAAAAATGTGTCAGTGAGTAATGGATACACCTGTGGTCCTGCTGGGTGACCTGGGTGATGTGACGTGTGTGGGGTCCTGGGGACCGAGTTTGGGAGCCACTGCTGTAAGCTATATCCATATATATATTATATGGTGGCTATGGACTGAAGTCATGTTCTGTGGTTTGCATAGTGATAGTTACAATTCCCTATGGCATTGCTTCCAGTATGGACCCTATACATCTTGTATGTCCATACATGTATATACAGATATGTACTTGCATCCTCCTGAGGCTATAGTTCTGTTCCCGTCAGTCTATATCTATGGCGCTCCTTTTCGGGGGACCTATGATCTACAACTACACTCCAGTGGCGCACTTGGTAGCAAACTGATATGACTCTAAGAGTGCAGGATATATATATTTATATTTATTTATTTATTTTATATTTATAGCATGCTGATCTCCTGGTGCAGGAGTCTGACAAGTAAACTTAGTATGTTGGCATTAACTCTTTCTTTCAAAGAGATTGCCTTCTCATGCAACTGTTATGTCTGTGGGTACGTGTGTATAAATACTGATATATTTCCTAATAATTGGGAAATACTGTTTTTTAGCCCTAACTGGGGTTATCACTACAGATATATTCCTTCTTTACTTGGGATAACTAATGCATTCTATGTACAGGTACCCTTCTCTGTATCGATTCTGGTACTCCATGTTATTGTCTTGTCGCATATCTCAATAAAATGGGTCTCTAGAGGGACCCTAGGTACATTTCCTATCAGTACATAAGGAATCCAGGTTCTCTACCATCCTCAGGGCTTAATTAGTTAAATTGCTTGAAGGCCTAGGGCCACCCGCTGATATAGGCAGGGTCAGGCCTGGATTGTATTTAGATTGGTGGCCGTAATACGCACTTCACCATTATAAGGGTTAATGTAAGGCTGCTTACACTAGCAGACCGTATTTGGGGTAGATGTATAATCTTTATATGGATAAACATCCCTAATGGAACAAGCTCAGGTATAGAGTCCTGTTGTATAACCTTCTTGTCTCCACTAACGTTTTGCTAGCTTTCTACAGTATTTTCTACTGCAACATCTCCAGATTGAAGTCCGTGCTGTAGAGCATTTGTCTTAGACCGCTGAAGCTACTCTCTATCCCTGACGGGGCAGGTTGCTGTGAGTTGGAAAAGGTCAGTGACATTCTACATAGCGTCCAGAGGGTTTCTGGTCGCCCACAGGTAAGCGGGCTTACCCCACTAATGCCTCGGAAGAGACTCCTATTTCAGGCAACCTGACATTACATAGTGTTATTCTCTATTCCGCACCCTAGCTGCTGTCCTAGCAGCCATCCGCTCTTTTAATCATTTGGCTCTAGTTTTTAGAGCGTTCCTGGTGTGTGGGTGCATAGTTCCAATATTGAGATTAGTGACACTATTCTACTAGAATCTGTTGGGTTCTGGACTGAAGAGCATCTATAGGCTAGTGCACATCTTTACATTAAAGGGTGACAGGGGGCCTGGTGGGTTTTTCCGGTTCAGTATCTGTTGCTATTTCATCACATTGGCGGGTGCCTTCATGGCTGTCCTAGTGCTCTAGCCTTACTGTATGGGATGCTTCCCTATATTGGTAGCTCTCCCTGGCTGGCTGTTGCATCTGTGCTGTTTAACTGCTAGGGTATCCTGGTTGTTTTCATACTATGTTCGGACCAGCAGTTGGTACTGACTACGCACTACCATCATGTTGGAAGTTGTCTGTCTGGGGTTTTGTTGCTGTGGTTTCTTTTCAGCTGCAGTGTTTCAGTCGCTGTTTTATCACTCTGTTTGAAGAATGGGTTGTTCTGCTGTCTGACCCTCTGAAAGGGATTGTAGTCTCAATCCTCTCGAAGCCGCCTCTGCCTCTTGCCCAGTGGGATCTCCAATTGTCGGAGATCTCTATGGTCTAACCCTTCCGCTGGTTAACAACCTTGTAGTAGTTGGACCTCCAGACTGGTTTAGGGCTGCTTCGGTCTTGACTTTTGCCTCCCAGTATACTCTTTATTAGGAGTCTGTGGACAGGATCAGTTCTGTATTTGTAGAATGGTATCGTTATACTTATATCTATATGAGTTATGTTCAGCGTGCTGGGATTCTGCTGTCTGCGACTGTGGCAGCTTCCTGTTTCTGGAGCTGGTACGGTTTTCTCGAGTTTTGTTCTTTGGTTACTGCCCTTCTCCTATGGCTTCGGGCTGGGGTTCTCTGCTCCCAACAGTCCGGCTTGGTCTGTTTTCAGCTGAGCTTACAGTGTTCTGATGCTTCTCACCTGAGGGTGTTTTCTCGCTAGCCGCTTTATTCCATTCGATTTATGCTGTACGTTGTGCAATTTCTGTGACTGTTCAGCAAGGAGTTCTGATTGTCTCCTGGCTCTACAACACTTGATCATCAGCTCTTGCCTTTCCGTTGGGCCTCCGGTTCTGTGCGGTCCCTGTTTCGGTTTGGCTGAAGGGTCGGCAAGTTCTCCGCGCTTCCCACCCGAGAGGTTGGCTTTGGGACGTCCCCACTGTCTTGAACTCCAGTGTCCCCTAGTGGATGAAGGAGAAAACAGGATTTTGGTACTTACCGATAAATCCCTTTCTCCGATTCCACAGGGGACACTGGACGCCCGCCCTGCGCTGCGTACCTGCCGTTTTGTTTGGTACCTTCTATAGTTGTGTGACTGCATGTTTTCCCTGCAATGGGTTCCTTTGTTCTCCTTCAGTCGGTCTTGTTCCGTTCTGTGGTCTTCTCCTTCTCCTCGTTTTCCTGTTGTCCTCCGTCTCCTCTCGGGCTCAGTTCTTAAACTGGGGCTGATGGGGCATAGAGGGGGAGGAGCCAGTCACACTTCTAAATTATTTAAAGTGCCAGGCTCTGCTCTACCACCGTCTATACCCACTGTATTGAACTCCAGTGTCCCCTGTGGAATCGGAGAAAGGGATTTATCGGTAAGTACCAAAATCCTGTTTTATACCTATTCCTGTAATAACACTTATACCGTTAGATTATACAATATTAACCAATAATAACTGTTGCCTCAGACACACACCCCTGCCTACTTTAGAGAGAGGGTAACCCTCATCTCTAGGCCTGAGGCCATTTGACGCATGTGACGTCCTCCGCAACTTACAACTAATATATATCCTGAATCATTTCTATATACTCTTAATAGCAATGAGAGAAATAATGAAAGACATAAGCATGCATATATTCGTGACTTGCTGAAGGAATATGTACAGTCACATATTCCGGCTTTATCAGTTTGTATGTGTGTGGGTATATGTGTGTGTATATGTGTGTGGGTATATGTGTGTGTATGTATAGGAGTATGTGTGTGTATGTATAGGAGTATGTGTGTGTGTATGTATAGGAGTATGTGTGTGGGTATATGTGTGTGGGTATATGTGTGTGTATGTATAGGAGTATGTGTGTGTGTGTATGGGTATATGTGTGTGTATGTATAGGAGTATGTGTGTGGGTATATGTGTGTGTATGTATAGGAGTATATGTGTGTGTGTATGTATAGGAGTATATGTGTGTGTGTATGTATAGGAGTATGTGTATGTATAGGAGTATGTGTGTATGTATAGGAGTATGTGTGTGTATATGTGTGTGGGTATGTATAGGAGTATGTGTGTGGGTATATGTGTGTGTGTGTGTGTGGGTATATGTGTGTGTGTGTGTGTGTGTGTGTGTATGTATAGGAGTATGTGTGTGTATGTATAGGAGTATGTGTGTGGGTATATGTGTGTGTGTGTGTATGTATAGGAGTATGTGTGTGGGTATATGTGTGTGTGTGTGTATGTATAGGAGTATGTGTGTGGGTATATGTGTGTGTATGTATAGGAGTATGTGTGTGGGTATATGTGTGTGTATGTATAGGAGTATGTGTGTGGGTATATGTGTGTATGTATAGGAGTATGTGTGTGTGTATATGTGTGTGTATGTATAGGAGTATGTGTGTGGGTATATGTGTGTGTATGTATAGGAGTATGTGTGTGGGTATACGTGTGTGTATGTATAGGAGTATGTGTGTGGGTATATGTGTGTGTATGTATAGGAGTATGTGTGTGGGTATATGTGTGTGTATGTATAGGAGTATGTGTGTGGGTATATGTGTGTGTATGTATAGGAGTATGTGTGTGTGGGTATATGTGTGTGTGTGTGTATGTATAGGAGTATGTGTGTGGGTATATGTGTGTGTGTATGTATAGGAGTATGTGTGTGGGTATATGTGTGTGTATGTATAGGAGTATGTGTGTGTATGTATAGGAGTATGTGTGTGGGTATATGTGTGTGTGTGTATGTATAGGAGTATGTGTGTGGGTATATGTGTGTGTATGTATAGGAGTATGTGTGTGTATATGTGTGTGGGTATATGTGTGTATGTATAGGAGTATGTGTGTGGGTATATGTGTGTGTGTATGTATAGGAGTATGTGTGTGGGTATGTGTGTGTGTATGTATAGGAGTATGTGTGTGGGTATATGTGTGTGTATGTATAGGAGTATGTGTGTGGGTATATGTGTGTGTATGTGTGTGGGTATGTATAGGAGTATGTGTGTGTGTATATGTGTGTGGGTATGTGTGTGTGTGTATGTATAGGAGTATGTGTGTGGGTATATGTGTGTGTATCTATAGGAGTATGTGTGTGGGTATATGTGTGTGTATGTATAGGAGTATGTGTGTGGGTATGTATAGGAGTGTGTGTGTGTATATGTGTGTGTGTGTATATGTGTGTGTGTATGTATAGGAGTATGTGTGTGGGTATATGTGTGTGTGTATGTATAGGAGTATGTGTGTGGGTATATGTGTGTGTATCTATAGGAGTATGTGTGTGGGTATATGTGTGTGTATGTATAGGAGTATGTGCGTGGGTATGTATAGGAGTGTGTGTGTATGTATAGGAGTATGTGTGTGTGTGTGTATATGTGTGTGTGTGTGTGTATGTATAGGAGTATGTGTGGGTATATGTGTGTGTGTGGGTATATGTGTGTGTGTATGTATAGGAGTATGTGTGTGGGTATATGTGTGTGTGTATGTATAGGAATATGTGTGTGGGTATATGTGTGTGTGTATGTATAGGAGTATGTGTGTGGGTATATGTGTGTGTGTATGTATAGGAGTATGTGTGTGGGTATATGTGTGTGTGTATGTATAGGAGTATGTGTGTGGGTATATGTGTGTGTGTGTATGTATAGGAGTATGTGTGTGGGTATATGTGTGTGTGTGTATGTATAGGAGTATGTGTGTGGGTATATATGTGTGTGTGTGGGTATATGTGTGTGTGTATGTATAGGAGTATGTGTGTGGGTATATGTGTGTGTGTATGTATAGGAGTATGTGTGTGGGTATATGTGTGTGTGTATGTATAGGAGTATGTGTGTGTGTATATGTGTGTGTATGTATAGGAGTATGTGTGTGGGTATATGTGTGTGTATGTATAGGAGTATGTGTGTATGTATAGGAGTATGTGTGTGGGTATATGTGTGTGGGTATATGTGTGTGTGTATGTATAGGAGTATGTGTGTGTGTATATGTGTGTGTGTGTGTGTATATGTGTGTGTGTGTGTGTATGTATAGGAGTATGTGTGTGTATGTATAGGAGTATTTGTGTGGGTATATGTGTGTGTATGTATAGGAGTATGTGTGTGGGTATGTATAGGAGTATGTGTGTGGGTATATGTGTGTGTATGTATAGGAGTATGTGTGTGGGTATGTATAGGAGTATGTGTGTGGGTATATGTGTGTGTATGTATAGGAGTATGTGTGTGGGTATATGTGTGTGGCTTTGTTCTGTTTTTTAATGCTGTCTCTGTCTGTCCCATGCGCACTCAAAATTATTTTACAATATATGTCCCCACCACTACTGGGAGATTATATATACAGTATATAGATAGATAGATCAGGGTGCAGTCTTATAGGGCAGCGATATAACCTCCCTCCTTCTGCTACTAATCTCTCCCTATGCCCCCTACCGACTTTCCCTGCTCCCTTCCTATCCTCTCATACTACAGCTCTGAGATCCGTTCCTCTGTTACTGCCATTTCTTCTCCATTTATTCTGTTCTCTGTTATGTGATTGTCCCTAAATGCGACCTCCAAATGGTGTAATTGCACGTAGATCCTATAAGAGAAGTCACAGTAAATGTTTGCAGGCCTCACACACGGGCGCTTTGCTGTGTGCAGAACATTGAGCGGTAATGGACCTGTTCAGGTGCCCTACAAGCTGCACCTCGATCGCTTGGTTCGATATGATTGCGTTCTGTGCGAGCTCCCATTAAGTACATACGTGGTGCCCTATGCTGCAGGGAGACGGGGAGAACATGCTTCCAGTGCAGAGTAGAAGGTTTTATCTCTGATTTATAACCCCTGTATAAGAATCCTCACAATGTTGTCTCCATGACAGATTTTTGCATGAGAACAGAATTGCCTGTGAGGTGGGACTGTATTACCTGCTGCACATCACCAAGCAGAGGAACAGGAACTCTCTACTCCGCCTACTGCCAGCTCTCAGTAAGTGCGGCTTTTACTTCTTACACACACAAGGGCCGGGCTCTAATACCGCTTTTATACCTAAATTCCGGGTCTAACCCTATAGTTGGAACAGGGTTCCAATCCGGATCAGACCCGCAATTTTCCCGACGCTGACCCAGGATATTCTGAGCTGGCACCGTTCACACTGGAGCCGGGTCTGCAGTGACCCGGCTTTTCCGGTGTTGAAGTGGACACTCGGAGATTACGTCCTCTCCAAGCGCCCCTGAAGCCGGCCATTCACAGGCATGCGGCACAATCCTGGTCATCATAACCCAGATCGCACCGTTTATACTGCAGGGTCATTCCTTCATTAAACCCTGCAAGTTACCTGGATTGCCGAGTCACTCAACCCAGGAATTCAACCCTGTCCCCTTAAACACCAAAGCGCTACCCGGGTTATCCCTGCAATAATCCAGGTTAGCTCTGGTGTAAAAGGGATACAAGTCGCACATATTCAGGATGCAGTGAGACTTGGCAAACTACACATACACTATAGCGTATCTCCGGGCCATTCTAAGCGGGACTGATCTCCGTCATTTAGCTGGAATTATAGAGGATAGAAGGAATGTGTATATAGCTCAGGTACCTGTGTCAGATGGGTAATGATGTAATTAGTGTGATGCAGTGTTAGGTGGGTATAGGATGGAGATACTGATAGAAGGAATGTGTATATAGCTCGGGAACCTGTGTCAGATGGGTAATGATGTAATTAGTGTGATGTAGTGTTAGGTGGGTATAGGATGGAGATACTGAGGATAGAAGGAATGTGTATATAGCTCAGGTACCTGTGACAGATGGGTAATGATGTAATTAGTGTGATGTAGTGTTAGGTGGGTATAGGATGGAGATACTGAGGATAGAAGGAATGTGTATATAGCTCAGGTACATGTGACAGATGGGTAATGATGTAATTAGTGTGATGTAGTGTTAGGTGGGTATAGGATGGAGATACTGAGGATAGAAGGAATGTGTATATAGCTCAGGTACCTGTGTCAGATGGGTAATGATGTAATTAGTGTGATGCAGTGTTAGGTGGGTATAGGATGGAGATACTGATAGAAGGAATGTGTATATAGCTCGGGAACCTGTGTCAGATGGGTAATGATGTAATTAGTGTGATGTAGTGTTAGGTGGGTATAGGATGGAGATACTGAGGATAGAAGGAATGTGTATATAGCTCAGGCACCTGTGTCAGATGGGTAATGATGTAATTAGTGTGATGCAGTGTTAGGTGGGTATAGGATGGAGATACTGAGGATAGAGGGAATGTGTATATAGCTCAGGTACCTGTGTCAGATGGGTAATGATGTAATTAGTGTGATGTAGTGTTAGGTGGGTATAGGATGGAGATACTGAGGATAGAAGGAATGTGTATATAGCTCAGGCACCTGTGTCAGATGGGTAATGATGTAATTAGTGTGATGCAGTGTTAGGTGGGTATAGGATGGAGATACTGAGGATAGAAGGAATGTGTATATAGCTCAGGTACCTGTGACAGATGGGTAATGATGTAATTAGTGTGATGTAGTGTTAGGTGGGTATAGGATGGAGATACTGAGGATAGAAGGAATGTGTATATAGCTCAGGTACCTGTGTCAGATGGGTAATGATGTAATTAGTGTGATGCAGTGTTAGGTGGGTATAGGATGGAGATACTGAGGATAGAGGGAATGTGTATATAGCTCAGGTACCTGTGTCAGATGGGTAATGATGTAATTAGTGTGATGTAGTGTTAGGTGGGTATAGGATGGAGATACTGATAGAAGGAATGTGTATATAGCTCAGGTACCTGTGTCAGATGGGTAATGATGTAATTAGTGTGATGTAGTGTTAGGTGGGTATAGGATGGAGATACTGAGGATAGAAGGAATGTGTATATAGCTCAGGCACCTGTGTCAGATGGGTAATGATGTAATTAGTGTGATGCAGTGTTAGGTGGGTATAGGATGGAGATACTGAGGATAGAAGGAATGTGTATATAGGTCAGGTACCTGTGACAGATGGGTAATGGTGTAATTAGTGTGATGCAGTGTTAGGTGGGTATAGGATGGAGATACTGAGGATAGAAGGAATGTGTATATAGCTCAGGTACCTGTGACAGATGGGTAATGATGTAATTAGTGTGATGTAGTGTTAGGTGGGTATAGGATGGGGATACTGAGGATAGAAGGAATGTGTATATAGCTCAGGTACATGTGACAGATGGGTAATGATGTAATTAGTGTGATGTAGTGTTAGGTGGGTATAGGATGGAGATACTGAGGATAGAAGGAATGTGTATATAGCTCAGGTACCTGTGTCAGATGGGTAATGATGTAATTAGTGTGATGTAGTGTTAGGTGGGTATAGGATGGAGATACTGAGGATAGAAGGAATGTGTATATAGCTCAGGTACCTGTGTCAGATGGGTAATGATGTAATTAGTGTGATGTAGTGTTAGGTGGGTATAGGATGGAGATACTGAGGATAGAAGGAAAGTGTATATAGCTCAGGTACCTGTGTCAGATGGGTAATGATGTAATTAGTGTGATGTAGTGTTAGGTGGGTATAGGATGGAGATACTGAGGATAGAAGGAATGTGTATATAGCTCAGGTACCTGTGTCAGATGGGTAATGATGTAATTAGTGTGATGTAGTGTTAGGTGGGTATAGGATGGAGATACTGAGGATAGAAGGAATGTGTATATAGCTCAGGTACCTGTGTCAGATGGGTAATGATGTAATTAGTGTGATGTAGTGTTAGGTGGGTATAGGATGGAGATACTGAGGATAGAAGGAATGTGTATATAGCTCAGGCACCTGTGTCAGATGGGTAATGATGTAATTAGTGTGATGTAGTGTTAGGTGGGTATAGGATGGAGATACTGAGGATAGAAGGAATGTGTATATAGCTCAGGTACCTGTATCAGATGGGTAATGATGTAATTAGTGTGATGTAGTGTTAGGTGGGTATAGGATGGAGATACTGAGGATAGAAGGAATGTGTATATAGCTCAGGTACCTGTGTCAGATGGGTAATGATGTAATTAGTGTGATGTAGTGTTTAGTGGGTATAGGATGGAGATACTGAGGATAGAAGGAATGTGTATATAGCTCAGGCACCTGTGACAGATGGGTAATGATATAATTAGTGTGATGTAGTGTTAGGTGGGTATAGGATGGAGATACTGAGGATAGAAGGAATGTGTATATAGCTCAGGTACCTGTGTCAGATGGGTAATGATGTAATTAGTGTGATGTAGTGTTAGGTGGGTATAGGATGGAGATACTGAGGATAGAAGGAATGTGTATATAGCTCAGGTACCTGTGTCAGATGGGTAATGATGTAATTAGTGTGATGCAGTGTTAGGTGGGTATAGGATGGAGATACTGAGGATAGAAGTAATGTGTATATAGCTCAGGTACCTGTGACAGATGGGTAATGATGTAATTAGTGTGATGTAGTGTTAGGTGGGTATAGGATGGAGATACTGAGGATAGAAGGAATGTGTATATAGCTCAGGTACCTGTGACAGATGGGTAATGATGTAATTAGTGTGATGTAGTGTTAGGTGGGTATAGGATGGAGATACTGAGGATAGAGGGAATGTGTATATAGCTCAGGTACCTGTGTCAGATGGGTAATGGTGTAATTAGTGTGATGTAGTGTTAGGTGGGTATAGGATGGAGATACTGAGGATAGAAGGAATGTGTATATAGCTCAGGTACCTGTGTCAGATGGGTAATGATGTAATTAGTGTGATGTAGTGTTAGGTGGGTATAGGATGGAGATGCTGAGGATAGAAGGAATGTGTATATAGCTCAGGTACCTGTGTCAGATGGGTAATGATGTAATTAGTGTGATGCAGTGTTAGGTGGGTATAGGATGGAGATACTGAGGATAGAAGGAATGTGTATATAGCTCAGGTACCTGTGTCAGATGGGTAATGATGTAATTAGTGTGATGTAGTGTTAGGTGGGTATAGGATGGAGATGCTGAGGATAGAAGGAATGTGTATATAGCTCAGGTACCTGTGTCAGATGGGTAATGATGTAATTAGTGTGATGCAGTGTTAGGTGGGTATAAGATGGAGATACTGAGGATAGAAGGAATGTGTATATAGCTCAGGTACCTGTGACAGATGGGTAATGATGTAATTAGTGTGATGTAGTGTTAGGTGGGTATAAGATGGAGATACTGAGGATAGAAGGAATGTGTATATAGCTCAGGTACCTGTGACAGATGGGTAATGATGTAATTAGTGTGATGTAGTGTTAGGTGGGTATAGGATGGAGATACTGAGGATAGAAGGAATGTGTATATAGCTCAGGTACCTGTGACAGATGGGTAATGATGTAATTAGTGTGATGCAGTGTTAGGTGGGTATAGGATGGAGATACTGAGGATAGAAGGAATGTGTATATAGCTCAGGTACCTGTGTCAGATGGGTAATGATGTAATTAGTGTGATGCAGTGTTAGGTGGGTATAGGATGGAGATACTGAGGATAGAAGGAATGTGTATATAGCTCAGGTACCTGTGTCAGATGGGTAATGGTGTAATTAGTGTGATGTAGTGTTAGGTGGGTATAGGATGGAGATACTGAGGATAGAGGGAATGTGTATATAGCTCAGGTACCTGTGTCAGATGGGTAATGGTGTAATTAGTGTGATGTAGTGTTAGGTGGGTATAGGATGGAGATACTGAGGATAGAAGGAATGTGTATATAGCTCAGGTACCTGTGTCAGATGGGTAATGATGTAATTAGTGTGATGTAGTGTTAGGTGGGTATAGGATGGAGATGCTGAGGATAGAAGGAATGTGTATATAGCTCAGGTACCTGTGTCAGATGGGTAATGATGTAATTAGTGTGATGCAGTGTTAGGTGGGTATAGGATGGAGATACTGAGGATAGAATGAATGTGTATATAGCTCAGGTACCTGTGTCAGATGGGTAATGATGTAATTAGTGTGATGTAGTGTTAGGTGGGTATAGGATGGAGATACTGAGGATAGAAGGAATGTGTATATAGCTCAGGTACCTGTGTCAGATGGGTAATGATGTAATTAGTGTGATGTAGTGTTAGGTGGGTATAGGATGGAGATACTGAGGATAGAAGGAATGTGTATATAGCTCAGGTACCTGTATCAGATGGGTAATGATGTAATTAGTGTGATGTAGTGTTAGGTGGGTATAGGATGGAGATACTGAGGATAGAAGGAATGTGTATATAGCTCAGGTACCTGAGACAGATGGGTAATGATGTAATTAGTGTGATGTAGTGTTAGGTGGGTATAGGATGGAGATACTGAGGATAGAAGGAATGTGTATATAGCTCAGGTACCTGTGACAGATGGGTAATGATGTAATTAGTGTGATGTAGTGTTAGGTGGGTATAGGATGGAGATACTGAGGATAGAAGGAATGTGTATATAGCTCAGGTACCTGTGTCAGATGGGTAATGATGTAATTAGTGTGATGTAGTGTTAGGTGGGTATAGGATGGAGATACTGAGGATAGAAGGAATGTGTATATAGCTCAGGTACCTGTGTCAGATGGGTAATGGTGTAATTAGTGTGATGTAGTGTTAGGTGGGTATAGGATGGAGATACTGAGGATAGAAGGAATGTGTATATAGCTCAGGAACCTGTGTCAGATGGGTAATGATGTAATTAGTGTGATGTAGTGTTAGGTGGGTATAGGATGGAGATACTGAGGATAGAAGGAATGTGTATATAGCTCAGGTACCTGTGACAGATGGGTAATGATGTAATTAGTGTGATGTAGTGTTAGGTGGGTATAGGATGGAGATACTGAGGATAGAAGGAATGTGTATATAGCTCAGGTACATGTGACAGATGGGTAATGATGTAATTAGTGTGATGTAGTGTTAGGTGGGTATAGGATGGAGATACTGAGGATAGAAGGAATGTGTATATAGCTCAGGTACCTGTGACAGATGGGTAATGGTGTAATTAGTGTGATGTAGTGTTAGGTGGGTATAGGATGGAGATACTGAGGATAGAAGGAATGTGTATATAGCTCAGGCACCTGTGACAGATGGGTAATGGTGTAATTAGTGTGATGTAGTGTTAGGTGGGTATAGGATGGAGATACTGAGGATAGAAGGAATGTGTATATAGCTCAGGCACCTGTGACAGATGGGTAATGATGTAATTAGTGTGATGTAGTGTTAGGTGGGTATAGGATGGAGATACTGAGGATAGAAGGAATGTGTATATAGCTCAGGTACCTGTGTCAGATGGGTAATGATGTAATTAGTGTGATGTAGTGTTAGGTGGGTATAGGATGGAGATACTGAGGATAGAAGGAATGTGTATATAGCTCAGGTACCTGTGTCAGATGGGTAATGATGTAATTAGTATGATGCAGTGTTAGGTGGGTATAGGATGGAGATACTGAGGATAGAAGGAATGTGTATATAGCTCAGGTACCTGTGTCAGATGGGTAATGATGTAATTAGTGTGATGTAGTGTTAGGTGGGTATAGGATGGAGATACTGAGGATAGAAGGAATGTGTATATAGCTCAGGCACCTGTGACAGATGGGTAATGATGTAATTAGTGTGATGTAGTGTTAGGTGGGTATAGGATGGAGATACTGAGGATAGAAGGAATGTGTATATAGCTCAGGTACATGTGACAGATGGGTAATGATGTAATTAGTGTGATGTAGTGTTAGGTGGGTATAGGATGGAGATACTGAGGATAGAAGGAATGTGTATATAGCTCAGGTACCTATGACAGATGGGTAATGATGTAATTAGTGTGATGTAGTGTTAGGTGGGTATAGGATGGAGATACTGAGGATAGAAGGAATGTGTATATAGCTCAGGTACCTGTGACAGATGGGTAATGATGTAATTAGTGTGATGCAGTGTTAGGTGGGTATAGGATGGAGATACTGAGAATAGAAGGAATGTGTATATAGCTCAGGCACCAGTGTCAGATGGGTAATGATGTAATTAGTGTGATGTAGTGTTAGGTGGGTATAGGATGGAGATACTGAGGATAGAAGGAATGTGTATATAGCTCAGGTACCTGTGACAGATGGGTAATGATGTAATTAGTGTGATGTAGTGTTAGGTGGGTATAGGATGGAGATACTGAGAATAGAAGGAATGTGTATATAGCTCAGGTACCTGTGTCAGATGGGTAATGATGTAATTAGTGTGATGTAGTGTTAGGTGGGTATAGGATGGAGATACTGAGGATAGAAGGAATGTGTATATAGCTCAGGTACCTGTGACAGATGGGTAATGATGTAATTAGTGTGATGCAGTGTTAGGTGGGTATAGGATGGAGATACTGAGGATAGAAGGAATGTGTATATAGCTCAGGTACCTGTGTCAGATGGGTAATGATGTAATTAGTGTGATGTAGTGTTAGGTGGGTATAGGATGGAGATACTGAGGATAGAAGGAATGTGTATATAGCTCAGGTACCTGTGTCAGATGGGTAATGATATAATTAGTGTGATGTAGTGTTAGGTGGGTATTGGATGGAGATACTGAGGATAGAAGGAATGTGTATATAGCTCAGGCACCTGTGACAGATGGGTAATGGTGTAATTAGTGTGATGCAGTGTTAGGTGGGTATAGGATGGAGATACTGAGGATAGAAGGAATGTGTATATAGCTCAGGCACCTGTGTCAGATGGGTAATGATGTAATTAGTGTGATGTAGTGTTAGGTGGGTATAGGATGGAGATACTGAGGATAGAAGGAATGTGTATATAGCTCAGGAGCCTGTGTCAGATGGGTAATGATGTAATTAGTGTGATGCAGTGTTAGGTGGGTATAGGATGGAGATACTGAGGATAGAAGGAATGTGTATATAGCTCAGGCACCTGTGTCAGATGGGTAATGATGTAATTAGTGTGATGTAGTGTTAGGTGGGTATTGGATGGAGATACTGAGGATAGAAGGAATGTGTATATAGCTCAGGCACCTGTGTCAGATGGGTAATGATGTAATTAGTGTGATGTAGTGTTAGGTGGGTATAGGATGGAGATACTGAGGATAGAAGGAATGTGTATATAGCTCAGGCACCTGTGTCAGATGGGTAATGGTGTAATTAGTGTGATGTAGTGTTAGGTGGGTATAGGATGGAGATACTGAGGATAGAAGGAATGTGTATATAGCTCAGGCACCTGTGTCAGATGGGTAATGATGTAATTAGTGTGATGCAGTGTTAGGTGGGTATAGGATGGAGATACTGAGGATAGAAGGAATGTGTATATAGCTCAGGTACCTGTGACAGATGGGTAATGATGTAATTAGTGTGATGTAGTGTTAGGTGGGTATAGGATGGAGATACTGAGGATAGAAGGAATGTGTATATAGCTCAGGTACCTGTGACAGATGGGTAATGATGTAATTAGTGTGATGTAGTGTTAGGTGGGTATAGGATGGAGATACTGAGGATAGAAGGAATGTGTATATAGCTCAGGTACCTGTGACAGATGGGTAATGATGTAATTAGTGTGATGTAGTGTTAGGTGGGTATAGGATGGAGATACTGAGGATAGAAGGAATGTGTATATAGCTCAGGCACCTGTGTCAGATGGGTAATGATGTAATTAGTGTGATGTAGTGTTAGGTGGGTATAGGATGGAGATACTGAGGATAGAAGGAATGTGTATATAGCTCAGGTACCTGTGACAGATGGGTAATGATGTAATTAGTGTGATGCAGTGTTAGGTGGGTATAGGATGGAGATACTGAGGATAGAAGGAATGTGTATATAGCTCAGGTACCTGTGTCAGATGGGTAATGATGTAATTAGTGTGATGTAGTGTTAGGTGGGTATAGGATGGAGATACTGATAGAAGGAATGTGTATATAGCTCAGGTACCTGTGACAGATGGGTAATGATGTAATTAGTGTGATGCAGTGTTAGGTGGGTATAGGATGGAGATCCTGAGGATAGAAGGAATGTGTATATAGCTCAGGTACCTGTGTCAGATGGGTAATGATGTAATTAGTGTGATGCAGTGTTAGGTGGGTATAGGATGGAGATACTGAGGATAGAAGGAATGTGTATATAGCTCAGGTACCTGTGTCAGATGGGTAATGATGTAATTAGTGTGATGTAGTGTTAGGTGGGTATAGGATGGAGATACTGAGGATAGAAGGAATGTGAATATAGCTCAGGTACCTGTGTCAGATGGGTAATGATGTAATTAGTGTGATGTAGTGTTAGGTGGGTATAGGATGGAGATACTGAGGATAGAAGGAATGTGTATATAGCTCAGGTACCTGTGTCAGATGGGTAATGATGTAATTAGTGTGATGTAGTGTTAGGTGGGTATAGGATGGAGATACTGAGGATAGAAGGAATGTGTATATAGCTCAGGTACCTGTGTCAGATGGGTAATGATGTAATTAGTGTGATGTAGTGTTAGGTGGGTATAGGATGGAGATACTGAGGATAGAAGGAATGTGTATATAGCTCAGGTACCTGTGTCAGATGGGTAATGATGTAATTAGTGTGATGCAGTGTTAGGTGGGTATAGGATGGAGATACTGAGGATAGAAGGAATGTGTATATAGCTCAGGTACCTGTGTCAGATGGGTAATGATGTAATTAGTGTGATGTAGTGTTAGGTGGGTATAGGATGGAGATACTGAGGATAGAAGGAATGTGTATATAGCTCAGGTACCTGTGTCAGATGGGTAATGATGTAATTAGTGTGATGTAGTGTTAGGTGGGTATAGGATGGAGATACTGAGGATAGAAGGAATGTGTATATAGCTCAGGTACCTGTGTCAGATGGGTAATGATGTAATTAGTGTGATGTAGTGTTAGGTGGGTATAGGATGGAGATACTGAGGATAGAAGTAATGTGTATATAGCTCAGAAACCTGTGACAGATGGGTAATGGTGTAATTAGTGTGATGTAGTGTTAGGTGGGTATAGGATGGGGATACTGAGGATAGAAGGAATGTGTATATAGCTCAGGTACCTGTGACAGATGGGTAATGATGTAATTAGTGTGATGTAGTGTTAGGTGGGTATAGGATGGAGATACTGAGGATAGAAGGAATGTGTATATAGCTCAGGTACCTGTGACAGATGGGTAATGATGTAATTAGTGTGATGCAGTGTTAGGTGGGTATAGGATGGAGATACTGAGGATAGAAGGAATGTGTATATAGCTCAGGTACATGTGTCAGATGGGTAATGATGTAATTAGTGTGATGTAGTGTTAGGTGGGTATAGGATGGAGATACTGAGGATAGAAGGAATGTGTATATAGCTCAGGTACCTGTGACAGATGGGTAATGATGTAATTAGTGTGATGTAGTGTTAGGTGGGTATAGGATGGAGATACTGAGGATAGAAGGAATGTGTATATAGCTCAGGTACCTGTGTCAGATGGGTAATGATGTAATTAGTGTGATGTAGTGTTAGGTGGGTATAGGATGGAGATACTGAGGATAGAAGGAATGTGTATATAGCTCAGGTACCTGTGTCAGATGGGTAATGATGTAATTAGTGTGATGTAGTGTTAGGTGGGTATAGGATGGAGATACTGAGGATAGAAGGAATGTGTATATAGCTCAGGTACCTGTGTCAGATGGGTAATGATGTAATTAGTGTGATGTAGTGTTAGGTGGGTATAGGATGGGGATACTGAGGATAGAAGGAATGTGTATATAGCTCAGGTACCTGTGTCAGATGGGTAATGATGTAATTAGTGTGATGTAGTGTTAGGTGGGTATAGGATGGAGATACTGAGGATAGAAGGAATGTGTATATAGCTCAGGCACCTGTGTCAGATGGGTAATGATGTAATTAGTGTGATGCAGTGTTAGGTGGGTATAGGATGGAGATACTGAGGATAGAAGGAATGTGTATATAGCTCAGGCACCTGTGACAGATGGGTAATGATGTAATTAGTGTGATGTAGTGTTAGGTGGGTATAGGATGGGGATACTGAGGATAGAAGGAATGTGTATATAGCTCAGGTTCCTGTGACAGATGGGTAATGATGTAATTAGTGTGATGTAGTGTTAGGTGGGTATAGGATGGAGATACTGAGGATAGAAGGAATGTGTATATAGCTCAGGCACCTGTGTCAGATGGGTAATGGTGTAATTAGTGTGATGTAGTGTTAGGTGGGTATAGGATGGAGATACTGAGGATAGAAGGAATGTGTATATAGGTCAGGCACCTGTGTCAGATGGGTAATGATGTAATTAGTGTGATGTAGTGTTAGGTGGGTATAGGATGGAGATACTGAGGATAGAAGGAAAGTGTATATAGCTCAGGCACCTGTGTCAGATGGGTAATGATGTAATTAGTGTGATGTAGTGTTAGGTGGGTATAGGATGGAGATACTGAGGATAGAAGGAATGTGTATATAGCTCAGGTACCTGTGACAGATGTGTAATGATGTAATTAGTGTGATGTAGTGTTAGGTGGGTATAGGATGGAGATACTGATAGAAGGAATGTGTATATAGCTCAGGTACCTGTGACAGATGGGTAATGATGTAATTAGTGTGATGTAGTGTTAGGTGGGTATAGGATGGAGATACTGAGGATAGAAGGAATGTGTATATAGCTCAGGTACCTGTGACAGATGGGTAATGATGTAATTAGTGTGATGTAGTGTTAGGTGGGTATAGGATGGAGATACTGAGGATAGAAGGAATGTGTATATAGCTCAGGCACCTGTGTCAGATGGGTAATGATGTAATTAGTGTGATGTAGTGTTAGGTGGGTATAGGATGGAGATACTGAGGATAGAAGGAATGTGAATATAGCTCAGGTACCTGTATCAGATGGGTAATGATGTAATTAGTGTGATGTAGTGTTAGGTGGGTATAGGATGGAGATACTGAGGATAGAAGGAATGTGTATATAGCTCAGGTACCTGTGTCAGATGGGTAATGATGTAGTTAGTGTGATGTAGTGTTAGGTGGGTATAGGATGGAGATACTGAGGATAGAAGGAATGTGTATATAGCTCAGGTACATGTGACAGATGGGTAATGATGTAATTAGTGTGATGTAGTGTTAGGTGGGTATAGGATGGGGATACTGAGGATAGAAGGAATGTGTATATAGCTCAGGTACCTGTGTCAGATGGGTAATGGTGTAATTAGTGTGATGTAGTGTTAGGTGGGTATAGGATGGAGATACTGAGGATAGAAGGAATGTGTATATAGCTCAGGTACATGTGACAGATGGGTAATGATGTAATTAGTGTGATGTAGTGTTAGGTGGGTATAGGATGGAGATACTGAGGATAGAAGGAATGTGTATATAGCTCAGGTACATGTGACAGATGGGTAATGATGTAATTAGTGTGATGTAGTGTTAGGTGGGTATAGGATGGAGATACTGAGGATAGAAGGAATGTGTATATAGCTCAGGTACATGTGACAGATGGGTAATGATGTAATTAGTGTGATGTAGTGTTAGGTGGGTATAGGATGGAGATACTGAGGATAGAAGGAATGTGTATATAGCTCAGGTACCTGTGACAGATGGGTAATGATGTAATTAGTGTGATGCAGTGTTAGGTGGGTATAGGATGGAGATACTGAGGATAGAAGGAATGTGTATATAGCTCAGGTACATGTGACAGATGGGTAATGATGTAATTAGTGTGATGTAGTGTTAGGTGGGTATAGGATGGAGATACTGAGGATAGAAGGAATGTGTATATAGCTCAGGTACCTGTGTCAGATGGGTAATGATGTAATTAGTGTGATGTAGTGTTAGGTGGGTATAGGATGGAGATACTGAGGATAGAAGGAATGTGTATATAGCTCAGGTACCTGTGTCAGATGGGTAATGATGTAATTAGTGTGATGTAGTGTTAGGTGGGTATAGGATGGAGATACTGAGGATAGAAGGAATGTGTATATAGCTCAGGTACCTGTGTCAGATGGGTAATGATGTAATTAGTGTGATGTAGTGTTAGGTGGGTATAGGATGGAGATACTGAGGATAGAAGGAATGTGTATATAGCTCAGGCACCTGTGTCAGATGGGTAATGATGTAATTAGTGTGATGCAGTGTTAGGTGGGTATAGGATGGAGATACTGAGGATAGAAGGAATGTGTATATAGCTCAGGTTCCTGTGACAGATGGGTAATGATGTAATTAGTGTGATGTAGTGTTAGGTGGGTATAGGATGGGGATACTGAGGATAGAAGGAATGTGTATATAGCTCAGGTACCTGTGTCAGATGGGTAATGGTGTAATTAGTGTGATGTAGTGTTAGGTGGGTATAGGATGGGGATACTGAGGATAGAAGGAATGTGTATATAGCTCAGGTACCTGTGTCAGATGGGTAATGATGTAATTAGTGTGATGTAGTGTTAGGTGGGTATAGGATGGAGATACTGAGGATAGAAGGAATGTGTATATAGCTCAGGTACCTGTGACAGATGGGTAATGGTGTAATTAGTGTGATGTAGTGTTAGGTGGGTATAGGATGGAGATACTGAGGATAGAAGGAATGTGTATATAGCTCAGGTACCTGTGACAGATGGGTAATGGTGTAATTAGTGTGATGTAGTGTTAGGTGGGTATAGGATGGGGATACTGAGGATAGAAGGAATGTGTATATAGCTCAGGTACCTGTGACAGATGGGTAATGATGTAATTAGTGTGATGTAGTGTTAGGTGGGTATAGGATGGAGATACTGATAGAAGGAATGTGTATATAGCTTAGGCACCTGTGTCAGATGGGTAATGATGTAATTAGTGTGATGCAGTGTTAGGTGGGTATAGGATGGAGATACTGAGGATAGAAGGAATGTGTATATAGCTCAGGTACCTGTGTCAGATGGGTAATGATGTAATTAGTGTGATGCAGTGTTAGGTGGGTATAGGATGGAGATACTGAGGATAGAAGGAATGTGTATATAGCTCAGGTACCTGTGTCAGATGGGTAATGATGTAATTAGTGTGATGTAGTGTTAGGTGGGTATAGGATGGGGATACTGAGGATAGAAGGAATGTGTATATAGCTCAGGTACCTGTGTCAGATGGGTAATGATGTAATTAGTGTGATGTAGTGTTAGGTGGGTATAGGATGGAGATACTGAGGATAGAAGGAATGTGTATATAGGTCAGGTACCTGTGTTAGATGGGTAATGATGTAATTAGTGTGATGCAGTGTTAGGTGGGTATAGGATGGAGATACTGATAGAAGGAATGTGTATATAGCTCAGGTACCTGTGTCAGATGGGTAATGATGTAATTAGTGTGATGTAGTGTTAGGTGGGTATAGGATGGAGATACTGAGGATAGAAGGAATGTGTATATAGCTCAGGTACCTGTATCAGATGGGTAATGATGTAATTAGTGTGATGCAGTGTTAGGTGGGTATAGGATGGAGATACTGAGGATAGAAGGAATGTGTATATAGCTCAGGCACCTGTGTCAGATGGGTAATGATGTAATTAGTGTGATGTAGTGTTAGGTGGGTATAGGATGGAGATACTGAGGATAGAAGGAATGTGTATATAGCTCAGGTACCTGTGTCAGATGGGTAATGATGTAATTAATGTGATGTAGTGTTAGGTGGGTATAGGATGGAGATACTGAGGATAGAAGGAATGTGTATATAGCTCAGGTACCTGTGTCAGATGGGTAATGATGTAATTAGTGTGATGTAGTGTTAGGTGGGTATAGGATGGAGATACTGAGGATAGAAGGAATGTGTATATAGCTCAGGTACCTGTGTCAGATGGGTAATGATGTAATTAGTGTGATGTAGTGTTAGGTGGGTATAGGATGGAGATACTGAGGATAGAAGGAATGTGTATATAGCTCAGGCACCTGTGTCAGATGGGTAATGATGTAATTAGTGTGATGCAGTGTTAGGTGGGTATAGGATGGAGATACTGAGGATAGAAGGAATGTGTATATAGCTCAGGTTCCTGTGACAGATGGGTAATGATGTAATTAGTGTGATGTAGTGTTAGGTGGGTATAGGATGGAGATACTGATAGAAGGAATGTGTATATAGCTCAGGTACCTGTGACAGATGGGTAATGATGTAATTAGTGTGATGTAGTGTTAGGTGGGTATAGGATGGAGATACTGAGGATAGAAGGAATGTGTATATAGCTCAGGTACCTGTGACAGATGGGTAATGATGTAATTAGTGTGATGTAGTGTTAGGTGGGTATAGGATGGAGATACTGAGGATAGAAGGAATGTGTATATAGCTCAGGTACCTGTGACAGATGGGTAATGATGTAATTAGTGTGATGTAGTGTTAGGTGGGTATAGGATGGAGATACTGAGGATAGAAGGAATATGTATATAGCTCAGGTACCTGTGACAGATGGGTAATGATGTAATTAGTGTGATGTAGTGTTAGGTGGGTATAGGATGGAGATACTGAGGATAGAAGGAATGTGTATATAGCTCAGGTACATGTGACAGATGGGTAATGATGTAATTAGTGTGATGTAGTGTTAGGTGGGTATAGGATGGAGATACTGAGGATAGAAGGAATGTGTATATAGCTCAGGTACATGTGACAGATGGGTAATGATGTAATTAGTGTGATGTAGTGTTAGGTGGGTATAGGATGGAGATACTGAGGATAGAAGGAATGTGTATATAGCTCAGGTACCTGTGTCAGATGGGTAATGATGTAATTAGTGTGATGTAGTGTTAGGTGGGTATAGGATGGAGATACTGAGGATAGAAGGAATGTGTATATAGCTCAGGTACCTGTGTCAGATGGGTAATGATGTAATTAGTGTGATGTAGTGTTAGGTGGGTATAGGATGGAGATACTGAGGATAGAAGGAATGTGTATATAGCTCAGGTACCTGTGTCAGATGGGTAATGATGTAATTAGTGTGATGTAGTGTTAGGTGGGTATAGGATGGAGATACTGAGGATAGAAGGAATGTGTATATAGCTCAGGCACCTGTGTCAGATGGGTAATGATGTAATTAGTGTGATGCAGTGTTAGGTGGGTATAGGATGGAGATACTGAGGATAGAAGGAATGTGTATATAGCTCAGGTTCCTGTGACAGATGGGTAATGATGTAATTAGTGTGATGTAGTGTTAGGTGGGTATAGGATGGAGATACTGATAGAAGGAATGTGTATATAGCTCAGGTACCTGTGACAGATGGGTAATGATGTAATTAGTGTGATGTAGTGTTAGGTGGGTATAGGATGGAGATACTGAGGATAGAAGGAATGTGTATATAGCTCAGGTACCTGTGACAGATGGGTAATGATGTAATTAGTGTGATGTAGTGTTAGGTGGGTATAGGATGGAGATACTGAGGATAGAAGGAATGTGTATATAGCTCAGGTACCTGTGACAGATGGGTAATGATGTAATTAGTGTGATGTAGTGTTAGGTGGGTATAGGATGGAGATACTGAGGATAGAAGGAATGTGTATATAGCTCAGGTACCTGTGACAGATGGGTAATGATGTAATTAGTGTGATGTAGTGTTAGGTGGGTATAGGATGGAGATACTGAGGATAGAAGGAATGTGTATATAGCTCAGGTACATGTGACAGATGGGTAATGATGTAATTAGTGTGATGTAGTGTTAGGTGGGTATAGGATGGAGATACTGAGGATAGAAGGAATGTGTATATAGCTCAGGTACCTGTGTCAGATGGGTAATGATGTAATTAGTGTGATGTAGTGTTAGGTGGGTATAGGATGGAGATACTGAGGATAGAAGGAATGTGTATATAGCTCAGGAGCCTGTGTCAGATGGGTAATGATGTAATTAGTGTGATGCAGTGTTAGGTGGGTATAGGATGGAGATACTGAGGATAGAAGGAATGTGTATATAGGTCAGGCACCTGTGTCAGATGGGTAATGATGTAATTAGTGTGATGTAGTGTTAGGTGGGTATAGGATGGAGATACTGAGGATAGAAGGAATGTGTATATAGCTCAGGCACCTGTGTCAGATGGGTAATGATGTAATTAGTGTGATGTAGTGTTAGGTGGGTATAGGATGGAGATACTGAGGATAGAAGGAATGTGTATATAGCTCAGGCACCTGTGTCAGATGGGTAATGATGTAATTAGTGTGATGTAGTGTTAGGTGGGTATAGGATGGAGATACTGAGGATAGAAGGAATGTGTATATAGCTCAGGTACCTGTGTCAGATGGGTAATGATGTAATTAGTGTGATGTAGTGTTAGGTGGGTATAGGATGGAGATACTGAGGATAGAAGGAATGTGTATATAGCTCAGGTACCTGTGTCAGATGGGTAATGATGTAATTAGTGTGATGTAGTGTTAGGTGGGTATAGGATGGAGATACTGAGGATAGAAGGAATGTGTATATAGCTCAGGCACCTGTGTCAGATGGGTAATGATGTAATTAGTGTGATGCAGTGTTAGGTGGGTATAGGATGGAGATACTGAGGATAGAAGGAATGTGTATATAGCTCAGGTACCTGTGACAGATGGGTAATGGTGTAATTAGTGTGATGTAGTGTTAGGTGGGTATAGGATGGGGATACTGAGGATAGAAGGAATGTGTATATAGCTCAGGTACCTGTGACAGATGGGTAATGATGTAATTAGTGTGATGTAGTGTTAGGTGGGTATAGGATGGAGATACTGAGGATAGAAGGAATGTGTATATAGCTCAGGTACCTGTGACAGATGGGTAATGATGTAATTAGTGTGATGCAGTGTTAGGTGGGTATAGGATGGAGATACTGAGAATAGAAGGAATGTGTATATAGCTCAGGCACCTGTGTCAGATGGGTAATGATGTAATTAGTGTGATGTAGTGTTAGGTGGGTATAGGATGGAGATACTGAGGATAGAAGGAATGTGTATATAGCTCAGGTACCTGTGTCAGATGGGTAATGATGTAATTAGTGTGATGTAGTGTTAGGTGGGTATAGGATGGAGATACTGATAGAAGGAATGTGTATATAGCTCAGGTACCTGTGTCAGATGGGTAATGATGTAATTAGTGTGATGTAGTGTTAGGTGGGTATAGGATGGGGATACTGAGGATAGAAGGAATGTGTATATAGGTCAGGTACCTGTGTCAGATGGGTAATGATGTAATTAGTGTGATGCAGTGTTAGGTGGGTATAGGATGGAGATACTGAGGATAGAAGGAATGTGTATATAGCTCAGGTACCTGTGTCAGATGGGTAATGATGTAATTAGTGTGATGCAGTGTTAGGTGGGTATAGGATGGAGATACTGAGGATAGAAGGAATGTGTATATAGCTCAGGTACCTGTGTCAGATGGGTAATGATGTAATTAGTGTGATGCAGTGTTAGGTGGGTATAGGATGGAGATACTGAGGATAGAAGGAATGTGTATATAGCTCAGGTACCTGTGTCAGATGGGTAATGGTGTAATTAGTGTGATGTAGTGTTAGGTGGGTATAGGATGGAGATACTGAGGATAGAGGGAATGTGTATATAGCTCAGGCACCTGTGTCAGATGGGTAATGATGTAATTAGTGTGATGTAGTGTTAGGTGGGTATAGGATGGAGATACTGAGGATAGAAGGAATGTGTATATAGCTCAGGCACCTGTGTCAGATGGGTAATGATGTAATTAGTGTGATGCAGTGTTAGGTGGGTATAGGATGGAGATACTGAGGATAGAAGGAATGTGTATATAGCTCAGGTACCTGTGTCAGATGGGTAATGGTGTAATTAGTGTGATGTAGTGTTAGGTGGGTATAGGATGGAGATACTGAGGATAGAGGGAATGTGTATATAGCTCAGGTACCTGTGTCAGATGGGTAATGATGTAATTAGTGTGATGTAGTGTTAGGTGGGTATAGGATGGAGATACTGATAGAAGGAATGTGTATATAGCTCAGGTACCTGTGACAGATGGGTAATGATGTAATTAGTGTGATGTAGTGTTAGGTGGGTATAGGATGGAGATACTGAGGATAGAAGGAATGTGTATATAGCTCAGGTACCTGTGTCAGATGGGTAATGGTGTAATTAGTGTGATGTAGTGTTAGGTGGGTATAGGATGGAGATACTGAGGATAGAAGGAATGTGTATATAGCTCAGGTACCTGTGTCAGATGGGTAATGGTGTAATTAGTGTGATGCAGTGTTAGGTGGGTATAGGATGGGGATACTGAGGATAGAAGGAATGTGTATATAGCTCAGGTACATGTGACAGATGGGTAATGATGTAATTAGTGTGATGTAGTGTTAGGTGGGTATAGGATGGAGATACTGAGGATAGAAGGAATGTGTATATAGCTCAGGTACCTGTGTCAGATGGGTAATGATGTAATTAGTGTGATGTAGTGTTAGGTGGGTATAGGATGGAGATACTGATAGAAGGAATGTGTATATAGCTCAGGTTCCAGTGTCAGATGGGTAATGATGTAATTAGTGTGATGCAGTGTTAGGTGGGTATAGGATGGAGATACTGAGGATAGAAGGAATGTGTATATAGCTCAGGTACCTGTGTCAGATGGGTAATGATGTAATTAGTGTGATGTAGTGTTAGGTGGGTATAGGATGGGGATACTGAGGATAGAAGGAATGTGTATATAGCTCAGGTACCTGTGTCAGATGGGTAATGATGTAATTAGTGTGATGTAGTGTTAGGTGGGTATAGGATGGAGATACTGAGGATAGAGGGAATGTGTATATAGTTCAGGTACCTGTGACAGATGGGTAATGGTGTAATTAGTGTGATGCAGTGTTAGGTGGGTATAGGATGGAGATACTGAGGATAGAAGGAATGTGTATATAGCTCAGGTACCTGTGACAGATGGGTAATGGTGTAATTAGTGTGATGCAGTGTTAGGTGGGTATAGGATGGAGATACTGAGGATAGAAGGAATGTGTATATAGCTCAGGTACCTGTGTCAGATGGGTAATGTTGTAATTAGTGTGATGTAGTGTTAGGTGGGTATAAGATGGAGATACTGAGGATAGAAGGAATGTGTATATAGCTCAGGTACCTGTGACAGATGGGTAATGATGTAATTAGTGTGATGCAGTGTTAGGTGGGTATAGGATGGAGATACTGAGGATAGAAGGAATGTGTATATAGCTCAGGTACCTGTGTCAGATGGGTAATGATGTAATTAGTGTGATGTAGTGTTAGGTGGGTATAGGATGGAGATACTGATAGAAGGAATGTGTATATAGCTCAGGTACCTGTGACAGATGGGTAATGATGTAATTAGTGTGATGTAGTGTTAGGTGGGTATAGGATGGGGATACTGAGGATAGAAGGAATGTGTATATAGCTCAGGTACCTGTGTCAGATGGGTAATGATGTAATTAGTGTGATGCAGTGTTAGGTGGGTATAGGATGGAGATACTGAGGATAGAAGGAATGTGTATATAGCTCAGGTACCTGTGTCAGATGGGTAATGATGTAATTAGTGTGATGTAGTGTTAGGTGGATATAGAATGGAGATACTGAGGATAGAAGGAATGTGTATATAGCTCAGGTACCTGTGACAGATGGGTAATGATGTAATTAGTGTGATGTAGTGTTAGGTGGGTATAGGATGGAGATACTGAGGATAGAAGGAATGTGTATATAGCTCAGGTACCTGTGTCAGATGGGTAATGATGTAATTAGTGTGATGTAGTGTTAGGTGGGTATAGGATGGAGATACTGAGGATAGAAGGAATGTGTATATAGCTCAGGCACCTGTGTCAGATGGGTAATGATGTAATTAGTGTGATGTAGTGTTAGGTGGGTATAGGATGGAGATACTGAGGATAGAAGGAATGTGTATATAGCTCAGGTACCTGTGACAGATGGGTAATGGTGTAATTAGTGTGATGTAGTGTTAGGTGGGTATAGGATGGAGATACTGAGGATAGAAGGAATGTGTATATAGCTCAGGTACCTGTGTCAGATGGGTAATGATGTAATTAGTGTGATGTAGTGTTAGGTGGGTATAGGATGGGGATACTGAGGATAGAAGGAATGTGTATATAGCTCAGGTACCTGTGTCAGATGGGTAATGATGTAATTAGTGTGATGCAGTGTTAGGTGGGTATAGGATGGAGATACTGAGGATAGAAGGAATGTGTATATAGCTCAGGTACCTGTGTCAGATGGGTAATGATGTAATTAGTGTGATGCAGTGTTAGGTGGGTATAGGATGGAGATACTGAGGATAGAGGGAATGTGTATATAGCTCAGGTACCTGTGACAGATGGGTAATGATGTAATTAGTGTGATGTAGTGTTAGGTGGGTATAGGATGGAGATACTGAGGATAGAAGGAATGTGTATATAGCTCAGGTACCTGTGTCAGATGGGTAATGATGTAATTAGTGTGATGTAGTGTTAGGTGGGTATAGGATGGGGATACTGAGGATAGGAGGAATGTGTATATAGCTCAGGTACCTGTGTCAGATGGGTAATGATGTAATTAGTGTGATGTAGTGTTAGGTGGGTATAGGATGGAGATACTGAGGATAGAAGGAATGTGTATATAGCTCAGGTACCTGTGTCAGATGGGTAATGATGTAATTAGTGTGATGCAGTGTTAGGTGGGTATAGGATGGAGATACTGAGGATAGAAGGAATGTGTATATAGCTCAGGTACCTGTGTCAGATGGGTAATGATGTAATTAGTGTGATGTAGTGTTAGGTGGGTATAGGATGGAGATACTGAGGATAGAGGGAATGTGTATATAGCTCAGGTACCTGTGACAGATGGGTAATGATGTAATTAGTGTGATGTAGTGTTAGGTGGGTATAGGATGGAGATACTGAGGATAGAAGGAATGTGTATATAGCTCAGGTACCTGTGACAGATGGGTAATGATGTAATTAGTGTGATGTAGTGTTAGGTGGGTATAGGATGGAGATACTGAGGATAGAAGGAATGTGTATATAGCTCAGGTACCTGTGACAGATGGGTAATGATGTAATTAGTGTGATGCAGTGTTAGGTGGGTATAGGATGGAGATACTGAGGATAGAGGGAATGTGTATATAGCTCAGGTACCTGTGACAGATGGGTAATGATGTAATTAGTGTGATGCAGTGTTAGGTGGGTATAGGATGGAGATACTGAGGATAGAAGGAATGTGTATATAGCTCAGGTACATGTGACAGATGGGTAATGATGTAATTAGTGTGATGCAGTGTTAGGTGGGTATAGGATGGAGATACTGAGGATAGAAGGAATGTGTATATAGCTCAGGTACCTGTGACAGATGGGTAATGATGTAATTAGTGTGATGTAGTGTTAGGTGGGTATAGGATGGAGATACTGAGGATAGAAGGAATGTGTATATAGCTCAGGTACCTGTGTCAGATGGGTAATGATGTAATTAGTGTGATGTAGTGTTAGGTGGGTATAGGATGGAGATACTGAGGATAGAAGGAATGTGTATATAGCTCAGGTACCTGTGACAGATGGGTAATGATGTAATTAGTGTGATGTAGTGTTAGGTGGGTATAGGATGGAGATACTGAGGATAGAAGGAATGTGTATATAGCTCAGGTACCTGTGACAGATGGGTAATGGTGTAATTAGTGTGATGCAGTGTTAGGTGGGTATAGGATGGAGATACTGAGGATAGAAGGAATGTGTATATAGCTCAGGTACCTGTGTCAGATGGGTAATGATGTAATTAGTGTGATGCAGTGTTAGGTGGGTATAGGATGGAGATACTGAGGATAGAAGGAATGTGTATATAGCTCAGGTACCTGTGTCAGATGGGTAATGATGTAATTAGTGTGATGTAGTGTTAGGTGGGTATAGGATGGAGATACTGAGGATAGAAGGAATGTGTATATAGCTCAGGTACCTGTGACAGATGGGTAATGATGTAATTAGTGTGATGTAGTGTTAGGTGGGTATAGGATGGGGATACTGAGGATAGAAGGAATGTGTATATAGCTCAGGTACCTGTGACAGATGGGTAATGATGTAATTAGTGTGATGCAGTGTTAGGTAGCTATAGGATGGAGATACTGATAGAAGGAATGTGTATATAGCTCAGGCACCTGTGTCAGATGGGTAATGGTGTAATTAGTGTGATGTAGTGTTAGGTGGGTATAGGATGGAGATACTGAGGATAGAAGGAATGTGTATATAGCTCAGGCACCTGTGTCAGATGGGTAATGATGTAATTAGTGTGATGCAGTGTTAGGTGGGTATAGGATGGAGATACTGAGGATAGAAGGAATGTGTATATAGCTCAGGCACCTGTGTCAGATGGGTAATGGTGTAATTAGTGTGATGTAGTGTTAGGTGGGTATAGGATGGAGATACTGAGGATAGAAGGAATGTGTATATAGGTCAGGCACCTGTGTCAGATGGGTAATGATGTAATTAGTGTGATGTAGTGTTAGGTGGGTATAGGATGGAGATACTGAGGATAGAAGGAATGTGTATATAGCTCAGGTACCTGTGTCACATGGGTAATGGTGTAATTAGTGTGATGTAGTGTTAGGTGGGTATAGGATGGAGATACTGAGGATAGAAGGAATGTGTATATAGCTCAGGTACCTGTGTCAGATGGGTAATGATGTAATTAGTGTGATGTAGTGTTAGGTGGGTATAGGATGGAGATACTGAGGATAGAAGGAATGTGTATATAGCTCAGGTACCTGTGTCAGATGGGTAATGATGTAATTAGTGTGATGCAGTGTTAGGTGGGTATAGGATGGAGATACTGAGGATAGAAGGAATGTGTATATAGCTCAGGTACCTGTGTCAGATGGGTAATGATGTAATTAGTGTGATGTAGTGTTAGGTGGGTATAGGATGGAGATACTGAGGATAGAAGGAATGTGTATATAGCTCAGGTACCTGTCTCAGATGGGTAATGATGTAATTAGTGTGATGTAGTGTTAGGTGGGTATAGGATGGGGATACTGAGGATAGAAGGAATGTGTATATAGCTCAGGTACCTGTGTCAGATGGGTAATGATGTAATTAGTGTGATGCAGTGTTAGGTGGGTATAGGATGGAGATACTGAGGATAGAAGGAATGTGTATATAGCTCAGGTACCTGTGTCAGATGGGTAATGATGTAATTAGTGTGATGTAGTGTTAGGTGGGTATAGGATGGAGATACTGAGGATAGAAGGAATGTGTATATAGCTCAGGTACCTGTGACAGATGGGTAATGATGTAATTAGTGTGATGTAGTGTTAGGTGGGTATAGGATGGAGATACTGAGGATAGAAGGAATGTGTATATAGCTCAGGCACCTGTGTCAGATGGGTAATGGTGTAATTAGTGTGATGTAGTGTTAGGTAGGTATAGGATGGAGATACTGAGGATAGAAGGAATGTGTATATAGCTCAGGTACCTGTGTCAGATGGGTAATGATGTAATTAGTGTGATGTAGTGTTAGGTGGGTATAGGATGGAGATACTGAGGATAGAAGGAATGTGTATATAGCTCAGGTACCTGTGTCAGATGGGTAATGATGTAATTAGTGTGATGTAGAGTTAGGTGGGTATAGGATGGAGATACTGAGGATAGAAGGAATGTGTATATAGCTCAGGTACCTGTGACAGATGGGTAATGATGTAATTAGTGTGATGTAGTGTTAGGTGGGTATAGTATGGAGATACTGAGGATAGAAGGAATGTGTATATAGCTCAGGTACCTGTGTCAGATGGGTAATGGTGTAATTAGTGTGATGTAGTGTTAGGTGGGTATAGGATGGAGATACTGAGGATAGAAGGAATGTGTATATAGCTCAGGTACCTGTATCAGATGGGTAATGATGTAATTAGTGTGATGCAGTGTTAGGTGGGTATAGGATGGAGATACTGAGGATAGAAGGAATGTGTATATAGCTCAGGCACCTGTGTCAGATGGGTAATGATGTAATTAGTGTGATGTAGTGTTAGGTGGGTATAGGATGGAGATACTGAGGATAGAAGGAATGTGTATATAGCTCAGGTACCTGTGACAGATGGGTAATGATGTAATTAGTGTGATGTAGTGTTAGGTGGGTATAGGATGGAGATACTGAGGATAGAAGGAATGTGTATATAGCTCAGGTACCTGTGTCAGATGGGTAATGATGTAATTAGTGTGATGTAGTGTTAGGTGGGTATAGGATGGAGATACTGAGGATAGAAGGAATGTGTATATAGCTCAGGTACATGTGACAGATGGGTAATGATGTAATTAGTGTGATGTAGTGTTAGGTGGGTATAGGATGGAGATACTGAGGATAGAAGGAATGTGTATATAGCTCAGGTACCTGTGTCAGATGGGTAATGATGTAATTAGTGTGATGTAGTGTTAGGTGGGTATAGGATGGAGATAATGAGGATAGAAGGAATGTGTATATAGCTCAGGTACCTGTGACAGATGGGTAATGATGTAATTAGTGTGATGTAGTGTTAGGTGGGTATAGGATGGAGATTCTGATAGAAGGAATGTGTATATAGCTCAGGTACCTGTGTCAGATGGGTAATGATGTAATTAGTGTGATGTAGTGTTAGGTGGGTATAGGATGGAGATACTGAGGATAGAAGGAATGTGTATATAGCTCAGGCACCTGTGTCAGATGGGTAATGATGTAATTAGTGTGATGTAGTGTTAGGTGGGTATAGGATGGGGATACTGAGGATAGAAGGAATGTGTATATAGCTCAGGCACCTGTGTCAGATGGGTAATGATGTAATTAGTGTGATGCAGTGTTAGGTGGGTATAGGATGGAGATACTGAGGATAGAAGGAATGTGTATATAGCTCAGGTACATGTGACAGATGGGTAATGATGTAATTAGTGTGATGTAGTGTTAGGTGGGTATAGGATGGAGATACTGAGGATAGAAGGAATGTGTATATAGCTCAGGCACCTGTGTCAGATGGGTAATGATGTAATTAGTGTGATGCAGTGTTAGGTGGGTATAGGATGGAGATACTGAGGATAGAAGGAATGTGTATATAGCTCAGGTACATGTGACAGATGGGTAATGATGTAATTAGTGTGATGTAGTGTTAGGTGGGTATAGGATGGAGATACTGAGGATAGAAGGAATGTGTATATATAGCTCAGGTACCTGTGACAGATGGGTAATGATGTAATTAGTGTGATGCAGTGTTAGGTGGGTATAGGATGGAGATACTGAGGATAGAAGGAATGTGTATATAGCTCAGGTACCTGTGTCAGATGGGTAATGATGTAATTAGTGTGATGTAGTGTTAGGTGGGTATAGGATGGAGATACTGAGGATAGAGGGAATGTGTATATAGCTCAGGTACCTGTGTCAGATGGGTAATGATGTAATTAGTGTGATGCAGTGTTAGGTGGGTATAGGATGGAGATACTGAGGATAGAAGGAATGTGTATATAGCTCAGGCACCTGTGTCAGATGGGTAATGATGTAATTAGTGTGATGCAGTGTTAGGTGGGTATAGGATGGAGATACTGAGGATAGAAGGAATGTGTATATAGCTCAGGTACCTGTGACAGATGGGTAATGATGTAATTAGTGTGATGTAGTGTTAGGTGGGTATAGGATGGAGATACTGAGGATAGAAGGAATGTGTATATAGCTCAGGCACCTGTGACAGATGGGTAATGATGTAATTAGTGTGATGTAGTGTTAGGTGGGTATAGGATGGAGATACTGAGGATAGAAGGAATGTGTATATAGCTCAGGCACCTGTGTCAGATGGGTAATGATGTAATTAGTGTGATGTAGTGTTAGGTGGGTATAGGATGGAGATACTGAGGATAGAAGGAATGTGTATATAGCTCAGGCACCTGTGACAGATGGGTAATGATGTAATTAGTGTGATGTAGTGTTAGGTGGGTATAGGATGGAGATACTGAGGATAGAAGGAATGTGTATATAGCTCAGGTACCTGTGTCAGATGGGTAATGATGTAATTAGTGTGATGTAGTGTTAGGTGGGTATAGGATGGAGATACTGAGGATAGAAGGAATGTGTATATAGCTCAGGTACCTGTGACAGATGGGTAATGATGTAATTAGTGTGATGTAGTGTTAGGTGGGTATAGGATGGAGATACTGAGGATAGAAGGAATGTGTATATAGCTCAGGCACAGATGGGTAATGATGTAATTAGTGTGATGCAGTGTTAGGTGGGTATAGGATGGAGATACTGAGGATAGAAGGAATGTGTATATAGCTCAGGTACCTGTATCAGATGGGTAATGATGTAATTAGTGTGATGTAGTGTTAGGTGGGTATAGGATGGAGATACTGAGGATAGAAGGAATGTGTATATAGCTCAGGCACCTGTGTCAGATGGGTAATGATGTAATTAGTGTGATGTAGTGTTAGGTGGGTATAGGATGGGGATACTGAGGATAGAAGGAATGTGTATATAGCTCAGGTACCTGTGACAGATGGGTAATGATGTAATTAGTGTGATGTAGTGTTAGGTGGGTATAGGATGGAGATACTGAGGATAGAAGTAATGTGTATATAGCTCAGGTACCTGTGTCAGATGGGTAATGATGTAATTAGTGTGATGCAGTGTTAGGTGGGTATAGGATGGAGATACTGAGGATAGAGGGAATGTGTATATAGCTCAGGTACCTGTGTCAGATGGGTAATGATGTAATTAGTGTGATGCAGTGTTAGGTGGGTATTGGATGGAGATACCGAGGATAGAAGGAATGTGTATATAGCTCAGGCACCTGTGTCAGATGGGTAATGATGTAATTAGTGTGATGTAGTGTTAGGTGGGTATAGGATGGAGATACTGAGGATAGAAGGAATGTGTATATAGCTCAGGCACCTGTGTCAGATGGGTAATGATGTAATTAGTGTGATGCAGTGTTAGGTGGGTATAGGATGGAGATACTGAGGATAGAGGGAATGTGTATATAGCTCAGGTACCTGTGACAGATGGGTAATGGTGTAATTAGTGTGATGTAGTGTTAGGTGGGTATAGGATGGAGATACTGAGGATAGAAGGAATGTGTATATAGCTCAGGTACATGTGTCAGATGGGTAATGATGTAATTAGTGTGATGTAGTGTTAGGTGGGTATAGGATGGAGATACTGAGGATAGAAGGAATGTGTATATAGCTCAGGTACCTGTGTCAGATGGGTAATGATGTAATTAGTGTGATGTAGTGTTAGGTGGGTATAGGATGGAGATACTGAGGATAGAAGGAATGTGTATATAGCTCAGGCACCTGTGTCAGATGGGTAATGATGTAATTAGTGTGATGTAGTGTTAGGTGGGTATAGGATGGAGATACTGAGGATAGAAGGAATGTGTATATAGCTCAGGCACCTGTGTCAGATGGGTAATGATGTAATTAGTGTGATGCAGTGTTAGGTGGGTATAGGATGGAGATACTGAGGATAGAAGGAATGTGTATATAGCTCAGGCACAGATGGGTAATGATGTAATTAGTGTGATGTAGTGTTAGGTGGGTATAGGATGGAGATACGGAGGATAGAAGGAATGTGTATATAGCTCAGGCACCTGTGTCAGATGGGTAATGATGTAATTAGTGTGATGTAGTGTTAGGTGGGTATAGGATGGAGATACTGAGGATAGAAGGAATGTGTATATAGCTCAGGTACCTGTGTCAGATGGGTAATGATGTAATTAGTGTGATGTAGTGTTAGGTGGGTATAGGATGGAGATACTGAGGATAGAAGGAATGTGTATATAGCTCAGGCACCTGTGACAGATGGGTAATGATGTAATTAGTGTGATGCAGTGTTAGGTGGGTATAGGATGGAGATACTGAGGATAGAAGGAATGTGTATATAGGTCAGGTACCTGTGACAGATGGGTAATGATGTAATTAGTGTGATGTAGTGTTAGGTGGGTATAGGATGGAGATACTGAGGATAGAAGGAATGTGTATATAGCTCAGGTACCTGTGACAGATGGGTAATGATGTAATTAGTGTGATGTAGTGTTAGGTGGGTATAGGATGGAGATTCTGATAGAAGGAATGTGTATATAGCTCAGGTACCTGTGACAGATGGGTAATGATGTAATTAGTGTGATGTAGTGTTAGGTGGGTATAGGATGGAGATACTGAGGATAGAAGGAATGTGTATATAGCTCAGGCACCTGTATCAGATGGGTAATGATGTAATTAGTGTGATGCAGTGTTAGGTGGGTATAGGATGGAGATACTGAGGATAGAAGGAATGTGTATATAGCTCAGGTACCTGTGTCAGATGGGTAATGGTGTAATTAGTGTGATGTAGTGTTAGGTGGGGTCGGGATTACTTGCACAGTACTATTGATCTGTATTGCATGGGTGGTGTATTTCTAGAGGGGGGGTCTGCTTTTCTTTTGTGCGCCTGTTCTTGCCCCTGGCCGGGTGCTGCAGTTACTTAGCGACCTGACAAAGCTTCCCATACATTCGCATTATGTCACTGTATCTGGCAGCACCCTGGGTATGGGGAGGAGGGGGGGATACAAAAGTGTATATTATACTATAAAATATATAGAAAATGCTGAAAATGACATATTGAAAATCACTTCTTCCATATAATATAACCTATTAAACATTTGGTGATGATTATTTACTGATTTTTAAATTTTCCTCTTTTATTTATCAGAGGAGACGTGCAATGACTCTGCCTTTACAGACCTCTTCCTGCACCTCTTCACCAGTAACCTGACGCTGCTCTCCGAGGAGTTCGGGTCGGAGGAATTCTGCAGCCACGTCTTCGAGGGCTTCTTCCTTACAGCCTGCACCAAGTAAGCTCCTCTGACTGCGGATTGTGAGTTCTAGGTGTGCGTTTCCCAATACGCCGACGTTGTACCGGGAAGACCTGGCTCGCGTTATCTCCGAGGTCACTGCAAAGCGAAGACTTTAGTGATGAAATATAAGAATTCATTCTGCCAGGAAATGCGCTATATCGCGTATATTATTCTCCGGAACTCTGCACATTTGTGAGATACTGTAGATTTTAGTCGCTGACTAACACATTTCATCATAACAGTGGCACCTGCAGGCCGTAAGCACACCGGGGGAGGGTAATCAGTATGATTTATGATAATCACACTGAGTAGTTAGGGAGCGGGGGCAGGATAATCACACTGAGTAGTTGGGGAGCGGGGGAGGATAATCACACTGAGTAGTTGGGGAGCGGGGGCAGGATAATCACACTGAGTAGTTTGGGAGCGGGGGCAGGATAATCACACTGAGTAGTTGGGGAGCGGGGGCAGGATAATCACACTGAGTAGTTGGGGAGCGGGGGCGGGATAATGACACTGAGTAGTTGGGGAGCGGGGGCAGGATAATGACACTGAGTAGTTGGGGAGCGGGGGAGGATAATCACACTGAGTAGTTGGGGAGCGGGGGCAGGATAATCACACTGAGTAGTTTGGGAGCGGGGGCAGGATAATCACACTGAGTAGTTGGGGAGCGGGGGCAGGATAATCACACTGAGTAGTTGGGGAGTGGGGGCAGGATAATCACACTGAGTAGTTGGGGAGCGGGGGCAGGATAATCCCACTGAGTAGTTGGGGAGCGGGGGCAGGATAATCACACTGAGTAGTTAGGGAGCGGGGGCAGGATAATCACACTGAGTAGTTGGGGAGCGGGGGCAGGATAATCACACTGAGTAGGGAGCGGGGGCAGGATAATCACACTGAGTAGTTAGGGAGCGGGGGCAGGATAGTCACACTGAGTAGTTTGGGAGCGGGGGCAGGATAATGACACTGAGTAGTTGGGGAGCGGGGGCAGGATAATTACTGAGTAGTTGGGGGGCGGGGGCAGGATAATTACTGAGTAGTTAGGGAGCGGGGGCAGGATAATGACACTGAGTAGTTGGGGAGCGGGGGAGGATAATCACACTGAGTAGTTAGGGAGCGGGGGCAGGATAATGACACTGAGTAGTTAGGGAGCGGGGGCAGGATAGTCACACTGAGTAGTTTGGGAGTGGGGGCAGGATAATCACACTGAGGGGGCAGGATAATGACACTGAGTAGTTGGGGAGCGGGGGCAGGATAATGACACTGAGTAGTTGGGGAGCGGGGGCAGGATAATGACACTGAGTAGTTTGGGAGCGAGGGCAGGATAATCACACTGAGTAGTTGGGGAGCGGGGGCAGGATAATCACACTGAGTAGTTGGGGAGCGGGGGCAGGATAATGACACTGAGTAGTTGGGGAGCGGGGGAGGATAATCACACTGAGTAGTTGGGGAGCGGGGGCAGGATAATCACACTGAGTAGTTTGGGAGCGGGGGCAGGATAATCACACTGAGGGGGCAGGATAATGACACTGAGTAGTTGGGGAGCGGGGGCAGGATAATGACACTGAGTAGTTGGGGAGCGGGGGCAGGATAATGACACTGAGTAGTTAGGGAGCGGGGGCAGGATAGTCACACTGAGTAGTTTGGGAGCGGGGGCAGGATAATCACACTGAGGGGGCAGGATAATGACACTGAGTAGTTGGGGAGCGGGGGCAGGATAATGACACTGAGTAGTTGGGGAGCGGGGGAGGATAATCACACTGAGTAGTTGGGGAGCGGGGGCAGGATAATCACACTGAGTAGTTGGGGAGCGGGGGCAGGATAATCACACTGAGTAGTTGGGGAGCGGGGGCAGGATAATCCCACTGAGTAGTTGGGGAGCGGGGGCAGGATAATGACACTGAGTAGTTAGGGAGCGGGGGCAGGATAGTCACACTGAGTAGTTTGGGAGCGGGGGCAGGATAATCACACTGAGGGGGCAGGATAATGACACTGAGTAGTTGGGGAGCGGGGGCAGGATAATGACACTGAGTAGTTGGGGAGCGGGGGAGGATAATCACACTGAGTAGTTGGGGAGCGGGGGCAGGATAATGACACTGAGTAGTTAGGGAGCGGGGGCAGGATAGTCACACTGAGTAGTTTGGGAGCGGGGGCAGGATAATCACACTGAGGGGGCAGGATAATGACACTGAGTAGTTGGGGAGCGGGGGCAGGATAATGACACTGAGTAGTTGGGGAGCGGGGGAGGATAATCACACTGAGTAGTTGGGGAGCGGGGGCAGGATAATCACACTGAGTAGTTAGGGAGCGGGGGCGGGATAATCACACTGAGTAGTTGGGGAGCGGGGGCAGGATAATCCCACTGAGTAGTTGGGGAGCGGGGGCAGGATAATGACACTGAGTAGTTAGGGAGCGGGGGCAGGATAGTCACACTGAGTAGTTTGGGAGCGGGGGCAGGATAATCACACTGAGGGGGCAGGATAATGACACTGAGTAGTTGGGGAGCGGGGGCAGGATAATCACACTGAGTAGTTGGGGAGCGGGGGCAGGATAATCACACTGAGTAGTTGGGGAGCGGGGGCAGGATAATCACACTGAGTAGTTAGGGAGCGGGGGCGGGATAATCACACTGAGTAGTTGGGGAGCGGGGGCAGGATAATGACACTGAGTAGTTGGGGAGCGGGGGCAGGATAATGACACTGAGTAGTTAGGGAGCGGGGGCAGGATAATCCCACTGAGTAGGGAGCGGGGGCAGGATAGTCACACTGAGTAGTTTGGGAGCGAGGGCAGGATAATCACACTGAGTAGTTGGGGAGCGGGGGCAGGATAATCACACTGAGTAGTTAGGGAGCGGGGGCGGGATAATCACACTGAGTAGTTGGGGAGCGGGGGCAGGATAATGACACTGAGTAGTTGGGGAGCGGGGGCAGGATAATGACACTGAGTAGTTGGGGAGCGGGGGCAGGATAATGACACTGAGTAGTTAGGGAGCGGGGGCAGGATAGTCACACTGAGTAGTTTGGGAGCGGGGGCAGGATAATCACACTGAGGGGGCAGGATAATGACACTGAGTAGTTGGGGAGCGGGGGCAGGATAATGACACTGAGTAGTTGGGGAGCGGGGGAGGATAATCACACTGAGTAGTTGGGGAGCGGGGGCAGGATAATCACACTGAGTAGTTGGGGAGCGGGGGCAGGATAATCACACTGAGTAGTTAGGGAGCGGGGGCGGGATAATCACACTGAGTAGTTGGGGAGCGGGGGCAGGATAATCCCACTGAGTAGTTGGGGAGCGGGGGCAGGATAATGACACTGAGTAGTTAGGGAGCGGGGGCAGGATAGTCACACTGAGTAGTTTGGGAGCGGGGGCAGGATAATCACACTGAGGGGGCAGGATAATGACACTGAGTAGTTGGGGAGCGGGGGCAGGATAATGACACTGAGTAGTTGGGGAGCGGGGGAGGATAATCACACTGAGTAGTTGGGGAGCGGGGGAGGATAATCACACTGAGTAGTTGGGGAGCGGGGGCAGGATAATCACACTGAGTAGTTGGGGAGCGGGGGCAAGATAATCACACTGAGTAGTTGGGGAGCGGGGGCAGGATAATGACACTGAGTAGTTGGGGAGCGGGGGAGGATAATCACACTGAGTAGTTGGGGAGCGGGGGAGGATAATCACACTGAGTAGTTGGGGAGCGGGGGCAGGATAATCACACTGAGTAGTTGGGGAGCGGGGGCAAGATAATCACACTGAGTAGTTGGGGAGCGGGGGCAGGATAATGACACTGAGTAGTTGGGGAGCGGGGGAGGATAATCATACTGAGTAGTTGGGGAGCGGGGGCAGGATAATCATACTGAGTAGTGGGGGAGCGGGGGCAGGATAATCACACTGAGTAGTTGGGGAGCGGGGGCAGGATACCACAGGGCATCTTGGTAACGGCTATATTCTGAGTGTCGCAGGCGTGTCAGGAATGCGCCACCTTCCCGCCGCTGCAGTCATTTGCAGAACATCAAAGTGGATCATCTGGTCTGTGTAACTTGCCCTTTAAGTGCCACAGGAACATGGTTACTGCTGCCAACAGTGTGCCCACCCGTACGCAGATGTTTTCGGCAAGTTTATCGTCCATGCCAGTATTGTGTGAAAACTTATCTGGAAAGTGACAGCCCCATACCGATCCGACCCCATAATTCCGGGACGTGGAGATCTATATAATGGGTACTCGGGGGCATATTCAGTTATCCGCCGGGTTTACCCCACTCCTGCAGCTTGGCCCTGGGCTATTTAATGACAGGTCGCTATTCTGTGCGTTAAGCCACTTAACGTGGATGTTCTCGCAGCCGCTGCCAGGAAAAATTCTGTGTAAAATACACCCCCTGGGTCTTAATGCATTGGGTAACCTATAGATTCTGTGCACTTAATGCATGGGGTAACCTATAAATTCTGAGCACCTAATGCATGGGAAACTTATATATTCTGAGCACGTGATGCATGGGGTAACCTATAAATTCTGAGTACTTAATGCATGGGGTAACCTATAGATTCCTAGCACCTAATGCATGGGAAACCTATATATTCTGAGCACGTGATGCATGGGGTAACCTATATAGTCTGAGCTCGTGATGCATGGGGTAACCTATCGATTCTGAGCACTTGATGCATGGGGTAACCCTTATAGTCTGAGCTCGTGATGCATGGGGTAACCTATAAATTCTGAGCACTTAATGCATGGGAAACCTATAGATTCTGAGCATGTGATACATGGGGTAACCTATAGATTCTGAGCACTTGATGCATGGGGTAACCTATAGATTCTGAGCACTTGATGCATGGGGTAACCTATAGATTCTCAGCACCTAATGCATGGGAAACCTATAGATTCTGAGCACTTGATGCATGGGGTAACCTATAGAGTCTGAGCACGTGATGCATGGGGTAACCTATAGAGTCTGAGCACGTGATGCATGGTGTAACCTATGGATTCGGAGCACTTAATGCAATGAGGTAACCTATAGATTCGGAGCACTTAATGCAGATTTCATGGGTTATTGCACAAGGAAAATGTCAGACAATTGATTAGCTTTGGCCGTTAAATAAGAGTATTAAGTGAAACCGCAAAGGTCAGAGGGCCTGATTCAGAGCCGCTCGTTCGCTCCGAGCGATGTTCGCACAACTGCGCATGCGTATGGGTTGTAATACGCATGCGCGAACCAGTCATTACGGTCGGAAATTGTGTGCTCGCAAAATAGCGAATGCCTGCTAATTTGAGTGACAGGATGAGGCGTTTGTGGGTGGTAACAGGGGAAGGTGCTTGAAAACGGGGAGTGGAGATCCGAACGCAGGCGGTCAAAACGGGCGATTTAAGGGTGTGCATAATTAACAAAGCCGCATCATCGACAACGTCACTTGGTTGTCTTTTAGCCTGAACTGTTCGCATGATTGCGGTAGGAAAATCCAACCACAAGCACTGCGAGCAGTTCAGACGCCTTTCGATGTACTCGATTAATCTAATAAATAGCGGAGATGACGTAGGATGCGAGCGGCCAGGTGGCGTCTTTACAAAATAGCGAGCGCATGTTTCGTTCGCTCGCTCAGACACAGAGGCGTCAACAGACCGCAAAGAACGAGCGCTCTATTTAAATAGCCGGCCCCTTTTTCTGAACGAGCGAGCGCAAATAGCGTCCGGCTCTGAATCAGGCCCAGAGTTCGGTTTATCCTGGTTTAATTCCTATTGCTGCAGTTTTCATTGAGCCACTTATACCGAATAAAACAGTGCGATTATTCGGGAGGGGTGCAGCCACCAAATCCTGGGATTGAGATCTGTAACGGATACAAAGGAAAGAGACTGAAAAAGTGTTCAACCACATCACGTGCCGTGTTATCTACTTTATAGGACTCTTGGGTTACAGGCCTTTATATTACAGGTTATAGGCCTTTGTATAACAGCGGCAGAACCTTCTGACACCTCAATGTCTCATTATAAAATAGTGTACACCGCCCTGTGAATACCGTACACTGGTAACGCCAAATGATGTCACTTTCCGTCTAGAGCTTCTCTGCTGTGGTCCAAGTAAAACGCTTATTATCTTTATTTACAGAACTTTCTGATAAGCTCAGTGGGAATATTGTGTCCTGTTCAGCGGCCGCCTCCCCAGATAGCGTCACGCTGAGCCGTTACGCTGAAGGTCATACTTCCCTCATCTTTGTTTTCTAAAGAGATTGAAAACCACACGATATGTCGTCCAATCTCACGGATCGGAGTGTGTACCCAAGAAACGCATGCTCCAGCATGACACGTCCCACCCCCCCTGGGACCTGGCATCGGCAAGTCTATATGTACTTGCCGGGCGCTGGCGATATCACACTGGGTACATATCTGCTAATGTGTACCCAGCATTACAATGGAGAGATACTTTGTTCAAACGTTCATGGTCAGTATCGTTGGGAAAATAATCTGTCCCATCCCATGATTACCACTAGGGGGCAGTGCGTGATTTCAGTCTGACTGACTGATAGCTCACTGTATAGTAGTATAGGAAGCAATATGGCAGCTTTCACAGGTGCGCAGAACAGACCATTTCTCAGACCTCCCCACATTCCCCTTGTATGGCCCTCAGACCTCCCCACATTCCCTTGTATGGCACTCAGACATCCCCACATTCCCCTTGTATGGCCCTCAGACCTCCCCACATTCCCCTTGTATGGCCCTCAGACCTCCCCACATTCCCCTTGTATGGCCCTCAGACCTCCCCACGTTCCCCTTGTATGGCCCTCAGACCTCCCCACGTTCCCCTTGTATGGCCCTCAGACCTCCCCACGTTCCCCTTGTATGGCCCTCAGACCTCCCCACGTTCCCCTTGTATGGCCCTCAGACCTCCCCACGTTCCCCTTGTATGGCCCTCAGACCTCCCCACGTTCCCCTTGTATGGCCCTCAGACCTCCCCACGTTCCCCTTGTATGGCCCTCAGACCTCCCCACGTTCCCCTTGTATGGCCCTCAGACCTCCCCACGTTCCCCTTGTATGGCCCTCAGACCTCCCCACGTTCCCCTTGTATGGCCCTCAGACCTCCCCACGTTCCCCTTGTATGGCCCTCAGACCTCCCCACGTTCCCCTTGTATGGCCCTCAGACCTCCCCACGTTCCCCTTGTATGGCCCTCAGACCTCCCCACGTTCCCCTTGTATGGCCCTCAGACCTCCCCACGTTCCCCTTGTATGGCCCTCAGACCTCCCCACGTTCCCCTTGTATGGCCCTCAGACCTCCCCACGTTCCCCTTGTATGGCCCTCAGACCTCCCCACGTTCCCCTTGTATGGCCCTCAGACCTCCCCACGTTCCCCTTGTATGGCCCTCAGACCTCCCCACGTTCCCCTTGTATGGCCCTCAGACCTCCCCACGTTCCCCTTGTATGGCCCTCAGACCTCCCCACGTTCCCCTTGTATGGCCCTCAGACCTCCCCACGTTCCCCTTGTATGGCCCTCAGACCTCCCCACGTTCCCCTTGTATGGCCCTCAGACCTCCCCACGTTCCCCTTGTATGGCCCTCAGACCTCCCCACGTTCCCCTTGTATGGCCCTCAGACCTCCCCACGTTCCCCTTGTATGGCCCTCAGACCTCCCCACATGCCAAAACCTCCACCGCATTCCCATTAGACCCTCCCAAATGGCCCCTCACCTCCCCTGCATCAGGAGCATCTGCCCGCTGGCCCTGATTGTGGAATAGGTGGTCAGTTACTGGCATATGAGGGCTGCGCTATGTGTTTGGCCTGTGACCTGCAGTGTCCGGTGTATTGTGTGTGTATATGTATTTGTGTGTGTGTGTGTATTTATTTTTAAATACTCGCCTCTTGTTACTTTTCAGGAAGACAGTGGAACCCCACAAATAACCTGCTAAATGTATGTGTGTTTATGTATATATATAATCTCATAGGGTTCTCCCTAGGTGCCCCTATAAGGTATCCGGTAGGAGTGATTGCTCGCTTACAGAGATTGCCGTCATGTTCTGTAGCCATTGTTACCATCCCTGTCCGTCGCACAGACACCAATGACAGTCGGTGGCGTCCAGCTTCCCGTGCGGCGCTGGGCGTGTTGGTCTGTAATGAATAAACCGATTTGGCGCTTAGTGGGACAAACAAGGGATCATGGGAAATAAACGTTACAAAGCGGATGGGGCAGATGATATTTAGCACAATTGTTGTTGTCCACTATACAAAGCGCAATCCAAGTACGACGACTTGACAGCGTGGCCAAATCTTACCAGAGGAACAATCTAGACCCATGTTTGTCCCATTTACATCCATTGTGTCTTATAGCAAAAACAAAGGGCCTCATTTATCATGGAGTCTTATAATGCCATCGTCTTCAGTTCCGCCTATATACCGTACAATACACTGATTAGATTTATTTGTGTCTGTAATGTAACAGTGACATTTGTTAGTAGCAAAGCTCAGCTATAGTTTAGTATTAATCAGTCCATAGAAGTCTTTTAGTTCTCCTTTGGCGAGTTGAATCGGGGACTTACCATCCCGTCCTTGTAATGATTATAACGTGTTATTCTTTGCAGGAAGGAAAACAGTCACAGGTTTGTGCTGCGCCTGCTGCTTCACCTCCACCACAAAGTGGCACCTTCCAAACTGGAGTCTCTACAGAAGTCACTGGAGCCTTCCAAAACCGTAAGTGGGGGGTAATCGTCCCATCCCTGCTCATTAATGCGGTTTGTAGAGAGCGTTGTGCAGTATCTTCCGTAGGACGCCGAGGTCTCGGCCTGTGGTGCGTAATGTCTGTCTCTCTCTACAGAGCGGAGAGGCGGTGAAGGACCTGTACAACCAGCTGGGTGAGAAGGTACAGAAGAAGGCCAGCCCGCCTGCAGCCGAGCCGGAGCCCCAAGCCGTAGACTTGGCCCTTCACAGCGTCACCACCCCTCCTGTTGTGTGACTCCCCCGCACATATGAGCGAGCGAACAGACCGCGTGACTGGCACGTCTCTGCCCCCCTCCTGTATTAGATGACATGGTCTCCCGTGGTATGAGAATAATTAAGGATTTGGGGGCACCTGGCTCTGTAGTGAGAGTCTCCCCCTGTAGATTCGGGAAAAGGAAAGCTTTACGCTATACTTCCATCTTGGATATCGTTCGGCACGTGTACGATTCGGGTGGTGAATGGTCATTTAGGGATCGCTGGGGCTATTTGCGCACAGACCTGACTGGCCGCACTCTTGCCTTGTGTAGAAACCTTATTGTTTGTTTATTTTTACAATATAGAATTAAAGTTTTGTTATTACAATTGTGCAAAGTCTTCATGGGAATTAAAGCACCCCATAAACCGGTCAGGTTCCCCCCCACGCCCCCGTCAGTAGCGCAGGGATGTTGGCACATGGCCCAATATCACGTATTGTTCATAAATACACCAATAATCCCGATAATCTGCAATTAATTTTACTCAGTTTGGATAGAATTAGGCCGGTCAGGCACTGAGATTGCCAGAGACATTTCCATGTATTAGCCAAATGTATGATGTAAAGCTGCCGGCCACGATCAGATCGAGGTAGCATGGAGGCGAGGATCAATGGCGTAGTCCAGGCGAGCGAGGATCAATGGCGTAGTTCAGGCGAGCGAGGATGAATGGCGTAGTCCAGGCGAGCGAGGATGAATGGCGTAGTCCAGGCGAGCGAGGATGAATGGCGTAGTCCAGGCGAGCGAGGATGAATGGCGTAGTCCAGGCGAGCGAGGATGAATGGCGTAGTCCAGGCGAGCGAGGATCAATGGCGTAGTTCAGGCGAGTGCTGTGGCAGAATTTGCGGACTGTAATAAATTTGGCTCCAGTACCGTCACCATTGTGAGCGCTGAGACTGTGCGATCCTGCAGGACAATCTTGCACGCACCATATTCTGGTCTCTGGTATAAGGTCCCCATGTTCTGTGTGCAAGGAGAGGACCGTTTGGGAGGAAGTGGGGTATTTAGGTGGGATCAGATCGTGTTGATCGCTCTCCTTAAAGCAAGACTGGGGGAACTGCCTAATATGTAAGTGTAGCTATGATGCTGTACTGCGGCGTCTCCTGGCGATCAGCGCACGTTCTCGGTGACGCAAACTCAAGCTCCCAAGCTGAACAAATTATGGGAAACTAGGAGGTCGAAGCAAAATATGGGGGCACCTGGCAATAAGACAGGACAGCAATGACGCACGCTGCTCGCAATTTACTGCGAGGAAATGTCTGTGACATTTTATTAATATGTAGGAACAGTATGTGACATGGCAGAGAGATGAATACAGATTCACCTGGCGGCTGAAACAATATAGGGGACGTGCGCTAGGAATAGGGGCCACGGTGTCTATCTGAGCCGCTAACGAGCACTATAACACTGTACGGTTACTATTGTCCTCTAATCAGCAATTAGCGTTCTTAATCCAGCACATTCATTATAGATACAGAGACCGGATACAGCTGATATTGTGACGGAATAATTACACACTATACTCCTGGGCCCATTGGGGGTCTGCAGATAAATGTCTAATAACAGGACAATAGCAAAGCTTTGTTACATAAGGCACCTGAAGGTTACGAGAAATATGTTCGGTAAACTTCAGATTTAGTTTCAGGTTCCCTTTTATTAACGGAGGTTCCAGGAGCTATGACCCCAAACGCAAATACTGTCCTCCTTGCAGATTTGTTTTAACTCAAACACTGAATTAATGTTCATGGTAATTAGACGTAAAGGGGTCTTTATGGCCCTCAGACCTCAGGGGTCAGATGGCTTATTCATTGGCTTGTACATACCCTACTGTAATTACTTCATGCTTTTCAGCCATGTATTTATAACCTCATGTTGCGCTGCGAATCGTCCTTGTCCTGGCATACGATGCAAAGCTTTCTGTATATATTCTTATCTGGTGCACAGCTGTGGGCTCTACCAGGGCAACAATCCTGATGATATAATGACAGGGCTGAGATGCCCAGAAGTGAAGCAGAAAGATAAAGCTATGTATTTGGTAATAGTTACAGGAGGACATGTACAAAACAATACATCTGAAGGCGAAGACCCCCATTAACACGCAGTCATGCAGTAGCTTGGGAAGCAATCATATAATACATTCAAACTCAATTTAGTAACGGCAACTCGGTGTACCCTTATTCCTGACTTGCAAACGGGTCGCAGTCCATGGATTTAATCCCTGCAACCTCGGCTACATCAATTTCACACTTACTCGCTGCATGAATATCAGTTTTCCCCGTGCAATGGCTGCTTTCGCTGTGACAGGTATAATTCAAGGACTAAGGGCCCGATTCAGACCCGGTCGCAAGCGCTGAACGCTCACAACCGGGTCGATGGTGGCCCAGAGCGCATGCGCACGACGGAGCCGGCTCCGTCATGCACATGCGCGAGACCCGGCTAGCGACGGGCACTCCGTCGCTCCGGGTCTCGCACCAAAGGGGGCGAGCTGTCGATGTTGAGTGGCAGCTCGCCCCCTTTGGTGGGCGGGGGTGGCTGCCCAAACGGAGGCGTTCCCATGAGAACGCCTCCCGTTTGGGGGCGGCCCCACTGACATCACGAGTGATGTCAGCGGAGAGAGTCCGGCTCTGTTAGAGCCGAAATCTCTCTGGGGCTTGCGGCCACGAGACCCTACCACAAGGGTCTCGTCGCAAGCGCGATGGTCACGACCATGTACCTGGCTGCTCGCTATAGCTGTGGGTGGTCTCCCACAGCTATGCGAGCGGCCAGGAGGCCGCACAAAAAAAAAAATGCCCTGATTCAGAGCGAGCGCTCTTTCAGAGCGTCCGGCTCTGAATCAGGGCCTAAGTGTGTTTACAGATTGCAGACATTACAATTTGGTAGCATAACCTATATACAACTCGGTCTGATAAAGGATAACATTGATGCACAATGATAGTCTGTTTATATGAGTTTGTTGCCCTACCCCCTGCCGCCAGCAGAGGGCACTGTTGTGCAGACAGATGACAGCCGTGCGCTGACTGAGGTAGAAAAGCCAGGAGGTCATATTAGGCTCTTGCACCTCGTCTGATCCAGTATTAAAGGACAATGAATATAAAATATTGCTCTGCCTCATAAACAGACTCCACAATCTGGATCTCTCCGCCTGATGCTGTAAAGAGCTTATCCAAGGTCTCTTCCCTACCAAGCTGCCATCTAATACTAAGTAGGGCCCCTTACACACTAGTCCTCCTCATTATCCTCCTCCGTCAGTAATATTTTGGGAATGTCATTTGGGATTTCCTGGTCCTCAAATTTGCCCTGAAATGAAATGGACAGATCCACGATGGCAGACGGAGGAAATATCCTGTTCCCTGTATCCGCTCCAGCTTTGGAGTGGTCTCCTGATGTTGGCCCATGGCCTGGGGCTGTAGAGGACTTCTTCAGGACACTCTTACTAAAGGAAGGTCCTCGAGGGGTACATGGTTTCATAATTCGGGCATCATCCATTTTGCTTTTCACAGCTGGCTGCCGTAGCGCGGTCCAATCTAGGCTGTTGTCAGGGGTGAACTCAAATTTAAGTTTGGGAATAAAGATCGCGTTCTCATCTGTACTTCTCGTCAGGACCAGAACCCCCTGACTCTGCCTTATAACCTCATTGCCCCCCGACCAGACCCGTGGGCATGTCTCAGCCTGGTGACTGAATATGACCGTTCCTGCCGTGTTCTCTTCAGCTGGGTTTGAACTTTGCCCTAAGTCTATGTTGGTATTTTGAGCCAAGTCCAGTTCTGCTGAGAGCGACGTAGAATCCTTTCCCACTGAGCCAGCCTCGATAATTGAATGACTGTGGGTTGATGGAGCCGCCTCTGCTTGACATTGAGTTTCTGTACCTGGCTCTGGTTCTGAAGACGGACAATTTAAACCACCTACAACTTTAATGTCGGAACTGCTGGATGGAGAAATGCCAGCAGATGCGGTCTCTGGTGTTCGGTTCTCCTCGTTATGGTATGGTGAGGTCTCCGTTTGTGTCTTGTCCTCTCCTCCAGCCTGCTCATAAGTAGAGCCAGAATCCACCTTTCGGGGGTCTCTGCTACTGAGGGTCCCATCCGGTTCTATATTATGGTCAGACAGGGTTAGGAAGGTCGGTAAGGGTGAAGGGTCCTGCTGGTCATGTTCGCTGGGTTCCGCTGGGGAATGAGCATCTGGCTGACGAGAGCTTGGAACGAGGCCCGGGGCGGAATTTCTGTCTCTCTGGATTTGTCACAGGTTGTGGGTTCAACACAATCCTTGTCCCTCAGAGCCAGTCCGTCGATTTGCTGGGACAATAGCCGGCTGTCGGCGTCTTCATCCAATTCGGTGATGATCTGCCGTACACGCTGGTTGTTTTCCTCTCTACAGTGACCATAAATAAAGGAGAATTAATGATGTATAACATCTGACTTGTATTATAGAGGCAGTCAGAGCAAAATACTACCACGCGCTGGGGGAGAGGGGATGTAGTCGCCTGTGTCCCTGATGACATGTATAAATACAGTCCGCAGGGACCTCTAATGGAGCATACACATGGTCAGATTTGTCAGATGAACGATTTGACCAACGATTTGAACTATGAACGATTTTTGACTGCATTAAAATGAATGGGATCGTCCAAATCTGACTGCAAACACATCAGATGTCAGATATCGTTATCTGACCATCGGGAACGCGCATTGTTCAGACATGTCAGATTTTCCTTCAGATATGAACGATTTTTTAAATCGTTATTGTTCAGATCTGAAGAAAAATCTGACCGTGTGTATTCTCCATAACAGTGCATGTTTTCAGATCTTCTAGTTGGTGCTCAGTTGAACTCATTACTGTCTGACCCATTTTAAAAGCCACAGGTGGAGTTAATGCTCTCACCTGTTATACTGAGGAGAGCTGTAAACATGCGCTGTATTATATTATTTTCCGCAATGTCGTGTAATGAGATTGGGATTTTCTCACCGTCTACCAGGAATCTCTGTTTTCGTTCTTGCAGCCGCCGCCTGTTTCACTGGCGATCTGGAAATCCCGACCTGCCAGCGGCTTGTCGGTGGTTGCTTGTTAACTTTTGTCTGAGGGATTAACGTCCGTCTTGTGCCTCCTGCTCACAGACACAGCAAGAATCTCTGTATTAGACACAAAAAAGCCACGCCCCTATATGTACAACCCCGCCCCCTGCAGCTCATTTCCATATCTCACTCTGGTACACGAATCTCCTTTATCTGGTGTTGGCACAGCTACTCCCCCTGTCTGCAGACAGTAAGGGCACCCTTACCCCCATCTCTTATCACAAGGAGAAAGATGTAGCATTTGCCGCCATGTGTTTACTCGTATTATTCTTCATATATAAGGCGCTGAGAGGCCACCATTTCCCAGCTTTGTAAATGAGCCTTACCGTTACACAATTATTGCCGATAACTCGGATCGCTTCAGTTCCTTAAGTTCCAAATGCAACTATGACCTAGAATATTCTAATGCAGTGCTTCCCAACCTCGGTCCTCAACACTAACAGTCCAGGTTTTAAGGATATCCATTTTTGAACCATCTGTGCTTAATCAAAATTACACGTACTAATTAAGTCACCTGTGCTTAAATATGGCTATCCTTAAAACCTGGACTATTTGTTTACCAACCGCGGTCCACAAGAGACACTATGCTCTAATACAAAATAAAATGGATGCACTGACCCCTGTATAATGGCATTATACAGTATGCAAGTGGGCGGGGGCAGGGGACAAATGCAGCCGGCCATCCGATGGCCTCAGTTTGTGTAGGGTAGGAAGGAGCACGCAAGAGACGCTGTCGGCTACATTTTGGACATGGCAGCAAATGTACTAAGTTTACCTGTCCTATCCCATAAATACAGGAAAAGACCTGGTCGCTCCCGATCACCAGACGCAGCGTTTCGCTGGCCCCCATACCTGACGCAGGAGACCCCCGCTCTGGCCCCCATACCTGACGCAGGAGACCCCCGCTCTGGCCCCCATACCTGACGCAGGAGACCCCCGCTCTGGCCCCCATACCTGACGCAGGAGACCCCCGCTCTGGCCCCCATACCTGACGCAGGAGACCCCCGCTTTGGCCCCCATACCTGACGCAGGAGACCCCCGCTTTGGCCCCCATACCTGACGCAGGAGACTCAGCTGCTGACATCAAATTCTTCACTTTCTCAGGATCCAGAAGTTTCAACCTTTAAGAAATGAATTACAGCTTCATATAGGAATTACTAATATCTCTGCTGAGAGTAAATCCCATAGGCCGGTCTGCGGACCACATATGTGCAAATATCTCCAGCCCAATCAGTCCAATGTAACCGCGATGTGTGACCATATACCCGCATGGTCACTGGGAGCGATCGGATTGTTACAAGGCACGCTGGACGAGCAACTCGCAGATGGCGCTATTTTATGGTGCATACACACGGTCAGATTTTGTCAGATCTTAACGATAACTATTTTAAAAATCGTTCATATCTGAAAGAAAATCTGACATGTGGGTCTGCGACAATGAACGATGCGCGTTCCCGCATGTCATATAACGATATCTGAGATCGTCTGTGTTTGCAGTCAGATTCGGTGGATTTCATTCATTTTAATACTGTCTGAAATCGTTCAAATCGTTGGTAAAATCGTTCATCTGACAGAAGTGACCGTGTGTATGCACCATTAGGATGTGTATAGTGTCATCTGTCAACCTCAACTATGATTGAATTGGCCAAATAGGAATGCAAATTGGCAATTACTGGTGGTGTATAACCTATACTCGGGCAGGAGATTACTGGTGGTGTATAACCTATACTCGGGCAGGTGATTACTGGTGGTGTATAACCTATATTCGGGCAGGAGATTACTGGTGGTGTATAACCTATACTCGGGCAGGAGATTACTGGTGGTGTATAATCTAAACTCGGGCAGGAGATTACTGGTGGTGTATAACCTATACTCGGGCAGGAGATTACTGGTGGTGTATAACCTACACTCAGCAGGTGATTACTGGTGGTGTATAACCTACACTCGGGCAGGTGATTACTGGTGGTGTATAACCTACACTTGGGCAGGTGATTACTGGTGGTGTATAACCTACACTCGGTCAGGTGATTACTGGTGGTGTATAACCTACACTCGGGCAGGTGATTACTGGTGGTGTATAACCTACACTCGGGCAGGTGATTACTGGTGGTGTACAACCTATACTCGGGCAGGTGATTACTGGGGGTGTATACCCTACACTCAGCAGGAGATTACTGGTGGTGTATAATCTACACTCAGCAGGTGATTACTGGGGGTGTATAACCTACACTCGGGCAGGTGATTACTGGTGGTGTATAACCTACACTCGGGCAGGTGATTACTGGTGGTGTATAACCTATACTCAGCAGGTGATTACTAGTGGTGTATAACCTATACTCGGGCAGGCGATTACTGGTGGTGTATAACCTACACTCGGGCAGGTGATTACTGGTGGTGTATAAGCTATACCCGGGCAGCTGATTACTGGTGGTGTATAACCTACACTCGGGCAGGCGATTACTGGTGGTGTATAACCTACACTCGGGCAGGTGATTACTGGTGGTGTATAACCTACACCCGGGCAGCTGATTACTGGTGGTGTATAACCTACACTCGGGCAGGTGATTACTGGTGGTGTATAAACCTACACTCGGGCAGGCGATTACTGGTGGTGTATAAGCTATACCTGGGCAGGTGATTACTGGTGGTGTATAACCTATACTCAGCAGGTGATTACTGGTGGTGTATAAGCTATACCTGGGCAGGTGATTACTGGTGGTGTATAACCTATACTCGGGCAGGAGATTACTGGTGGTGTATAACCTACACTCGGGCAGGAGATTACTGGTGGTGTATAACCTATAGTCAGCATATGATTACTGGTGGTGTATAATCTATACTCGGGCAGGTGATTACTGGTGGTGTATAATCTATACTCGGGCAGGCGATTACTGGTGGTGTATAACCTACACTCGGGCAGGTGATTACTGGTGGTGTATAACCTACACCCGGGCAGCTGATTACTGGTGGTGTATAACCTATACTCGGGCTGGTGATTACTGGTGGTGTATAACCTACACTCGGGCAGGTGATTACTGGTGGTGTATAATCTATACTCGGGCAGGAGATTACTGGTGGTGTATAACCTACACTCGGGCAGGTGATTACTGGTGGTGTATAACCTATACTCGGGCAGGTGATTACTGGTGGTGTATAACCTACACTCGGGCAGGAGATTACTGGTGGTGTATAAACTATACCCGGGCAGGTGATTACTGGGGGTGTATAACCTACACTCGGGCAGGTGATTACTGGTGGTGTATAATCTATACTCGGGCAGGTGATTACTGGTGGTGTATAATCTATACTCGGGCAGGTGATTACTGGTGGTGTATAATCTATACTCGGGCAGGTGATTACTGGTGGTGTATAATCTATACTCGGGCAGGTGATTACTGGTGGTGTATAATCTATACTCGGGCAGGTGATTACTGGGGGTGTATAATCTATACTCGGGCAGGTGATTACTGGGGGTGTATAATCTATACTCGGGCAGGTGATTACTGGGGGTGTATAATCTATACTCGGGCAGGTGATTACTGGGGGTGTATAATCTATACTCGGGCAGGTGATTACTGGGGGTGTATAATCTATACTCGGGCAGGTGATTACTGGGGGTGTATAATCTATACCCGGGCAGGTGATTACTGGTGGTGTATAACCTACACTCGGGCAGGTGATTACTGGTGGTGTATACCCTACACTCAGCAGGTGATTACTGGTGGTGTATAATCTATACTCGGGCAGGTGATTACTGGTGGTGTATAATCTATACTCGGGCAGGTGATTACTGGTGGTGTATACCCTACACTCGGGCAGGTGATTACTGGTGGTGTATAATCTATACTCGGGCAGGTGATTACTGGTGGTGTATACCCTACACTCGGGCAGGTGATTACTGGTGGTGTATAACCTACACTCGGGCAGGTGATTACTGGTGGTGTATAATCTATACTCGGGCAGGTGATTACTGGGGGTGTATAATCTATACTCGGGCAGGTGATTACTGGGGGTGTATAACCTACACTCGGGCAGGTGATTACTGGTGGTGTATAATCTATACTCGGGCAGGTGATTACTGGGGGTGTATAATCTATACTCGGGCAGGTGATTACTGGGGGTGTATAATCTATACTCGGGCAGGTGATTACTGGGGGTGTATAATCTATACTCGGGCAGGTGATTACTGGTGGTGTATAATCTATACTCGGGCAGGTGATTACTGGGGGTGTATAATCTATACTCGGGCAGGTGATTACTGGGGGTGTATAATCTATACCCGGGCAGGTGATTACTGGTGGTGTATAACCTACACTCGGGCAGGTGATTACTGGTGGTGTATAACCTATACTCGGGCAGGTGATTACTGGTGGTGTATAATCTATACTCGGGCAGGTGATTACTGGTGGTGTATAATCTATACTCGGGCAGGTGATTACTGGTGGTGTATAATCTATACTCGGGCAGGTGATTACTGGGGGTGTATAATCTATACTCGGGCAGGTGATTACTGGGGGTGTATAATCTATACCCGGGCAGGTGATTACTGGTGGTGTATAACCTACACTCGGGCAGGTGATTACTGGTGGTGTATAATCTATACTCGGGCAGGTGATTACTGGTGGTGTATAATCTATACTCGGGCAGGTGATTACTGGTGGTGTATAATCTATACTCGGGCAGGTGATTACTGGTGGTGTATAATCTATACTTGGCAGGTGATTACTGGTGGTGTATACCCTACACTCAGCAGGTGATTACTGGTGGTGTATAATCTATACTCGGGCAGGTGATTACTGGTGGTGTATAATCTATACTCGGGCAGGTGATTACTGGTGGTGTATACCCTACACTCGGGCAGGTGATTACTGGTGGTGTATAATCTATACTCGGGCAGGTGATTACTGGTGGTGTATACCCTACACTCGGGCAGGTGATTACTGGTGGTGTATAACCTACACTCGGGCAGGAGATTACTGGTGGTGTATAATCTATACTCGGGCAGGTGATTATGGGGGTGTATAATCTATACTCGGGCAGGTGATTACTGGTGGTGTATAACCTACACTCGGGCAGGTGATTACTGGTGGTGTATAACCTACACTCGGGCAGGTGATTATTGTTAGATTACCGGTACACCAGGTGACAGCACTGTGGCTTCTTCCTAATCATTGTATTAACCTTAGATAAAAGTAGCAGCAATACAAAGCGTTCCAGTGAGTATGGCTCCAGGTGTATATTTGTACATTTCCTATTCTCTGTTGGTAAGGCCAGTGTATTCTCTGTAATCCGCACACGGTCACAGCAGCATCTGTATACTGTGCGTGTAGGGTGTAGTGCCCTTTGTTCCTTGCACAGTATGTACAGACATTTTGCCAAGTGTACTTTGGAAGATGAGAGCAGTTTGGGCTCACCCCGTCTTCTTTACCCGCACCGGTACCAGCACGCATGGGGTCGGCCGTTCAAGCTGTGGCCCAGTTTGTGTTAAAGTAGCTCTGAGCCTCTCTCTTGTGACCCCAGCACTCACAGTCATGGCTCCTCTCTGCGGAAAATAAACCAATAACCGCCTACAGTATACATCCAATGACACAAGCTACGAACAGGACACAACACACAACTGCTGCAGCTCCCAACGCTCATACAACATAAGTATTTAACACCACCGACTGTAGATGAGACTGTATGTGTTCTCCCATGTGCAAGGAGCATACAACGCACCACAGGATCTCCTTAATTATAAATGATCAAGTTAATAACCGGCACGGTGACCCTGGAGGCTGGCCCAACAAACTTGCAGAATCCGTGCCTTGATCGAAAATAACCTCCTACCCGGGGCATCTAATCTCTACCTCTAACACCTGGCAAACACAGCGCACTTTCTTAGTTACAAAGCCCATAAAGTTTAATCTGGCCCAATCATTGCCTCCTGTTATATCACCCCATCATTATCCTAGCATTAATCTGTGATTGGTATATAATAATTCTGTGTACTGTCATCTCACTGACCTTTGCTTTCAGCGGTGGAACTGAAGCTGCTGGTGATCGCCTTGTGAACGCTGGTGCACTTGCACAACTGGATGCGCCGTAGCGGGGTTTGGCAGGGGTCCTTGCTTTGCTGAGGAATCACAAGCACTGTTATTGTATGCTTTATCTCTGGATATCAGTGACAAGGTGATAAATGATGTTCATGCAAAGCGAAGTCCCCCAGCGACGTGTGCAATGTGCTGTACAGGCATTTTACCAGTGATTGGGAGCTGCCATGAGTAATATTCTGCTGCACTCTACAGTTGGGATGTAATCACGATGTATCTTCTATGCCTGTAGCTCGCGCCTCAATCACTGTGTGCCTCTTCCACTTGGGCTCAAGTTTTGTAAAGCTTTTGTGTACTACTAACTTAAATGTTAATGATATTTAATTATCGCTTTATGACGATAAACTACTATGGTCACGGTGTGATCAAAATTTCTTTGATTGTTGGTATGGCTACAACTGTTCGTAAAACAGGGGGTAAGTAACGTCGTTACCCAGACAGAGATACAGTGTAGGGTCAGGGTGAGAAACTCCTCATCCATTTAGATGTCACCCCAGGAGGAAGGAGCAGAGCGCTGGTCACATCATTACAGTAACCGCCAATGGCGCCATCAGATTATAGCATCTGTATAATGCCAGTGTGATGACTTACCTCGGTCCTGGAAGTGTCCTGGGTGCTGGTCTCTCTGTAATGTTCCTCTTCATATATGGGGATATTCTGGTTCCATTCCTCACTGTGGCTGCTGGGTTTATGGACTATAAAATACAAGGATATAGCGACATTCAGCCAGCGGGATTGATAAGAATTGCTCTCTGCAGACTGTGCTTGGTACAGGGCAGTGTATGGTGTATACAGGACACGGAGCAGTGTATGGTGTATACAGGACACGGAGCAGTGTATGGTGTATACAGGACACGGAGCAGTGTATGGTGTAGGTAAGTGTATAGTGTATACAGGACACGGAGCAGTGTATGGTGTATACAGGACACGGGGCAGTGTATGGTGTAGGTAAGTGTATGGTGTATACAGGACACGGGGCAGTGTATGGTGTAGGTAAGTGTATGGTGTATACAGGACACGGGGCAGTGTATGGTGTAGGTAAGTGTATGGTGTATACAGGACACGGGGCAGTGTATGGTGTAGGTAAGTGTATGGTGTATACAGGACACGGGGCAGTGTATGGTGTATGGTGTAGGTAAGTGTATGGTGTATACAGGACACGGGGCAGTGTATGGTGTAGGTAAGTGTATGGTGTATACAGGACACGGGGCAGTGTATGGAGTAGGTAAGTGTATGGTGTATACAGGACACTGGGCAGTGTATGGTGTATACAGGACACGGATCAGTGTATGGTGTAGGTAAGTGTATAGTGTATACAGGACAGGGCAGTGTATGGTGTATACAGGGCAGTTTATAGTGTATGCTGGACACAGGGCAGTGTATGCTAAGTGCAGGACAGTCTATGGTGTATGCTGGGGGCAGGGCAGTCTATGATGTATGCTGGGTGCAGGGCAGTGTATGATGTATGCTGGGTACAGGGCAGTGTATGATGTATGCTGGGTGCAGGACAGTGTATGCTGGGTGCAGGGCAGTGTATGGTGTATGCTGGGTGCAGGGCAGTCTATGATGTATGCTGGCTGCAGGGCAGTCTATGATGTATGCTGGCTGCAGGGCAGTGTATTGGATAAACTGGGTGCAGGGCAGTGTATGCTGGGTGCAGGGCAGTGTTGGGTGTATGGTGGGTGCAGGGCAATTTATAGTGTATGTTGGGTGCAGGGCAGTGTATGATGTATGCTGGGTACAGGGCAGTGTATGGTATATACTGGGTGCAGGGCAGTGTATGATGTATGCTGGGTGCAGGGCAGTGTATGGTATATACGGGTCAGGGCAGTGTATGATGTATGCTGGGTGCAGGGCAGTGTATGATGTATGCTGGGTGCAGGGCAGTGTATGATGTATGCTGGGTGCAAGGCAGTGTATGGTATATACTGGGGGCAGGGCAGTCTATGATGTATGCTGGGTGCAGGGCAATGTAGGGTGTATACTGGGTGTAGGGTGTATGCCGAGTGTAGGGTGTATACTGGGTGTAGGGTGTATGCCGAGTGTAGGGTGTATACTGGGTGTAGGGTGTATACTGGGTGTAGGGTGTATGCCGGGTGCAGGGCAGTGTAGGGTGTATGCCGGGTGCAGGGCAGTGTAGGGTGTATGCCGGGTGCAGGGCAGTGTAGGGCGTATGCCGGGTGCAGGGCAGTGTAGGGCGTATGCCGGGTGCAGGGCAGTGTAGGGCGTATGCCGGGTGCAGGGCAGTGTAGGGCGTATGCCGGGTGCAGGGCAGTGTAGGGCGTATGCCGGGTGCAGGGCAGTGTAGGGCGTATGCCGGGTGCAGGGCAGTGTAGGGTGTATGCCGGGTGCAGGGCAGTGTAGGGTGTATGCCGGGTGCAGGGCAGTGTAGGGTGTATGCCGGGTGCAGGGCAGTGTAGGGTGTATGCCGGGTGCAGGGCAGTGTAGGGCGTATGCCGGGTGCAGGGCAGTGTAGGGCGTATGCCGGGTGCAGGGCAGTGTAGGGCGTATGCCGGGTGCAGGGCAGTGTAGGGTGTATGCCGGGTGCAGGGCAGTGTAGGGTGTATACCGGGTGCAGGGCAGTGTAGGGTGTATGCCGGGTGCAGGGCAGAGCAATGTAGGGTTTGTGCTGGGCATGATGTACCGGGTGTGATACATGTGTCCCGGCACTGACACCGCCGTTACCCGTCTCCCGCACTCCCCTGGACCCTCTCCGGTGCGTGGTACCCGCTGCTCTCCCGGCTCCCTGGTGGCCGCCATCAGCGTCTGCGTTTCCTGGGCAACCAATCAATAGGGACTTCCATGCTGGGGAGTGCAGAGCGCATCGATGTGAGCTCAGCACCACAGACAGCTGCTGTGACTGGGAGCAAGGAGTAACCACTGAGCCAGTCTGTACACTGTCACTGCCAGTAACCACTGAGCCAGTCTGTATACTGTGTCACTGCCAGTAACCACTGAGCCAGTCTGTACACTGTCACTGCCAGTAACCACTGAGCCAGTCTGTACACTGTCACTGCCAGTAACCACTGAGCCAGTCTGTATACTGTGTCACTGCCAGTAACCACTGAGCCAGTCTGTACACAGTGTGTCGCTGACAGTAACCACTGAGCCAGTCTGTACACGGTGTCGCTGACAGTAACCACTGAGCCAGTCTGTACACGGTGTCGCTAACAGTAACCACTGAGCCAGTCTGTACACTCACTGCCAGTAACCACTGAGCCAGTCTGTACACGGTGTCGCTGACAGTAATCACTGAGCCCGTCTGTACACGGTGTCGCTGACAGTAACCACTGAGCCAGTCTGTACACGGTGTCGCTGACAGTAACCACTGAGCCAGTCTGTACACGGTGTCGCTGACAGTAGCCACTGAGCCAGTCTGTACACTGTGTCACTGCCAGTAGCCACTGAGCCAGTCTGTACACTGTGTCACTGCCAGTAGCCACTGAGCCAGTCTGTATACTGTCACTGCCAGTAACCACTGAGCCAGTTTTTACACTGTCACTGCCAGGAACCACTGAGCCAGTCTGTACACTGTGTCACTGCCAGTAACCACTGAGCCAGTCTGTACACTGTGTCACTGCCAGTAACCACTGAGCCAGTCTTTAAGGGGGTCACTAGCAGTAACCACTAAGACAGTTTGTATACAATGTCAGGGCAATACTGCCAGTCGCCACTAAGCCTGTCGGTACATGGTGTCACTGCCAGTAACCACTGAGCCAGTCCGTACAGGGTCTCACTAGTAGTAACCACTAAGCCAGTCTGTATATAATGTCACTGCCAGTAAACCAGCGAGCCATACTTGCCTACTTTTGAAAAAGCATATCAGGTAGATTGTGAAAGCAGCACCTATGAGCGCGGCGTAAAGTGGGCGTGTACTGCTACATATGAGGGGCGTGTCATACATGTGATGGGCGTGTACTGCTACATCTGAGGGGCGTGTCATACATGTGATGGGCGTGTACTGCTACATCTGAGGGGCGTGTCATACATGTGATGGGCGTGTACTGCTACATCTGAAAGGCGTGTCATACATGTGATGGGCGTGTACTGCTACATCTGAGGGGCGTGTCATACATGTGATGGGCGTGTACTGCTACATCTGAAAGGTGCGTCATATATATTGGATTTACATCCAAATGTAAAAGAGCCCCAAAGCAGTTAGTAAGCTCTACTTGTTGATGAAAACACACTGATACTTCTCCAACAATACATGTAGCCATAGGGAGATTGCTACTATTTCAGGGAGTCACCCTGACAATCAGGGAGCGTTGGCAAGGATGCTGAGCCCGTCTTTACACGGTGTCGCTGACGGTAAGCGCTGAGCCCGTCTGTACACGGTGTCACTGACAGTAACCACTGAGCCCGTCTGTACACGGTGTCGCTGACAGTAATCACTGAGCCCGTCTGTACACGGTGTCGCTGACAGTAATCACTGAGCCCGTCTGTACACGGTGTCGCTGACAGTAACCACTGAGCCAGTCTGTACACGGTGTCGCTGACAGTAACCACTGAACCAGTCTGTACACGGTGTAGCTAACAGTAACCACTGAGCCAGTCTGTACACGGGGGAATCGGTATGTAACGCAGGCTGTCGGGATGCCTCCTGTCAGAATACAGGGTAGTATAAAGTGCACCTGGTCGGTGCAGAAAACCTCCATAGAAAGTAAAAGATGTGTAAACACGCATCACGTCTCTTGCATGGGTGAAACGCCCCCCACCATGTGACCACCTCAGCCAGCTCTCACCCAAACATGAGGGGCATAAAGCGGGTGGAGGGGGCAGAAAGGAGTCTGCATTCTTCTGGCTGCACAAATGAAGGTCACAGACCTGCTGGCTGAGGAATAGCCCGACGTGGCCTATACAGATGTGTGTGACCTAAATCTGCCCCAATGCTCTACGACAGCTGGAGATATACAGACTGGGCAGGTCGGATTATGTGACGAGGCCTTCGCTCTCCTTACAGGTCACCGTACAGGACATTGATGTGAGTGTGAATAATATGACAGACGCTCGCCATGTGGGACTTACAGCAGAACACGGTGGGGGGGGTTACCACAGCCCGTCTGTCAAACCGACCTATGGTGGCTCTGTCTGAGGTGAGGATATCTACATCTTGGCAACGGCTGTAACCATGGAAACTGGATCTCTCCGTCAGTTATCGCCCCTTGTGATTTTCCCAGGATTACAGGACGATGAGCAATAAAATACAGATGCAAAATACAAATGTATAACACAAATCACAATAATGTTACCGGGCTCCTGCATTGTAATGGGATTTAACGTCATCTTTCTGCAATGCACAGTCTGTGTCGTGCTGATGATATCCGGGCACTATCTGGGTCATTACCAATAAATAAATAGAGATTCAGGGAGTATTATAATTTACTTCTCTCCCAGTGCAAGTGCGATCATGCCATGGGCAGCAAACGATTCTCTCAAATCATAATATTTAAAAGCACTAATTAGCATCTAGGGGTTAAAATGCTAAATCCCAAAACTGCTGCCAAACCTCACACCTGCATCTGCTGCAAGTCACATGGGGGGGGAGAATACCCCAAACATAGCTACATCATCAGCATGGGGGGCACTGTGGCATATTAATAGGACAGTCCACCTAGGGGGGCTCACATAGCTATCAGCATGGGGGGCACTGTGGCATATTAACAACAGGACAGGGCACACATAGCTACATCATCAGCATGGGGGGCACTGTGGCATATTAACAACAGGATGGTCTACATGGGGGGCTCAAATAGATATCAGCATCGGGTACACTGTGGCATATGAATAGGACGGTCCACATGGGGTGCTCACATAGCTATCAGCATGGGGGGCACTGTGGCATATTAACAACAGGATGGTCCACACGGGGGGCTCACATAGCTACATCATCAGCAAGGGGGCACTGTGGCATATTAACAACAGGACGGTCCAAACAGGGGGCTCACATAGCTACATCATCAGCATGGGGGCACTGTGGCATATTAACAACAGGACGGTCCAAACAGGGGGCTCACATAGCTACATCATCAGCATGGGGGTACTGTGGCATATCAACAACAGGACGGTCCAAACAGGGGGCTCACATAGCTACATCATCAGCAAGGGGGCACTGTGGCATATTAACAACAGGACGGTCCAAACAGGGGGCTCACATAGCTACATCATCAGCATGGGGGCACTGTGGCATATTAACAACAGGATGGGCCACACGGGGGGCTCACATAGCTACATCAACAGCATGGGGGCTCTGTGTATCACAGTGAGAACTGGGGGCACTATACAGTGTGTTTAACACATCTGTGGTGTTGGGAGTATTTTTACATTGTACTTTTAAACAACATCGCCAGCATAGGATATTAGTTATTTTATTGGTAGGGGCCCCCACAAACCTTAATTCAGGCCTGAGGGCCAGAGATTGGCAACTTTAATTGCATCTTACCCTAACTGCGCAGCCCTTCTGTTTGGGCGGATTGGCCGTCATGTTTGTACTTCTATATGACGTCGGTCTTTTTACTGAAAGATGAAGACCGACGGCTTTTAGAGCAGCAAAAAATGACTGACATCGCCGTCCGGTTTCATTTAAAGCCGTAAATCGATAGGTATTCAATATACACTTTTTGTACATCAAATAGACGTCGTCATCCATTGATTTCAGTCAGTTCTGGTTTCATGTCATTTGTATTGTGGTCCTCTCAATGTGCAGTGCTGCGTAATGGACACAGTGGCGGTTCTAGGGGTGGGCAAGCAGGGGTTTTGCCCCCCCTACCCAAACCCCCCCCCTCCCGCCACCATGTAACGCCATATCAATGAGAGTCCCAGTGTCCCAGAATGCTGATGCTGGGCGCGCATGGCATTCTGGGAGCAGTCGCTGGAAGTAGAAGAAGGGTAACAGATAGCTCCCCTCCCGTAGATGTACCCTGACATCAGTTACTGTCCAACGTCATTCCATACCATCCACGTGGGCATAGAGGGGGAATATAATCTTGTGACAAGCGATGTGAGCCCCCGAGGGGACAACTGTCTTCTTTTGGTGGACAGTATGGGCAGAAAACTGCACTTCCGCCCTCACTTACGTCACTCCAGGTACAAAATCTGAAGGGAAATATACCTTACCAAAATAGAAGACGGAGGAGCAGCAGCGAGGAGGAGGGACCCGTCTGCCTTCACAGGGTAAGGTTTAGGTAAAAAACGTTCACCCCCTGGATGCCCCCACTACCCCTCCCGGCAAACGGAGCACCCCTGTGCAGCGCCCTGTAAGTATTCATTTCTTTATGTTTTTTTTGTCGCCCATGTCCACGCCCCAGATCAGGCCACGCCCCCGAGCTCCGGGTACCAAAGGAAACTCTCGCCCTGAGCTCCGCAAACTCTAGAACCGGCCCTGAATGGACAATCATAATAATAACGTATAATGAACAATATGCTGTAACTGTGAGTATAGGATGATAATGCATTGGTGCAATGACTGAGCCTGGCGTCAGTGTGTACCGTGCATATAACAGAGGCTGGATCATACATTAGTGAGTGAGCCTGTATATAGGAGCATTGGAGCCAGGAGGAGATGTGGTGAGAGAACAGATAATTATCAGGCAATGCCCTGGAAACACACAGGACAGATACAGCTGCTGTTAAATACATCTCAGGCTGCTGTACCATCTCTCCCACCCCCTCCCTGCCTCTGGGGGTCTCTGCATCATTCATGAAGCTGTGAGCAGCTCTCTCCTCATCCAGATCTGCGCTGCTCATCCACCACTCTGCCCATCGCCTGCCATGTCAGGGGAGCTGGACTCAGAACTCCCCCAGATAGACCCCCGGATCCTCATCTTCCTCCTCTACATGGTCATCCTGCAGGAGCTGGTCAGCGGCTGGATGGAGTACAAGAAGCTGGCCTGTAAGCCCAAGAAGAACCCAGGTCCTGTCTGGTCCTCCAGGTGAGTCTGTCTGTACTAGGATGCAGACTCCTGATCCGCTGCCTGAGACCCAGCATCAGGAGTGAGGGAGACCCTGTCCTCTTCCATGTATTAGAGGGGCATGCACCCAGTGGTAGCCTTCAGAATGTATCTGCAAATGCAAAGGGTTCATCTGCCCAGGGAAGTGAGGGTCAGGGGTAAGGAGGAGGGAATAGGTTCAGTGTGCCAGGGTACATAGTGTAATGGGGGCGAAGGTTACATGTCATTATAATGACTAGCAGGGACAGTATGTATCGGGCACAGGGTGTATACAGGGGAAGGTGTCTGTTTCTGGTCATCGCGGACAGGAACAGAATTACTGCATTTCAGGGCACAGGGTGCAATCTGGGAAAGGAGTCTGTTCCTGGTCATTGCAGATCGGAACAGAGTTACTGCACCTCAGGGCACAGGGTATATACAGGGGAAGGTGTCTGTTCCTGGTCATCGTGGACAGGAACAGAGTTACTGCGTCTCAGGGAACAGGGTATATACAGGGGAAGGTGTCTGTTCCTGGTCATCATGGACTGGAACAGAGTTACTGCGTCTCAGGGAACAGGGTGTATACAGGGGAAGGTGTCTGTTCCTGGTCATCGTGGACAGGAACAGAGTTACTGCGCCTCAGGGTACAGGGTGTGTACAGGGGAAGGTGTCTGTCCCTGGTCTATGCCTCCTCTATGTGGACGGCACGGGCACCAAGTGTATTCTGTGGCAGGCTTCTGTTCCTGGTGAGTGTTTACAGGAACAGAGTCACTGTGTATCAGCAGGCAGGCAGCAGGGAAGCAGATCTAGAAATACAGGCTCAGATATGTTGCTCGGCTGGTATGTCAGGCTGAGATGGTCTAACTGGCCACATCCAGCTGCCTCCCTCCTACCTTGTGACCCTTAGTACATAGCTGCGTGTGTCTGTTTCATACTGACAGTTACACATTGTGACAGTAGTCATGTCACTATGTATATCCACCACCCACACTACAAGAGAGATGTTTGTGAATGGGGTATTTATTCACCATAAATGTCGCCCAGTCTGGCAGCGGGCACCCATCGCTGGCATTGCCTTTTACTGCAAAGGCCTTATAAAGGACACGTCACATACCCAGTGTCCAGAAAGGGGCGCAGGCCTCCTGCTCGTACCATGGCAGGGGTCATAAACACAGCTTCCTGTAATACTACACATATATATACGCAGAGGGCGGGAGACGCTTATTGACCCAATGACGCGTTTATCAGAACAGATCTAAGAGTGCAGAGCCGGCCCCTGACCAATTGGTGCCCTAGGTCAGATTCCAGCTGGTGCCCCTTAGATGGTGCGGACGGGTCACCATGCTTGTTGTGCGCCCTCCCGGAGAAATAGCGTCCTATGCACTCGCCTATTTGGCCTATGCCCAGGGGTAGCTCTGTAAATGAAGGACAGGGGAGTTAGGTGAAAAAGAGGGACAGCCGGCTATGTAACAATGGTCCCATTCATGTAGGATTATGTACCTTCAGACCAGCTCATTATACACTGTCTCCTACTTAATTATTACGTCTGGAATCAGAGATTCTCTGAAGAATAAACCAATAAACCGTTTAAAGTTTTACGCATTCTTTACATAATACAGCGCAGGCGGTCCCCATCCTCTCCGGGGAACTTCTTACCCCTTACCATGACACCTTGTACGGTTACAAGTAAAACATACAGTATATATATATATATATATATATATATATATATATATATTAGGGGTGAGCGGGTTCGGATTTACTCGGTTCTTATCGCCACTTTACCGCAAATTCGGATTTATTATATTGGCTATCCAAAACACATGATAGGCGATAGCCAATAAAATGCCGTTTAAAGATCCGAGTAAATCCGAGTAAAACCGAACCCGCTCACCCCTAATATATATATATATATATATATATATATATATATATATATATATATAGGTGGTGTATAAGTGATTTCTTACTCTTCGTTTCCACTCTCACTTGTGCCGCTTGTGATCGGAGGGGGCAGCCTGAGCAGGCGTTCTTGCTACTAGCAAATAATCTGGAAAGTTTAGACATCATTTTTGGAATGGTAGAAGATAACATTTTCATTTTGGATTAATTTATATTTTATGTCCAGTAGCCATTAACAAGGAAAACACGACCCCAAACTTTGTAATCATGGACTAAGAGGTCAGACCTGAGAAGTTGGGAATATGTACAACCTATAACCAGCTAATGAAGTATATCCATTGCTAACCCACTTTGAATTGGTGCCCACCAAGAGGGGGAGGCCCAGATGGGAGCTGCGAATCCCATGCCCATTACCCTGCCCACTTCATTGTAGAGGTGAGTGGTATCAGGGAGGGGTGACCACTATTCCGGGAGACAGGGAGATCTCTCCCAAATGAGACTCTCTGAAATACCACCCCCCAGCTCCGGGACATGTGACCTCACATAGAAGAGGGGGCGAGGTTGGGACCAGTCAGCATCTCTCCGGGCTGCAAGGTGCCATGTCATTCTTAAACTGGGTACACACTATGCCAGGGGTAGCCAACCTCTGTCCTCGAGAGCTACTAACAGGTCATGTTTTCCACACCACCTTGCAGGCGCACAGGTGTATTCATTACTCACTAACACATTTGAAAAGATCCACAGGTGGAGCTAATTATTTCACTGGTGATTCTGTGAGGAGACCTGGAAAACATGCCCTGTTGGTAGCTCTCGAGGATCAGGGTTGGCTGCCCCTGGTCTATACAATCTATTGTCCAATTTATCGTTCTGGCGCCGTATCGTTAAATCGCATCGCAGGGACACACCGTGATTTAGTATTGTCCCATAAATTCTCTCTGTTCTTATTATTTTGAACCAACGGTAAAATAACGTTCCCTGTTTTACGCATGTGGGATTCTTACCATCTATTCTTATCCTCTGGGTTTTACTAAGTTATTGCTTCTAGACTTAAATATTTTTACACACAGAAAATTACATTATAAACAAGTTGAATGAACATGGCATGCTGGGGATTGTAGTGCTTCAAGGTTAGCCGAGATAAGATTTCACGTGACGCGGTTATATGTGGCAGCTCAGCAGCAAAGGGTGCTGGGTATTATTCTGTATAATGCGCATGGTCCTGGGTCGTCAGACAATCTAATGTTGTGTACTAGCCGGTAGGCGTTATTTCAAATATTTGACATTGCCAGCGTCATTTTGCGAAGGGGCGAGCCAGGTGGCGCGTTGGATGATGTGTACACGTCTCGCAGGCTGTTTGTGCGCACCCTGCATTATTGGAAGCAGGAACAATCTCTTCCAACACGAGGGGGTGAGAGGAGGCTGGCGCCCGTCTCATCACCACGTCTGTCGCCGCCTTACCATGTGCCTGCTCTTAGTCTAGTCATGCCGGTTAGTTGTTAGTACATATGGAGCAGTCCTCTTTTGAATGTAATAGAAAAACACAAGCAATAAATACAAATAAATGACAGTATCGATGTTTCAGTTCGTCTCCTGAAATGTATAAAAGCATTCTCAGTTGGGGCGGTGCGCAACGCAGGATGAGATGTATCGGGGGCTTCCGGCAAGGTGTATACACCTGATGGTGTTTGCATAGGGGCAGATGTTACCACCAGCTCATGGGCGGAGCCGAAGGGCGCTATATGCCAGGCACAGAGTAGGCGGTCTAGTGCACTTAAGCTGGGTACACACTGGAGCGATGGGCTTTTGTTCCGAAATCAGAACGAATGCCCTCGAACGGGGATTGCCCGTACACACTTGAACGAGTTAATGAACGATGGAACGATCACTGTTCCATCCTTCGTTAACTTAATACAGGTCGCTAGCGATTTCACTAGTTTTGATGTGCAGCACATCAACCATAGCAACTGTCGCAATTGACCGTGGGAGCACGCAATCACCCGTACACACTGAGCGGCGTCGGCGATATGTCGTTATGTAATGGCAAAACGTCCTGACTTTGCTCCGGTGCGTTCCCAGCTTCAGGTTTATGCGTCTGTGTAAAACACACATTTGATATAGAGGAGCAAAATTATTCAGTGGATCTAAAGGAGGTGCAGGGGCGTTTTAGGAGAGTTCCTGGCTGTATAGTGGGGCTCACAGTCATGTACTCATCTGTATTATATAGGTATAGCAATGAGCATAGCGCCGATTGTCTAGTCGTTACTCAGTGTGGAATTCAGTGTATATTTCAGATTTCGGTTAAATCTAGAAGTCGTATAATGAAGACTACAACTCTCAGCATTGTCACCTGTAGCCCTGTCAGTGCTGGGACATTTATTTGGCCCAATAACCATTTAAACTCCACTAAAAAGTTTTGCCTAATTATAATGAATATCCTGGGTACTACAATGTACTGGAGTAACTCCTGGTACTTGTAATAGGAATTCTGCCTGAAATTGCTTGTTTGAATCTCAGCAACTCGCTGTTCATACCATGTACCAGATAAGCAGTGATGAATGATCCTCCTGAGGAACCATGAAAACAATTGGTATAGGGCCTGTGGCTGGAGGCCAACCACACGTGATTAAAATGGCTGCCACGGCGCTGAAGAGATTAACCGTCATTCTGCGTCACCATTTGTGAAAGGACCTTTAGGCGCAGTACGCCACGTACTGCGAATGTATAAGTAATGTGGTTGAACATATCATTCAATGTGCTGTGCGCAGTTCTGGAAATGTACTTTTTAAATATTTATCCTACGCACTTATAAGGCCAATTTCTGTGACCAGATGGCTTCCAGCCCGGACTCCCGATCACAGGTTGAGGGGTGCGATCCCCACTTGACCTTGGGGTATCAGGGATTCCCGCTTACCGTCAGTGACCACCTGCCACTGACTCCGCCCACTGCGCCGTGGGCGTAACGATGCTGCAACCACCAAACTCTACCATCGGCGTTTGGAACCGATTCTTGGTTACACTCAGGCTCCTCACTCGGCACCTGGAACTGCTTCTGCTGCGTATGCGTTTGACTCATACTTACCTACATTGCTGGGCAGCTTTCCGGGAGCAGCAGGAGGGGACCTGCTGCTCTCCTCTTCGGGGGGCGGGGCCAGTCGATAGATGGCATTAGGCCCCGCCCCCTTTACAGAAAACCCCCGTGATTCACGGGTCCGTGAGGAGGGGGCGGGGCTAAATGACGCGATTTGCCTAATTTAGCCCCGCCCCTTCCCGACGGACCCGATAATCTCAGGTAATATCTCCCCATCCTGCCCATTTCACTAAGAAGTGGGCGGGATGCGGGAGATATGCCTACTCTTCCGGGATGGCAGGGGGTTACCCGAAAAATCGGGAGCCTCCCGCGATTCCCGGGAGAGTAGGCATGTATGGTTTGACTAGCTGCGGACACACCCACTGACTGGTGTCAGCTGATTCCTCCTGATCCCTCGCAATGGACCAGGTCTGCACTGTAGCTGGCAGAGGGCTTGAACTTGGAGACGCTGAGCTCTTACCCAGAACAGCCGGAGAACGGAATAGCGTTTGGCGTAATTCTGTTTGTTGCAGGATTGAGGCAATTGAAGTCAGGCAAGGTGTTTATTGTTCAAAGGGGCCTATTCATTAAACGTAAAACTTATCTGGAGATAATTAGGTTTAGAACTCTCATGGAGTTCTAGCTAATTATAGGTGGAATTCATCATTCCTCCTCTCCATAAGTATCTATTCCGGTACCTGTCATTTTTGCGATGACAGCTTTTTGGGAAATAGATACTTTTCCTGCCTACACTACCTTATCGCGTCTGGAAACAGTGCTGCGCATGCGCTGTTACATCTGTAAAACCAGCGCATGCGCAGCACTGCCTACAGATGCGTTAAGTTTCGTACCCCCCCACCCCCATCCCCCCTCCGCTCACCCCCCCCCCCTCGACTTACCTCTCCGGCTCCGCCCTGCTGGTCTGTCATGCGGTTTCCCAGCAGACCACATGACAGATTAGAAAAACTTTCTTGTGCTCTGCTGGGGAGCACACATGTCCGACCAGCCTCCGGAGCCTGAGGACGGAGCAGAGCGCCGGAGGGACTCGTCGGGGGACCTGCACACGTGGATACAGGTAAGTCGATTCTGCTATTCGCCACCTCACAGTGGCGAATAGTAACTGCATCAAATTCCAAAAATTCATAATTTTCGGAATTTGATGAATACCATAATTTCCACATCCCCATACTAATGTACTAATGTACCCATACTAATGTACCCATACTAATGTACTAGTACTAATGTACTAATATCCCCATACTAATGTACTAATGTACTAATGTACCCGTACTAATGTACTAATATCCCCATACTAATGTACTAATGTACTAATATCCCCATACTAATGTACTAATGTACTAATATCCCCATACTAATGTACTAGTACTAATGTACTAATGTATGGGGAGTGTGGAAATTAACGCAGGGGAACTTAGCAAGGAGATATCTGTGATATCTCCTGTGCTAAGTGGCTACATGAATACCAAAATAACGTTATTTAAGGAAAATGTCCTTAAAAACGTTATTTTAGTGTTGATGAATAGGCCCCAAAGTCTTAAAAAGGCTCAACCTTCCGAATGAAGGGGAATGTCAGCATACAGGAATCTTATCAATCAGCAGTTCTTCTCCACAAAGGATAAACAGGGTTGTACAATTTTTACCAGGCACGAAGCCTTATTTTATGTCACTCCAATACACATTACCACAGGGGGTAAGTCCGCCCTGGGTTCCTTCTAGCCAATCAGGCTCTCTCACAAAACATAAATAAATACGTTTTACATTTCACAGAAATTAAATAAATTTTCTCGTTACGACCCAAAAACATTTGGTTTCCTGAGCACAAACGGAGTTAGCATATACTGTTTCTGAAAAGGTAAATATAATGCAAATTCCTATTACATTCGTCTTTTCACATGTCTATGACTAAACCAGTTTGGGCTTCTGAGTCTTACACCTTCTAAGCTCTTACACACAATAGGAGCTTCCTAACCACAAACAATTTGTCTTTTACCAAACCTGCTGGGTATTGTACATACAGAGACACCAGAGACCTCTGCATTACAATGAAAGTGCTAAACGAAGGTTTGGTCACTACGTCAGGATAATTACATGTCACTAGGAGGTGAGAAGGTCTCATAACCATTTGACTTAAATGTTACAGCCGTCTAATACAGAATGACTTATACATTCCTTATAAGTGCATAGGCTATACATTTAAAAAGTAAATTTCCAGAACTGCGCACAGCACATTGAATGACATGTTCAAACACATTACTTATACATTCGCAGTACGTGGCGCACTGCGCCTAAAGGTCCTTTCGCAAATGGTGCTGCGGCATGAGGGTTAATCTCTTCAGCGCCGTGGCAGCCATTTTAATCACGTGTGGTCAGGCTCCGGCCACAGGGCCTGATTCAGTACGGATTACAACTGCAATCCGTACGTGCAATTACACACGCAGTCTCACTGCGATCGCTATACCATCGCAGCACTACATAAGGACGCCCACCTTACCTTACACACATCCGTAATACTTAGCAAGACTGCGAAACCATCGATAACATCGGTACCATCGCAGCCTCACGCACACTTGCACAAGGTCTGACCTTACTTTGAAATTGCTAACTTCATCGCACGCAGTGAGGACACAAGCTGCATCGCAGTGCATAATTTATACACGCCCCTGCAACGGCGTTCAAACACACTGGCACGCCTGCGTATAGCCGACAACCCCCCGTCTCCACCCCGCAAACGGTACTTCCTGACAATCACACTGCGATGGGTCTGCGTAGTGCGTTTACTCCTGCTATTATCCCTACCTTGTTTTTTTATATCCCTACAGTTACACCAGGTCCTCTTCACGCATGAGATTGGCACCAATTACAGTCAACACCGTCAGGAAGGATTGCGCAAGAGACTACCGCAAGCCAGGAAGGATTTTCAGGAAAGCCTAAAACCTCGCGACTGGAATGTTGGGTCATGTCCTGGTGGTCTGTAAAACTCTGGTGCGGCCCCTGTGTCAGATACGGAGCTGGGCCTTTCCGGGTGGGTTATACGCACTGTGTTAGGTCTTAAGAAGATGATTATGAGCGAGTTATAACTGAAGGAGTTGTATGGAGTTATAAAATGCACCCGCTGCCTACTTACAGTGGAGGCGGCCATTTTGTGGCCCAACCAGTATTCAGTTCCTAAGTGAAGTAATTGGCTGAATATTGGTTCAGCCTGAAAATACCTGTTTTGTTTTGTGTTTTTTTTTTAAATATCTACTTTTATTTGTCTGTCGGAACTATATGCATGAATTAATGAATGTGCGTGACGTAATTACCGTTTGTTTAATGTAGATGGGTCTATGACAATATGGCATCCTCTCAGTGTTACACAGAACATTACCCTGCCGGTCTGTGCAGTGTTACCAAGACCCTTCTTAGTTCTGTCAACATAAAAAAAATAAAATGTTTTTCAGATGTGGCAACTCTCATCGAATGGAGTACCTCTGTTTACCAAAGCAAACAACAGCCAATGGCCAACCTTGGTTTTCCCACAACCTATAAATGCCAACAGATCAAACTACTTAATATCTGGAGACCGCTGCAACCATTTTCCGGCAGCGCTTTAGAAACTCATTAGATAAACGGATCCACAGGGGCTACGGAAGCAGGTGAGAGGGGTCTCACATAAAGACCATTAAATGGTTCATTTGTGAAGTGAATATTTATTGGGAATGTTTTCTAGGTAACTTTGATTTGTGAATATAAGTAATAAAATCTTAATGCAGACTTGTCCATTCATCATACTTTCCCGGGAGATGCGACGAATAGGTGCGAAAGTGACTTAATGGCGACATTTGTAAAAGTGTGGGCACTGCATGCGATGGTGCTGATTACATCATCACGTCACCATTCAGAGTTCACTGTGGTGCCCAGGAGTATATATATCCTTCCGAGAGAATGGCCTGCGCTCGCAGGAGGTCTCACCCAACTCAGGAGTCATGTTAGGTGGCAAAGCTAAACTTGGTACCCATGTCACTGGGGGAGACCATAAAACACCTTTGACATTCTCTCTTCCATCGATGGGGGAGGACCGTCATATCTTCACCATCGATGAGCATCCTTACTTCCCAGCGACAAAGTGACCCTGAAATACATACACAACCCTCCTGAGGTAACACACATTAGTTATGATTGGACTCGATTCTGAGTTGGGAGTTAAGCAAAAAGGAGAAAGAAACTTTCGGCCTGATTCAGAGCCGCTCGTTCGCTCCGAGCGAGGTTCGCACAACTGCGCATGCGTATGGGTTGTAATACGCATGCACGAACCAGTCATTGCGGTCGGAAATTGTGTGCTCGCAAAATAGCGAATGTCTGCTAATTTGAGGGACAGAATGAGGCGTTTGTGGGTGGTAACAGGGGAAGGTGCTTGAAAACGGGGAGTGGAGATCCGAACGCAGGCGTGCCAAACGGTCAAAACGGGCGTTTTAAGGGTGTGCATAATTAACAAAGCAGCGTCATCAGCCACGTCACTTGGTTGTCTTTTAGCCTGAACTGCTCGCATGATTGCGGTAGGAAAATGCTACCACAAGCACTGCGAGCAGTTCATACGCCTTTCGATGTACTCGATTAATCTAATAAATAGCGGAGATGACATATGATGCGAGCGGCCAGGTGGCGTTTTTAAAAAAATAGCAAGCGCATGTTTCGTTCGCTCGTTCAGACATAGAGGCGTCAACAGACCGCAAAGAGCGAGCGCTCTATTTAAATAGCCGGCACCTTTTTCTGAACGAGCGAGCGCAAATAGCGTCCGGCTCTGAATCAGGCCCTTTGCACCTCAGATACTGGCTCTATTTTACTTTGCTCCCACCGCAGAATTGGCGCCATTGTCACTAAGTATGGCTGAAGGTTATAGCACGCTGCAGACTTACCTAAATGCAGGGACTCCCAACCACAGAGTGCCCCCGTTTAACTGATAATCTACGGCGATTTGTGGTTAGATTGTGGGAAAAATTAAGCCGCATGGAAAATCAGAGCCAGGGAGTTGGCTAGAGTAGGGGTGGGCAATAAGCTCCCTCTGCTGGACGGCCGTTTATTGCCCACCCCGGGCTACAGGGTCATTTTGTTAGTTTAGAATCATTTGAGAAATGGCTATAAATAAGCAGCCAATAAATAGCTCGGAGCCCGGAGTCTCCCCCTCCCCATAGGTTATAGAGTGCAGTAAGCGCTGCCTGTGATGATGTGAGTGCAAGCTTCATTACCCAGACAGCTGCTGCACATGACGGGGCAGGGGGCGGAGGGGCAGAGCTGGATTATGGATTGGTCATGTGGGATCTCAGGGCGTTGGGCGACGTTTCCTTCCCTCCACAAATCTCCTGCCATCTGTTCCATCCTCTGCCAGCACATCCGGAGCTGTCCCCCCACAATCAAGGGTCCGTTCAGGTCACAGGATCAGGATCTAGGCTGTGGGGACGGAGCTGCCAATATGCGCTCTGTTACCTAGGCCCCACTTGGACGCGGTTTATACCTGCCCTGCGGGTGATGCAGTATAGTGGGCGCTATAATGACCGTTTCTGTTTGTCTGTGATGTCTATTCTCTGTACAGCGCTGCAGAATGTGTTATATAATAAATAACTGGTAATAAATGTCTGTATACACTTCATCAGCTCTTACACAGGTCCGTCTACATCCACAACTCAGCCCACGTTATTGTGAGACTTTCTGGCTCTGTAACACAAACAGGGAACATAGAATTAAATGCAAGTTGTGCAATTTCTCCGATATTGTGTTCTGCTCCTATCCGTACAGTTGTTTCCATATTCATCATCATTATCAGAGGGATATTTACTAAAGTGCAGATTTTTAGAACTGGAGATGTTGCCCATAGCAACCAATCAGATTCTACTTAACATTTAACTAGCACCTGCTAGAAGATAATATATAGACTCTGATTGGTTGCTGTGGGCAACATCTCCATTTCTAATAACCCGCACTTTAGTGAATATACCCCTCAGAGCGCACTTGAACGAGCCCTTTCCCTGGTACAAAGGACAACAGGGATAATAGAAATGGCTCTGTCTGTGGTGAGAGTCTGAGAACCCGTCCTATCCTCATAGCGGCAATGGAGTAAGGACGCAGCGTATCCACAGGAGGTCGGACTCCTTCTGACTGAGCTCCGTTGGGTAATAGTGACCTCCAGCTCAGTGTAACTAACAGGATGCTGGTGAGTGGCAGCGCAGGTGCACACTCCTCCCAACAGTAATGACATGTACGCAATACTCTGGATAGTGCGCAATTCTGTGAACAACACGCCATCAGTGAATTCTGCTTACATGCCAACACCTTGGTACAGTTCAGTTACACCCCTCAGCTTTAAGGGGGGAACGTACAATGGCCCTGATTCAGAGCCGGACGCTCTGACAGAGCACCACAGCCACCCACAGCTATAGCGAGCGGCCAAAAAGATGGTCGCGATGGTCAAGACCATCGCGCCCATCAGGCTTGCGACGAGACCCTTGTGGTAGGGTCTCGTCTGCCGCAAGCCCTGGAGTGCTTTTGGCCCATGGGAACGCCTGCATCTGGGCACCCACGCCCACGGCACGCCCACCAAAGGGGGCGTGCTGTCACTCACCATCGACAGCACGCCCCCTTTGTAGCGAGACCCATAACGACGGCTTGCCCGTCGCTATCCGGGTCTCACGCTTGCGCACTGGCCCAACATCGACCCGCTTGCGAGCACTCAGCGCTCGCGAGCGGGTCTGAATCAGGCCCAATATGTAGAGAGAGATGTGGGAGGGCTGTGTCCGGACTCCAATCTAAATGGCAGTGTAACAATAACGCTGTCCAGCATGTGTGGGCTACATGTAACAGCAGCCAGTATTTACCCTGCATATAAGATACATGTATTCGCCCCTTACATTGCAACATGGGCCCTCATTCAGAGCCGCTCGCTATTTGCGGTCGTTCGTTCTAAAACAAGGGGTGGCTATTCAAATGAACCGTTCGCTAATTGCGGTCTGTTCACGCCTCTAAGTCTGAACGAGCGAGCAAAACTTGCGGTTGTAATTTTGAAAAATACGCCCCCTGCCGCTCGCACCATACGTCATGTCCGCTATTTATTACATTAATCGAGTACATCGAACAGCGTATGAACTGCTCGCTATTCTTGTGGCTGGTTTTTTCAACCGCTATTTTGCGAGCAGTTCTGAGTAAAAATAAACCAAGTGACGTGGTCAATGACGCTGCTGTATTAATTATGCACTCCCTTAAAACGCCCGTTTTGACCTGTAAGCACGCCTGCGTTCGGATCTCCACTCCCCGTTTTCAAGCACCTTCCCCTGTTACCCCCCACATACGCCTTCTCCTGTCACTCAAAATAGCAGGCATTCGCTATATAGCGAACAAACGATTTTCGGCCGCACTGACTGGTTCGCTCATGCGTATTAAAATCCATACGCATGCGCAGATGTGCGAACATCGGTCAGAACGAACGAGCGGCCGCTTACGAGCGGCTCTGAATCAGGGCCATGGTTTGTCCAGAAGCAGCTGGCAGGTTATGCTGGTTCTTGTAGTGCAGGAGTTTTCAACCAGCTGTCGTGGGACTACAGACCCCAGCATGTCCTGGAACATTTTTGTCGATAAGTGCATGCTAAAACTGTAGCTAGGCATGCTGGGATGTGTAGTCCAACAACAGCTGGAGGGCTGCATGTTGACTATCCCTGTTGTAGTGCCACATCGGTACTTTGGGGTACCTCCTGGAAACTTAGGTCTGGAGGTAAAAGCACATGAATGTATGAGCCAGGACAGGGCCTCACATTGGCGCGGTCTCTCTCAGCAGCGAGCGGCGAATCATATATTTCTGTGTCATTATTATGTACATAGGGCCTGATTCAGGAAGGATCACTGATGCAATCGCACATGCAGTTCTGCTGCGAAAGTATGCTAATACTGTATTTGGAACCGCAAAGCACTCGCTCGGACAACATACAGACGCCCACTTCCCCTCTCGCACATCCGTAATACCATGCAATCCAGCCAAAACATCGGTTACATCGGAGCCGCTCACACATCTGTAATACCATGCAATCCAGCCAAAACATCGGTTACATCGGAGCCGCTCACACATCTGTAATACCATGCAATCCAGCCAAAACATCGGTAACATCGGTTACATCGGAGCCGCTCGCACATCCGTAATACTGTGCAATCCAGCCAAAACATTAGTAACATCGGTACATCGGAGCAGCTCGCACATTCGTAATACCGTGCAATCCAACAAAAACATCGGTAACATCGGTACATCTTAACCGCTCGCACATTTACAGCAGGTCAGTCCTCACTTATACATTGCTAACTTTTCTGTACGCAGTGAGCGCTCAGGCTGTGTATGCCATCGCAGGGGCTAATTTATGCACGTCCCTGTAACGGCGCTCAAACGCACTGGCACACCCGCGTTTCTCCGACGACCCCCCGTCACCACCCCCAAATGCTCTCTTCATGTCAATCACCCTGCGATGGCTCTGCGTGATATCGGTGATCGCAGCGAAGGATTGGCGCACGTGCACTGCGATGCATATACATGCACAGTACACAATATTCGTCCATCTGCGTACGCGATTGCAGTAGCGATCCTTGCTGAATCAGGCCCATAGAGAATGAGAGTTTCCTGTCAGACATCACTGACAGTCAGATGAGATCCTGCGCACTGCGCACTCGTATATAGGAGGCGACAATGTAACAAGATGATTCTTTTCTAAGCTTTATCCATGTAACACCTCATAGGCTTCGCTGGGCAGCGGTCAGCACATTGGGCGCGATTCAGAGGTGGGCGCTGTGCCGCTGTTTGCGCTGATGTTTAGTACTGCGCCTGCATCTGAGTCACACTGCGCATGTGTCGCGAGGGTTTAACGATGACGGTCGCAGTAAGTATTTGGGTGCAAAGTGATTGACAGTCAGTGTGCGTTTATGGGAGGTAATAGGAGTGGTTAGTCAAATGTGGGCGTGTCGCAAGCATTATGTGGGCGTCTTTGTATGCAGCTGCACCGGCCCCAGTGACTTCCGCCGGACACTCAAAGCGGCCATAGGGTTGCTCAGATGTGCGACCAATCGTGCGCTTTGGACGCAATCAGCGGAATAGAGATGCAGCCGGTGGGCTCTCTGTACATATTACAGCGGCTGCCTCATTAGCATAACGTCGCAATACCGCTGCTTACAAATGCGCAACTGTGACGAGATTTGTGTCACCTCTGAATCAGGCCCATCGTGAGCATAATTACTAAGCACGTAGACGAGAGATCAGCAGTTACTTGTATTTATCAATGTATAAGCCCTAATGGCAAATATATACTGTACAAGCTGCACTATACAGAGAGAGAGTACAACTGTTACCCTCAGCACTAATCCTAAACCGCGCAAATCTGAATTCATCGTATAAACTAGGAATATGGGGTATCGGGGCTTATTGTGACCTAAATATCAGGACAAGCATGAACAGTATTTTACACAATTTAGCGCAGACATTACCCATAGGCTACTACAGCAGGAATCGGTATGATTTACCGCCAGACCCACGCACGGCGGTTCAAATCCCGACAGCGGCAGTCCGACAAGGATGAAAATCCAGATCGTCCCCAGGTAAGTATTCATTAACCTATTCTACCCCCTAACCCTCCCGGGGGGGTGCCTAACCCTAACCTTCCCCCCAGTGCCTAACCCTAATCCCCCCTGTAAGAGCCTAAACCTAACCCCCCCTCCCCGCCGCCTAAACCTAACCTCCCGGGGGGGTGCCTAACCCTAACCTTCCCCCCAGTGCCTAACCCTAATCCCCTCTCTAAGAGCCTAAACCTAACCTCCCGGGGGGGGTGCCTAACCCTAAATCCCCCCGGGAACCCTAATCCTAACCCTCCCCCCCCATGGCTAGCCGCTCTCGGCGCCCAGCGTCCATTCGATCGGGATGCCGGGCGCTGGTCTCCCGGCGTCTGTAAAATGACAGGCGTCTAGATTTAGACGCCTGTCATTTAACCCTCGCCGGGATTAAGCAGTCGGGAAGCCGGCTGTCGGGATTAGGTCCGCCGGCTTCCTGACTGCATACCCTGCAGCATCTCTGGGGGGCTCAGTATGACACTCCACAGACCCCAAACACGGCCCATCATACGTCATATGTTTTGTTCCTGTGTATTTGCAGCATGTACACGTCAGCCCCTATTATGAGGCAGGAGGTACTTGTATCTCTGGCTGCTGACAGTGTGAATTTGTGCTTCTGGGCCTCAGTCCAGATCTGGGCAGAGCGACACTGATCTGTGCGCCGTAGTGTGCTGCTGCCATCTGACGTTATCCCATCGCCAAGATCTGACAGTACTGGCGCCCTCTGGCAGCACATGGAGGAGATATAGAAGATGAGCAGCTTATTGGCGCAGGACAAGGGTCTCACAGATAGTCCTCGCTCTCCGGCATGAGGGGAGAGGTACAGAGAGACGTCCCCATCCAGCGAGGGAGGGAGTGACAGCCAGCCCTGAGATCACTCCCTGTACAGACTGCTGGGCCCATGCTCGTCACGTGATACACAGGAGCTATTCCAAATTCCCTTGTACCCAGCACAGTCCGAGGGTTACCGGGAGCAGATAACCGTCCTGTGCTGAGCGCTCTCTCACGCTCCCAATTACTTCACTACTTCACAGAGAACTTACTGTACTTTAACTGTTTGCAGAGCGGACACCATGGGCCGGGTGGCGAGGTGAAGCTGCGCCTGCCCGCAGAGCAAATACTGCGCAATATCACAAAGCAGGTGCTGCAGAACCAAGCGTATGCGAGTACGGGTAGTGCGCATTTCAGTGACATCTACACTTGGGAGGAGCAAAGTGGCGTTGTCTGAGAGGGCGAAGTAGTGAGATGGCGTCTCGACGAACGAGTTGTTCGGAAATGTAAATGCGCCTATTTCCTTTCATGTCATTTGTACCAAGTATAGTTGGGCGCAAGTGCGCTCTGAGGATGATGATGACGAGTATCCAGCTAAGAGTACGGATAGCGGCTGGGTGCGCTGCAGAGATGCGCACAACTTCGGGGCATATAGGCCCTTAGTTCCCAGCATGCAATGCAGAAGCAACGAAATCCGCTTTGCGCTAACTCCTCCGGGGACCTGCGCAACGTCCTGCATTGCAAACCAAAACATAAAATCAGGTGAGGCTCATACGGGCCCCTAAGGGTCTTCTGGGCCCCAGGATGGATACGCTACATTGAATGTAAGCTTGCGGCAGGGCCCTCGTACCTCTATATCTGTCTGTTATTACCCAGTCGTGTTTTATTATTGTTAGTTCCCAAATGTAAAGTGCAACGGAATGTGCTGCATTATACAAGTAACTGATAAAAAAGAAAGTATTCCCACACATCGGTATTACAGTGTTATTGTGGCTTTCCAATACAGTGTGTATAAGAGATACTGGGCCTGATTCAGAGCCGGACGCTAGTTGCGCTCGCTCGTTCAGAAAAAGGGGGTGGCTATTCAAATTAACCGTTCGCACTTTGCGGTCTGTTGACGCCTCTAACTCTGTACGAGCAAACAAAACTTGCGGTCGTAATTTTGGAAAAAATGCCCCCTGGCCGCTCCGCTATTTATTAGATTAATCGAGTACATCGACCAGCGTATGAACTGCTCGCTATTCTTGTGGTTGGCTTTTCCTAACACAATCTTGCGAGCAGTTCTGACTATAAAATAACCCAGTGACGTGGTCAATGACGCTGCTGTTTTACATATGCACACCCATAAAACGCCCGTTTTGACCTTTAAGCACGCCTGCGATCGGATCTCCACTCCCCGTTTTCAAGCACCTTCCCCTGTTACCACCCACATACGCCTCCTCTTGTCACTCAAATTAGCAGGCATTCACTATTTAGCAAGCACACGATTTTCGGCCGCACTGACAGGTTCGCGCATGCGTATTACAATCCGTACGCATGCGCAGATGTGCAAACATCGCTCGGAACGAACGAGCGTCCGCTTACGAGCGGCTCTGAATGAAGCCCACAGTGTATGTAAGAGATACAGGACCTTATTCAGAGTCGGTCGCGAGCGCTGGGCGCTCGCAACCGACTCAATGTTGGTCCACAGGGCATGCGCATGACGGAGACGGCTCCGTCGTGCGCATGTGCGAGCCCCCGCTAACAATGGGTGATACGTCGTTAGCGGGCTCGAAGCAGACGGAGCGAGCTGTCAATGTTGATTGACAGCTCGCTCCGTTTGCTGGGTGGGCAGGGAGCGTGCCTGCCCAAACGGAGGCGTTCCCGCCGGAACGCTAGCCATTGGGGGGCGGCCCCACTGACATCACCAGTGATGTCAGTGGGGAGCTTCCTGCTGAAACACAGCAGGAAGCTCCCTGGGGCTTAGGGCTGAGGAGACACTACCCTATGGTCTCGTCGTAAGCCCCGATGGTCGCGGTGGTCTTGACCATCGCGACCATCTCCCTTAGCGGTCGTTAGAGCTGTGGGTGTTAACCCACAGCCTAACGACCGACATGGAGGCGGCTGTTCAGGATGCAAGCGGCCGCCCTGTTTCTGAGCGACCGCTTGCATCCTACGACCACCTCTGAATGAGGCCCACAGTGTATGTAAGAGATACAGTGTATGTAAGAGATACGGTGTATGTAAGAGATACGGTGTATGTAAGAGATACAGTGTATGCAAGAGATACGGTGTATGTAAGAGATACGGTGTATGTAAGAGATGCGGTGTATGTAAGAGATGCGGTGTATGTAAGAGATGCGGTGTATGTAAGAGATGAGGTGTATGTAAGAGATACAGTGTATGTAAGAGATACGGTGTATGTAAGAGATGCGGTGTATGTAAGAGATGCGGTGTATATTAGAGATGCAGTGTATGTAAGAGATACAGTGTATGTAAGAGATACAGATACGGTGTATGTAAGAGATGCGGTGTATGTAAGAGATACGGTGTATGTAAGAGATGCTGTGTATGTAAGAGATACGGTGTATGTAAGAGATGCGGTGTATGTAAGAGATACGGTGTATGTAAGAGATACGGTGTATGTTAGAGATACGGTGTATGTAAGAGATACGGTGTATGTAAGAGATGAGGTGTATGTTAGAGATACGGTGTATGTAAGAGATGAGGTGTATGTAAGAGATGCGGTGTATGTAAGAGATACGGTGTATGTAAGAGATGCGGCGTGTGTAAGAGATGCGGCGTGTGTAAGAGATGCGGCGTGTGTAAGAGATGCGGCGTATGTAAGAGATGCGGCGTATGTAAGAGATGCGGTGTATGTAAGAGATGCGGTGTATGTAAGAGATACGGTGTATGTAAGAGATGCGGTGTATGTAAGAGATGCGGTGTATGTAAGAGATACGGTGTATGTAAGAGATACGGTGTATGTAAGAGATACGGTGTATGTAAGAGATACGGTGTATGTTGGAGATACGGTTTATGTTAGAGATACGGTGTATGTAAGAGATACGGTGTATGCAAGAGATACGGTGTATGTTAGAGATACGGTGTATGTAAGAGATGCGGTGTATGTAAGAGATACGGTGTATGTAAGAGATACGGTGTATGTAAGAGATGCGGTGTATGTAAGAGATGCGCTGCATGTAAGAGATACGGTGTATGTAAGAGATACAGATGAGGTGTATGTAAGAGATGCTGTGTATGTAAGAGATACAGTGTATGTAAGAGATACGGTGTATATAAGAGATGCTGTGTATGTAAGAGATACGGTGTATGTAAGAGTTGCGGTGTATGTAAGAGATGCGGTGTATGTAAGAGATACGGTGTATGTAAGAGATACGGTGTATGTAAGACATGAGGTGTATGTAAGAGATGCGGTGTATGTAAGAGATACGGTGTATGTAAGAGATACGGTGTATGTAAGAGATGCGGTGTATGTAAGAGATGCGGTGTATGTAAGAGATACGGTGTATGTAAGAGATGCGGTGTATGTAAGAGATGCTGTGTATGTAAGAGATACAGTGTATGTAAGATATGCGGTGTATGTAAGAGATTCGGTGTATGTAAGAGATGCGGTGTAGGTAAGAGATGCGGTGTATGTAAGAGATGCGGTGTATGTAAGAGATGCTGTGTATGTAAGAGATACGGTGTATGTAAGAGATGCTGTGTATGTAAGAGATACGGTGTATGTAAGAGATGCTATGTATGTAAGAGATACTATGTATGTAAGAGATACAGTGTATGTAAGAGATGCGGTGTATGTAAGAGATGCGGTGTATGTAAGAGATACGGTGTATGTAAGAGATGCTATGTATGTAAGAGATGCTATGTATGTAAGAGATGCTGTGTATGTAAGAGATGCGGTGTATGTAAGAGATGCGGTGTATGTAAGAGATGCGGTGTATGTAAGAGATACGGTGTATGTAAGAGATGCGGCGTGTGTAAGAGATGCGGCGTGTGTAAGAGATGCGGTGTATGTAAGAGATGCGGTGTATATTAGAGATGCAGTGTATGTAAGAGATACAGTGTATGTAAGAGATACAGATACGGTGTATGTAAGAGATGCGGTGTATGTAAGAGATACAGTGTATGTAAGAGATGCTGTGTATGTAAGAGATACGGTGTATGTAAGAGATGCGGTGTATGTAAGAGATACGGTGTATGTAAGAGATACGGTGTATGTTAGAGATACGGTGTATGTAAGAGATACGGTGTATGTAAGAGATGAGGTGTATGTTAGAGATACGGTGTATGTAAGAGATGAGGTGTATGTAAGAGATGCGGTGTATGTAAGAGATGCGGTGTATGTAAGAGATGCGGCGTGTGTAAGAGATGCGGCGTGTGTAAGAGATGCGGCGTGTGTAAGAGATGCGGCGTATGTAAGAGATGCGGTGTATGTAAGAGATGCGGTGTATGTAAGAGATGCGGTGTATGTAAGAGATACGGTGTATGTAAGAGATGCGGTGTATGTAAGAGATGCGGTGTATGTAAGAGATACGGTGTATGTAAGAGATACGGTGTATGTAAGAGATACGGTGTATGTAAGAGATACGGTGTATGTTGGAGATACGGTTTATGTTAGAGATACGGTGTATGTAAGAGATACGGTGTATGCAAGAGATACGGTGTATGTTAGAGATACGGTGTATGTAAGAGATGCGGTGTATGTAAGAGATACGGTGTATGTAAGAGATACGGTGTATGTAAGAGATGCGGTGTATGTAAGAGATGCGCTGCATGTAAGAGATACGGTGTATGTAAGAGATACAGATGAGGTGTATGTAAGAGATGCTGTGTATGTAAGAGATACAGTGTATGTAAGAGATACGGTGTATATAAGAGATGCTGTGTATGTAAGAGATACGGTGTATGTAAGAGTTGCGGTGTATGTAAGAGATGCGGTGTATGTAAGAGATACGGTGTATGTAAGAGATACGGTGTATGTAAGACATGAGGTGTATGTAAGAGATGCGGTGTATGTAAGAGATACGGTGTATGTAAGAGATACGGTGTATGTAAGAGATGCGGTGTATGTAAGAGATGCGGTGTATGTAAGAGATACGGTGTATGTAAGAGATGCGGTGTATGTAAGAGATGCTGTGTATGTAAGAGATACAGTGTATGTAAGATATGCGGTGTATGTAAGAGATTCGGTGTATGTAAGAGATGCGGTGTAGGTAAGAGATGCGGTGTATGTAAGAGATGCGGTGTATGTAAGAGATGCTGTGTATGTAAGAGATACGGTGTATGTAAGAGATGCTGTGTATGTAAGAGATACGGTGTATGTAAGAGATGCTATGTATGTAAGAGATACTATGTATGTAAGAGATACAGTGTATGTAAGAGATGCGGTGTATGTAAGAGATGCGGTGTATGTAAGAGATACGGTGTATGTAAGAGATGCTATGTATGTAAGAGATGCTATGTATGTAAGAGATGCTGTGTATGTAAGAGATGCGGTGTATGTAAGAGATGCGGTGTATGTAAGAGATGCGGTGTATGTAAGAGATGCGGTATATGTAAGAGATGCGGTGTATGTAAGAGATGCGGTGTATGTAAGAGATGCGGTGTATGTAAGAGATGCGGTGTATGTAAGAGATGCGGTGTATGTAAGAGATGCGGTGTATGTAAGAGATGAGGTGTATGTAAGAGATGCGGTGTATGTAAGAGATGCGGTGTATGTAAGAGATGCGGTGTATGTAAGAGATGCGGTGTATGTAAGAGATGCTATGTATGTAAGAGATGCTATGTATGTAAGAGATACGGTGTATGTAAGAGATGCGGTGTATGTAAGAGATACGGTGTATGTAAGAGATGCGGTGTATGTAAGAGATGAGGTGTATGTAAGAGATGCGGTGTATGTAAGAGATGCGGTGTATGTAAGAGATGCGGTGTATGTAAGAGATGAGGTGTATGTTAGAGATGCTGTGTATGTAAGAGATACGGTGTATGTAAGAGATACGGTGTATGTAAGAGATGCGGTGTATGTAAGAGATGCGGTGTATGTAAGAGATGCTGGGTATGTAAGAGATGCAGGGTATGTAAGAGATGCAGTGAATGTAAGAGATACAGTGTATGTAAGAGATACAGTGTATGTAAGAGATGCGGTGTATGTAAGAGATGCGGTGTATGTAAGAGATGCGGTGAATGTAAGAGATGCTGTGTATGTAAGAGATACGGTGTATGTAAGAGATGCGGTGTATGTAAGAGATGCGGTGTATGTAAGAGATGCTGGGTATGTAAGAGATGCAGGGTATGTAAGAGATGCAGTGAATGTAAGAGATACGGTGTATGTAAGAGATACGGTGTATGTAAGAGATGCGGTGTATGTAAGAGTGCTGTGTATGTAAGAGATAACGTGTATGTAAGAGATACAGTGTATGTTAGAGATGCTCTGTATGTAAGAGATACAGTGTATGTAAGAGATACGGTGTATGTAAGAGATGCGGTGCATGTAAGCGATACGGTGCATGTAAGAGATGCGGTGAATGTAAGAGATGCGGTGTATGTAAGAGATGCGGTGTATGTAAGAGATGCGGTGAATGTAAGAGATACGGTGTATGTAAGAGATATGGTGTATGTAAGAGATACGGTGTATGTAAGATATACAGATGCGGTGTATGTAAGAGATACAGATACGGTGTATGTAAGAGATACGGTGTATGTAAGAGATGCGGTGTATGTAAGAGATGCGGTGTATGTAAGAGATGCGGTGTATGTAAGAGATGAGGTGTATGTAAGAGATACGGTGTATGTAAGAGATACGGTGTATGTTAGAGATGCGGTGTATATAAGAGATACGGTGTACGTAAGAGATGCGGTGTATGTAAGAGATGCGGTGTATGTGGTGTATTTAAGAGATGCGGTGTATGTAAGAGATGCGGTGTATATTAGAGATGCGGTGTATATTAGAGATGCGGTGTATGTAAGTGATGCGGTGTATGTAAGAGATGCGGTGTATGTAAGAGATGCGGTGTATGTCAGAGATGCGGTGTATGTAAGAGATACGGTGTATGTAAGAGATGCGGTATATGTAAGAGATGCGGTGTATGTAAGAGATACGGTGTATGTAAGAGATGCGGTGTATGTAAGAAATACGGTGTATGTAAGAGATGCGGTGTATGTAAGAGATGCGGTGTATGTAAGAGATACGGTGTATGTAAGAGATACAGTGTATACAAGAGATACGGTGTATGTAAGAGATACGGTGTATGTAAGAGATGCGGTGTATGTAAGAAATACGGTGTATGTAAGAGATGCGGTGTATGTAAGAGATGCGGTGTATGTAAGAGATACGGTGTATGTAAGAGATACAGTGTATACAAGAGATACGGTGTATGTAAGAGATACGGTGTATGTAAGAGATACGGTGTATGTAAGAGATACGGTGTATGCAAGAGATACGGTGTATGTAAGAGATACGGTGTATGTAAGAGATGCGGTGTATGTAAGAGATGCGGTGTATGTAAGAGATGTGGTGTATGTAAGAGATGAGGTGTATGTAAGAGATACGGTGTATGTAAGAGATACGGTGTATGTAAGAGATGCGGTGTATGTAAGAGATGCGGTGTATATTAGAGATGCAGTGTATGTAAGAGATACAGTGTATGTAAGAGATACAGATGCGGTGTATGTAAGAGATGCGGTGTATGTTAGAGATACGGTGTATGTAAGAGATGCGGTATATGTAAGAGATGCGGTGTATGTAAGAGATACGGTGTATGTAAGAGATGCTGTGTATGTAAGAGATACGGTGTATGTAAGAGATGCTGTGTATGTAAGAGATACGGTGTATGTAAGAGATGCGGTGTATGTAAGAGATACGGTGTATGTAAGAGATACGGTGTATGTTAGAGATACGGTGTATGTAAGAGATACGGTGTATGTAAAAGATGCGGTGTATGTAAGAGATACGGTGTATGTAAGAGATACGGTGTATGTTAGAGATACGGTGTATGTAAGAGATACGGTGTATGTAAGAGATGCGGTGTATGTAAGAGATACGGTGTATGTAAGAGATACGGTGTATGTAAGAGATGCGGTGTATGTAAGAGATACGGTGTATGTAAGAGATACAGATGAGGTGTATGTAAGAGATGCTGTGTATGTAAGAGATACAGTGTATGTAAGAGATACGGTGTATATAAGAGATGCTGTGTATGTAAGAGATACGGTGTATGTAAGAGTTGCGGTGTATGTAAGAGATGCGGTGTATGTAAGAGATGAGGTGTATGTAAGAGATGCGGTGTATGTAAGAGATACGGTGTATGTAAGAGATGCGGTGTATGTAAGAGATGCGGTGTATGTAAGAGATACGGTGTATGTAAGAGATACGGTGTATGTAAGAGATACGGTGTATGTAAGAGATGCGGTGTATGTAAGAGATGCTGTGTATGTAAGAGATACGGTGTATGTAAGAGATGCGGTGTATGTAAGAGATGCGGTGTATGTAAGAGATGCGGTGTATGTAAGAGATGCGGTGTATGTAAGAGATGCTGTGTATGTAAGAGATACGGTGTATGTAAGAGATACGGTGTATGTAAGAGATGCGGTGTATGTATGAGATGCGGTGTATGTAAGAGATGCGGTGTATGTAAGAGATGCGGTGTATGTAAGAGATGCTGTGTATGTAAGAGATACGGTGTATGTAAGAGATGCGGTGTATGTAAGAGATACGGTGTATGTAAGAGATGCGGTGTATGTAAGAGATGCGGTGTATGTAAGAGATTCGGTGTATGTAAGAGATGCGGTGTATGTAAGAGATGAGGTGTATGTTAGAGATGCTGTGTATGTAAGAGATACGGTGTATGTAAGAGATGCGGTGTATGTAAGAGATGCGGTGTATGTAAGAGATGCGGTGTATGTAAGAGATGCTGGGTATGTAAGAGACGCAGGGTATGTAAGAGATGCTGTGAATGTAAGAGATACAGTGTATGTAAGAGATACAGTGTATGTAAGAGATACGGTGCATGTAAGAGATGCTATGTATGTAAGAGATAACGTGTATGTAAGAGATAACCTTTATGTAAGAGATACGGTGTATGTTAGAGATGCTGTGTATGTAAGAGATACAGTGTATGTAAGAGATACGGTGTATGTAAGAGATACGGTGCATGTAAGAGATGCGGTGAATGTAAGAGATGCTATGTATGTAAGAGATGCGGTGTATGTAAGAGATGCAGTGTATGTAAGAGATACGGTGAATGTAAGAGATACGGTGTATGTAAGAGATATGGTGTATGTAAGAGATACGGTGTATGTAAGATATACAGATGCGGTGTATGTAAGAGATACAGATACGGTGTATGTAAGAGATACGGTGTATGTAAGAGATGCGGTGTATGTAAGAGATGAGGTGTATGTAAGAGATACGGTGTATGTAAGAGATACGGTGTATGTAAGAGATACGGTGTATGTAAGAGATGAGGTGTATGTAAGAGATGCGGTGTATGTAAGAGATACGGTGTATGTTAGAGATACGGTGTATGTAAGAGATACGGTGTATGTAAGAGATGCGGTGTATGTAAGAGATACGGTGTATGTAAGAGATACGGTGTATGTAAGAGATGCGGTGTATGTAAGAGATGCGGTGTATGTAAGAGATACGGTGTATGTAAGAGATACAGATGAGGTGTATGTAAGAGATGCTGTGTATGTAAGAGATACAGTGTATGTAAGAGATACGGTGTATATAAGAGATGCTGTGTATGTAAGAGATACGGTGTATGTAAGAGTTGCGGTGTATGTAAGAGATGCGGTGTATGTAAGAGATGAGGTGTATGTAAGAGATGCGGTGTATGTAAGAGATACGGTGTATGTAAGAGATGCGGTGTATGTAAGAGATGCGGTGTATGTAAGAGATGCGGTGTATGTAAGAGATACGGTGTATGTAAGAGATACGGTGTATGTAAGAGATACGGTGTATGTAAGAGATGCGGTGTATGTAAGAGATGCTGTGTATGTAAGAGATACAGTGTATGTAAGAGATGCGGTGTATGTAAGAGATGCGGTGTATGTAAGAGATGCGGTGTATGTAAGAGATGCTGTGTATGTAAGAGATACGGTGTATGTAAGAGATACGGTGTATGTAAGAGATGCGGTGTATGTAAGAGATGCGGTGTATGTAAGAGATGCTATGTATGTAAGAGATACAGTGTATGTAAGAGATGCGGTGTATGTAAGAGATGCGGTGTATGTAAGAGATGCGGTGTATGTAAGAGATGCTATGTATGTAAGAGATGCGGTGTATGTAAGAGATACGGTGTATGTAAGAGATGCGGTGTATGTAAGAGATGCGGTGTATGTAAGAGATGCGGTGTATGTAAGAGATACGGTGTATGTAAGAGATGCGGTGTATGTAAGAGATACGGTGTATGTAAGAGATGCGGTGTATGTAAGAGATGCGGTGTATGTAAGAGATGCGGTGTATGTAAGAGATGCGGTGTATGTAAGAGATGAGGTGTATGTTAGAGATGCTGTGTATGTAAGAGATACGGTGTATGTAAGAGATGCGGTGTATGTAAGAGATGCGGTGTATGTAAGAGATGCTGGGTATGTAAGAGATGCAGGGTATGTAAGAGATGCTGTGAATGTAAGAGATACAGTGTATGTAAGAGATACAGTGTATGTAAGAGATACGGTGCATGTAAGAGATGCTATGTATGTAAGAGATAACGTGTATGTAAGAGATAACCTTTATGTAAGAGATACGGTGTATGTTAGAGATGCTGTGTATGTAAGAGATACAGTGTATGTAAGAGATACGGTGTATGTAAGAGATACGGTGCATGTAAGAGATGCGGTGAATGTAAGAGATGCTATGTATGTAAGAGATGCGGTGTATGTAAGAGATGCAGTGTATGTAAGAGATACGGTGAATGTAAGAGATACGGTGTATGTAAGAGATACGGTGTATGTAAGATATACAGATGCGGTGTATGTAAGAGATACAGATACGGTGTATGTAAGAGATACGGTGTATGTAAGAGATGCGGTGTATGTAAGAGATGCGGTGTATGTAAGAGATGAGGTGTATGTAAGAGATACGGTGTATGTAAGAGATACGGTGTATGTTAGAGATGCGGTGTATATAAGAGATACGGTGTACGCAAGAGATGCGGTGTATGTAAGAGATGCGGTGTATGTAAGAGATACGGTGTATGTAAGAGATACGGTGTATGTAAGAGATACGGTGTATGTAAGAGATGCGGTGTATGTAAGAGATACGGTGTATGTAAGAGATGCGCTGTATGTAAGAGATGAGGTGTTTGTAAGAGATACAGTGTATGTAAGAGATGCAGTGTATGTAAGAGATGAGGTGTATGTAAGAGATACAGTGTATGTAAGAGATGCGGTGTATGTAAGAGATACGGTGTATGTAAGAGATACGGTGTATGTAAGAGATGCGGTGCATGTAAGAGATACAGTGTATGTAAGAGAAACAGATGAGGTGTATGTAAGAGATGCTGTGTATGTAAGAGATACAGTGTATGTAAGAGATACGGTGTATATAAGAGATGCTGTGTATGTAAGAGATACGGTGTATGTAAGAGATGCGGTGTATGTAAGAGATACGGTGTATGTAAGAGATACGGTGTATGTAAGAGATACGGTGTATGTAAGAGATGAGGTGTATGTAAGAGATGCGGTGTATGTAAGAGATACGGTGTATGTAAGAGATGCGGTGTATGTAAGAGATATGGTGTATGTAAGAGATGCAGTGTATGTAAGAGATGCGGTGCATGTAAGAGATACAGTGTATGTAAGAGAAACAGATGAGGTGTATGTAAGAGATGCTGTGTATGTAAGAGATACAGTGTATGTAAGAGATACGGTGTATATAAGAGATGCTGTGTATGTAAGAGATACGGTGTATGTAAGAGATGCGGTGTATGTAAGAGATACGGTGTATGTAAGAGATACGGTGTATGTAAGAGATACGGTGTATGTAAGAGATGAGGTGTATGTAAGAGATGCGGTGTATGTAAGAGATACGGTGTATGTAAGAGATGCGGTGTATGTAAGAGATAAGGTGTATGTAAGAGATGCGGTGTATGTAAGAGATGCGGTGTATGTAAGAGATACGGTGTATGTAAGAGATGCAGTGTATGTAAGGGATGCTGTGTATGTAAGAGATACAGTGTATGTAAGAGATGCGGTGTATGTAAGAGATGCGGTGTATGTAAGAGATACGGTGTATGTAAGAGATGCTATGTATGTAAGAGATGCGGTGTATGTAAGAGATGCGGTGTATGTAAGAGATGCTGTGTATGTAAGAGATACGGTGTATGTAAGAGATGCTATGTATGTAAGAGATACAGTGTATGTAAGAGATGCGGTGTATGTAAGAGATGCGGTGTATGTAAGAGATGCGGTGTATGTAAGAGATGCGGTGTATGTAAGAGATACGGTGTATGTAAGAGATGCGGTGTATGTAAGAGATGCGGTGTATGTAAGAGATGCTGTGTATGTAAGAGATGCTGTGTATGTAAGAGATGCAGTGTATGTAAGAGATGCGGTGTATGTAAGAGATGTGGTGTATGTAAGAGATGCGGTGTATGTAAGAGATGCGGTGAATGTAAGAGATGCGGTGTATGTAAGAGATACGGTGTATGTAAGAGATGCGGTGTATGTAAGAGATGCGGTGTATGTAAGAGATGCTGGGTATGTAAGAGATGCAGGGTATGTAAGAGATGCAGTGAATGTAAGAGATACAGTGTATGTAAGAGATACAGTGTATGTAAGAGATGCGGTGTATGTAAGAGATGCTATGTATGTAAGAGATAACGTGTATGTAAGAGATAACGTGTATGTAAGAGATACGGTGTATGTTAGAGATTCTGTGTATGTAAGAGATACAGTGTATGTAAGAGATACGGTGCATGTAAGAGATGCAGTGCATGTAAGAGATACGGTGCATGTAAGAGATGCGGTGAATGTAAGAGATGCTATGTATGTAAGAGATGCGGTGTATGTAAGAGATGCTATGTATGTAAGAGATAACGTGTATGTAAGAGATAACGTGTATGTAAGAGATACGGTGTATGTTAGAGATGCTGTGTATGTAAGAGATACAGTGTATGTAAGAGATACGGTGCATGTAAGAGATGCGGTGCATGTAAGAGATACGGTGCATGTAAGAGATGCGGTGAATGTAAGAGATGCGGTGCATGTAAGAGATACGGTGCATGTAAGAGATGAGGTGTATGTAAGAGATGCGGTGTATGTAAGAGATGCGGTGAATGTAAGAGATACGGTGTATGTAAGAGATATGGTGTATGTAAGAGATACGGTGTATGTAAGATATACAGATGCGGTGTATGTAAGAGATACAGATACGGTGTATGTAAGAGATGCGGTGTATGTAAGAGATGCGGTGTATGTAAGAGATACGGTGTATGTAAGAGATGCGGTGTGTGTAAGAGATGCGGTGTGTGTAAGAGATGCGGTGTATGTAAGAGATGCGGTGTATGTAAGAGATACGGTGTGTGTAAGAGATGCGGTGTGTGTAAGAGATGCGGTGTGTGTAAGAGATGCGGTGTATGTAAGAGATGCGGTGTATGTAAGAGATGCGGTGTATGTAAGAGATACGGTGTATGTAAGAGATGCGGTGTATGTAAGAGATGAGGTGTATGTAAGAGATGCGGTGTATGTAAGAGATGAGGTGTATGTAAGAGATACGGTGTATGTAAGAGATGCGGTGTATGTAAGAGATGCGGTGTATATTAGAGATGCGGTGTATGTAATAGATGCGGTGTATGTAAGAGATACGGTGTATGTAAGAGATGCGGTGTATGTAAGAGTTGCTTTGTATGTAAGAGTTGCTATGTATGTAAGAGATGCTATGTATGTAAGAGATACAATGTATGTAAGAGATGCGGTGTATGTAAGAGATGCGCTGTATGTAAGAGATGCGGTGTATGTAAGAGATACGGTGTATGTAAGAGATGCGGTGTATGTAAGAGATGCGGTGTATGTAAGAGATGCTGTGTATGTAAGAGATACGGTGTATGTAAGAGATACGGTGTATGTAAGAGATGCGGTGTATGTAAGAGATGCGGTGTATGTAAGAGATGCGGTGTATGTAAGAGATGCGGTGTATGTAAGAGATGCTGTGTATGTAAGAGATACGGTGTATGTAAGAGATGCGGTGTATGTAAGAGATACGGTGTATGTAAGAGATGCGGTGTATGTAAGAGATGCGGTGTATGTAAGAGATTCGGTGTATGTAAGAGATGCGGTGTATGTAAGAGATGAGGTGTATGTTAGAGATGCTGTGTATGTAAGAGATACGGTGTATGTAAGAGATGCGGTGTATGTAAGAGATGCGGTGTATGTAAGAGATGCGGTGTATGTAAGAGATGCTGGGTATGTAAGAGACGCAGGGTATGTAAGAGATGCTGTGAATGTAAGAGATACAGTGTATGTAAGAGATACAGTGTATGTAAGAGATACGGTGCATGTAAGAGATGCTATGTATGTAAGAGATAACGTGTATGTAAGAGATAACCTTTATGTAAGAGATACGGTGTATGTTAGAGATGCTGTGTATGTAAGAGATACAGTGTATGTAAGAGATACGGTGTATGTAAGAGATACGGTGCATGTAAGAGATGCGGTGAATGTAAGAGATGCTATGTATGTAAGAGATGCGGTGTATGTAAGAGATGCGGTGTATGTAAGAGATGCGGTGAATGTAAGAGATGCGGTGTATGTAAGAGATACGGTGTATGTAAGAGATGCGGTGTATGTAAGAGATGCGGTGTATGTAAGAGATGCTGGGTATGTAAGAGATGCAGGGTATGTAAGAGATGCAGTGAATGTAAGAGATACAGTGTATGTAAGAGATACAGTGTATGTAAGAGATGCGGTGTATGTAAGAGATGCTATGTATGTAAGAGATAACGTGTATGTAAGAGATAACGTGTATGTAAGAGATACGGTGTATGTTAGAGATTCTGTGTATGTAAGAGATACAGTGTATGTAAGAGATACGGTGCATGTAAGAGATGCAGTGCATGTAAGAGATACGGTGCATGTAAGAGATGCGGTGAATGTAAGAGATGCTATGTATGTAAGAGATGCGGTGTATGTAAGAGATGCTATGTATGTAAGAGATAACGTGTATGTAAGAGATAACGTGTATGTAAGAGATACGGTGTATGTTAGAGATGCTGTGTATGTAAGAGATACAGTGTATGTAAGAGATACGGTGCATGTAAGAGATGCGGTGCATGTAAGAGATACGGTGCATGTAAGAGATGCGGTGAATGTAAGAGATGCGGTGCATGTAAGAGATACGGTGCATGTAAGAGATGAGGTGTATGTAAGAGATGCGGTGTATGTAAGAGATGCGGTGAATGTAAGAGATACGGTGTATGTAAGAGATATGGTGTATGTAAGAGATACGGTGTATGTAAGATATACAGATGCGGTGTATGTAAGAGATACAGATACGGTGTATGTAAGAGATGCGGTGTATGTAAGAGATGCGGTGTATGTAAGAGATACGGTGTATGTAAGAGATGCGGTGTGTGTAAGAGATGCGGTGTGTGTAAGAGATGCGGTGTATGTAAGAGATGCGGTGTATGTAAGAGATACGGTGTGTGTAAGAGATGCGGTGTGTGTAAGAGATGCGGTGTGTGTAAGAGATGCGGTGTATGTAAGAGATGCGGTGTATGTAAGAGATGCGGTGTATGTAAGAGATACGGTGTATGTAAGAGATGCGGTGTATGTAAGAGATGAGGTGTATGTAAGAGATGCGGTGTATGTAAGAGATGAGGTGTATGTAAGAGATACGGTGTATGTAAGAGATGCGGTGTATGTAAGAGATGCGGTGTATATTAGAGATGCGGTGTATGTAATAGATGCGGTGTATGTAAGAGATACGGTGTATGTAAGAGATGCGGTGTATGTAAGAGTTGCTTTGTATGTAAGAGTTGCTATGTATGTAAGAGATGCTATGTATGTAAGAGATACAATGTATGTAAGAGATGCGGTGTATGTAAGAGATGCGCTGTATGTAAGAGATGCGGTGTATGTAAGAGATACGGTGTATGTAAGAGATGCGGTGTATGTAAGAGATGCGGTGTATGTAAGAGATGCTGTGTATGTAAGAGATACGGTGTATGTAAGAGATACGGTGTATGTAAGAGATGCGGTGTATGTAAGAGATGCGGTGTATGTAAGAGATGCGGTGTATGTAAGAGATGCGGTGTATGTAAGAGATGCTGTGTATGTAAGAGATACGGTGTATGTAAGAGATGCGGTGTATGTAAGAGATACGGTGTATGTAAGAGATGCGGTGTATGTAAGAGATGCGGTGTATGTAAGAGATTCGGTGTATGTAAGAGATGCGGTGTATGTAAGAGATGAGGTGTATGTTAGAGATGCTGTGTATGTAAGAGATACGGTGTATGTAAGAGATGCGGTGTATGTAAGAGATGCGGTGTATGTAAGAGATGCGGTGTATGTAAGAGATGCTGGGTATGTAAGAGACGCAGGGTATGTAAGAGATGCTGTGAATGTAAGAGATACAGTGTATGTAAGAGATACAGTGTATGTAAGAGATACGGTGCATGTAAGAGATGCTATGTATGTAAGAGATAACGTGTATGTAAGAGATAACCTTTATGTAAGAGATACGGTGTATGTTAGAGATGCTGTGTATGTAAGAGATACAGTGTATGTAAGAGATACGGTGTATGTAAGAGATACGGTGCATGTAAGAGATGCGGTGAATGTAAGAGATGCTATGTATGTAAGAGATGCGGTGTATGTAAGAGATGCAGTGTATGTAAGAGATACGGTGAATGTAAGAGATACGGTGTATGTAAGAGATATGGTGTATGTAAGAGATACGGTGTATGTAAGATATACAGATGCGGTGTATGTAAGAGATACAGATACGGTGTATGTAAGAGATACGGTGTATGTAAGAGATGCGGTGTATGTAAGAGATGAGGTGTATGTAAGAGATACGGTGTATGTAAGAGATACGGTGTATGTAAGAGATACGGTGTATGTAAGAGATGAGGTGTATGTAAGAGATGCGGTGTATGTAAGAGATACGGTGTATGTTAGAGATACGGTGTATGTAAGAGATACGGTGTATGTAAGAGATGCGGTGTATGTAAGAGATACGGTGTATGTAAGAGATACGGTGTATGTAAGAGATGCGGTGTATGTAAGAGATGCGGTGTATGTAAGAGATACGGTGTATGTAAGAGATACAGATGAGGTGTATGTAAGAGATGCTGTGTATGTAAGAGATACAGTGTATGTAAGAGATACGGTGTATATAAGAGATGCTGTGTATGTAAGAGATACGGTGTATGTAAGAGTTGCGGTGTATGTAAGAGATGCGGTGTATGTAAGAGATGAGGTGTATGTAAGAGATGCGGTGTATGTAAGAGATACGGTGTATGTAAGAGATGCGGTGTATGTAAGAGATGCGGTGTATGTAAGAGATGCGGTGTATGTAAGAGATACGGTGTATGTAAGAGATACGGTGTATGTAAGAGATACGGTGTATGTAAGAGATGCGGTGTATGTAAGAGATGCTGTGTATGTAAGAGATACAGTGTATGTAAGAGATGCGGTGTATGTAAGAGATGCGGTGTATGTAAGAGATGCGGTGTATGTAAGAGATGCGGTGTATGTAAGAGATACGGTGTATGTAAGAGATACGGTGTATGTAAGAGATGCGGTGTATGTAAGAGATGCGGTGTATGTAAGAGATGCTATGTATGTAAGAGATACAGTGTATGTAAGAGATGCGGTGTATGTAAGAGATGCGGTGTATGTAAGAGATGCGGTGTATGTAAGAGATGCTATGTATGTAAGAGATGCGGTGTATGTAAGAGATACGGTGTATGTAAGAGATGCGGTGTATGTAAGAGATGCGGTGTATGTAAGAGATGCTGTGTATGTAAGAGATACGGTGTATGTAAGAGATGCGGTGTATGTAAGAGATACGGTGTATGTAAGAGATGCGGTGTATGTAAGAGATGCGGTGTATGTAAGAGATTCGGTGTATGTAAGAGATGCGGTGTATGTAAGAGATGAGGTGTATGTTAGAGATGCTGTGTATGTAAGAGATACGGTGTATGTAAGAGATGCGGTGTATGTAAGAGATGCGGTGTATGTAAGAGATGCTGGGTATGTAAGAGATGCAGGGTATGTAAGAGATGCTGTGAATGTAAGAGATACAGTGTATGTAAGAGATACAGTGTATGTAAGAGATACGGTGCATGTAAGAGATGCTATGTATGTAAGAGATAACGTGTATGTAAGAGATAACCTTTATGTAAGAGATACGGTGTATGTTAGAGATGCTGTGTATGTAAGAGATACAGTGTATGTAAGAGATACGGTGTATGTAAGAGATACGGTGCATGTAAGAGATGCGGTGAATGTAAGAGATGCTATGTATGTAAGAGATGCGGTGTATGTAAGAGATGCAGTGTATGTAAGAGATACGGTGAATGTAAGAGATACGGTGTATGTAAGAGATATGGTGTATGTAAGAGATACGGTGTATGTAAGATATACAGATGCGGTGTATGTAAGAGATACAGATACGGTGTATGTAAGAGATACGGTGTATGTAAGAGATGCGGTGTATGTAAGAGATGCGGTGTATGTAAGAGATGAGGTGTATGTAAGAGATACGGTGTATGTAAGAGATACGGTGTATGTTAGAGATGCGGTGTATATAAGAGATACGGTGTACGCAAGAGATGCGGTGTATGTAAGAGATGCGGTGTATGTAAGAGATACGGTGTATGTAAGAGATACGGTGTATGTAAGAGATACGGTGTATGTAAGAGATGCGGTGTATGTAAGAGATACGGTGTATGTAAGAGATGCGCTGTATGTAAGAGATGAGGTGTTTGTAAGAGATACAGTGTATGTAAGAGATGCAGTGTATGTAAGAGATGAGGTGTATGTAAGAGATACAGTGTATGTAAGAGATGCGGTGTATGTAAGAGATGCGGTGTATGTAAGAGATACGGTGTATGTAAGAGATACGGTGTATGTAAGAGATGCGGTGCATGTAAGAGATACAGTGTATGTAAGAGAAACAGATGAGGTGTATGTAAGAGATGCTGTGTATGTAAGAGATACAGTGTATGTAAGAGATACGGTGTATATAAGAGATGCTGTGTATGTAAGAGATACGGTGTATGTAAGAGATGCGGTGTATGTAAGAGATACGGTGTATGTAAGAGATACGGTGTATGTAAGAGATACGGTGTATGTAAGAGATGAGGTGTATGTAAGAGATGCGGTGTATGTAAGAGATACGGTGTATGTAAGAGATGCGGTGTATGTAAGAGATATGGTGTATGTAAGAGATGCAGTGTATGTAAGAGATGCGGTGCATGTAAGAGATACAGTGTATGTAAGAGAAACAGATGAGGTGTATGTAAGAGATGCTGTGTATGTAAGAGATACAGTGTATGTAAGAGATACGGTGTATATAAGAGATGCTGTGTATGTAAGAGATACGGTGTATGTAAGAGATGCGGTGTATGTAAGAGATACGGTGTATGTAAGAGATACGGTGTATGTAAGAGATACGGTGTATGTAAGAGATGAGGTATATGTAAGAGATGCGGTGTATGTAAGAGATACGGTGTATGTAAGAGATGCGGTGTATGTAAGAGATAAGGTGTATGTAAGAGATGCGGTGTATGTAAGAGATACGGTGTATGTAAGGGATGCTGTGTATGTAAGAGATACAGTGTATGTAAGAGATGCGGTGTATGTAAGAGATGCGGTGTATGTAAGAGATACGGTGTATGTAAGAGATGCTATGTATGTAAGAGATGCGGTGTATGTAAGAGATGCGGTGTATGTAAGAGATGCTGTGTATGTAAGAGATACGGTGTATGTAAGAGATGCTATGTATGTAAGAGATACAGTGTATGTAAGAGATGCGGTGTATGTAAGAGATGCGGTGTATGTAAGAGATGCGGTGTATGTAAGAGATACGGTGTATGTAAGAGATGCGGTGTATGTAAGAGATGCGGTGTATGTAAGAGATGCTGTGTATGTAAGAGATGCTGTGTATGTAAGAGATGCAGTGTATGTAAGAGATGCGGTGTATGTAAGAGATGCGGTGTATGTAAGAGATGCGGTGTATGTAAGAGATGCGGTGAATGTAAGAGATGCGGTGTATGTAAGAGATACGGTGTATGTAAGAGATGCGGTGTATGTAAGAGATGCGGTGTATGTAAGAGATGCTGGGTATGTAAGAGATGCAGGGTATGTAAGAGATGCAGTGAATGTAAGAGATACAGTGTATGTAAGAGATACAGTGTATGTAAGAGATGCGGTGTATGTAAGAGATGCTGTGTATGTAAGAGATAACGTGTATGTAAGAGATAACGTGTATGTAAGAGATACGGTGTATGTTAGAGATTCTGTGTATGTAAGAGATACAGTGTATGTAAGAGATACGGTGCATGTAAGAGATGCAGTGCATGTAAGAGATACGGTGCATGTAAGAGATGCGGTGAATGTAAGAGATGCTATGTATGTAAGAGATGCGGTGTATGTAAGAGATGCTATGTATGTAAGAGATAACGTGTATGTAAGAGATAACGTGTATGTAAGAGATACGGTGTATGTTAGAGATGCTGTGTATGTAAGAGATACAGTGTATGTAAGAGATACGGTGCATGTAAGAGATGCGGTGCATGTAAGAGATACGGTGCATGTAAGAGATGCGGTGAATGTAAGAGATGCTATGTATGTAAGAGATGCGGTGTATGTAAGAGATGCGGTGAATGTAAGAGATACGGTGTATGTAAGAGATATGGTGTATGTAAGAGATACGGTGTATGTAAGATATACAGATGCGGTGTATGTAAGAGATACAGATACGGTGTATGTAAGAGATGCGGTGTATGTAAGAGATGCGGTGTATGTAAGAGATACGGTGTATGTAAGAGATGCGGTGTGTGTAAGAGATGCGGTGTGTGTAAGAGATGCGGTGTATGTAAGAGATGCGGTGTATGTAAGAGATACGGTGTGTGTAAGAGATGCGGTGTGTGTAAGAGATGCGGTGTGTGTAAGAGATGCGGTGTATGTAAGAGATGCGGTGTATGTAAGAGATGCGGTGTATGTAAGAGATACGGTGTATGTAAGAGATGCGGTGTATGTAAGAGATGAGGTGTATGTAAGAGATGCGGTGTATGTAAGAGATGAGGTGTATGTAAGAGATACGGTGTATGTAAGAGATGCGGTGTATGTAAGAGATGCGGTGTATATTAGAGATGCGGTGTATGTAATAGATGCGGTGTATGTAAGAGATGCGGTGTATGTAAGAGATGCGATGTATGTAAGAGTTGCTTTGTATGTAAGAGTTGCTATGTATGTAAGAGATGCTATGTATGTAAGAGATACAATGTATGTAAGAGATGCGGTGTATGTAAGAGATGCGCTGTATGTAAGAGATGCGGTGTATGTAAGAGATACGGTGTATGTAAGAGATGCGGTGTATGTAAGAGATGCGGTGTATGTAAGAGATACGGTGTATGTAAGAGATACGGTGTATGTAAGAGATGCGGTGTATGTAAGAGATGAGGTGTATGTAACAGATACGGTGTATGTAAGAGATGCGGTGTTTGTAAGAGATGCGGTGTATGTAAGAGATGCTGTGTATGTAAGAGATACGGTGTATGTAAGAGATGCGGTGTATGTAAGAGATGAGGTGTATGTAAGAGATACGGTGTATGTAAGAGATGAGGTGTATGTAAGAGATACGGTGTATGTAAGAGATACGGTGTATGTAAGAGATACGGTGTATGTAAGACATACAGTGTATGTAAGTACGTTGTATGTAAGAGATGCAGTGTATGTAAGAGATACGGTGTATGTAAGAGATGCAGTGCATGTAAGAGATACAGTGCATGTAAGAGATACAGTGTATGTAAGAGATGCGGTGTATGTAAGAGATGCGGTGTATGTAAGAGGTACGGTGTATGTAAGAGATGCGGTGCATTTAAGAGATACGGTGCATGTAAGAGATACGGTGTATGTAAGAGATGCTGTTTATGTAAGAGATACAGTGCATGTAAGAGATACGGTCTATGTAAGAGATGCGGTGTATGTAAGAGATGCGGTGTATGTAAGAGATGCGGTGTATGTAAGAGATGCGGTGTATGTAAGAGATGCGGTGTATGTAAGAGATACGGTGTATGTAAGAGATACGGTGTATGTAAGAGATGCGGTGTATGTAAGAGATGCGGTGTATGTAAGAGATGCTATGTATGTAAGAGATACAGTGTATGTAAGAGATGCGGTGTATGTAAGAGATGCGGTGTATGTAAGAGATGCGGTGTATGTAAGAGATGCTATGTATGTAAGAGATGCGGTGTATGTAAGAGATACGGTGTATGTAAGAGATGCGGTGTATGTAAGAGATGCGGTGTATGTAAGAGATGCGGTGTATGTAAGAGATACGGTGTATGTAAGAGATGCGGTGTATGTAAGAGATACGGTGTATGTAAGAGATGCGGTGTATGTAAGAGATGCGGTGTATGTAAGAGATTCGGTGTATGTAAGAGATGCGGTGTATGTAAGAGATGAGGTGTATGTTAGAGATGCTGTGTATGTAAGAGATACGGTGTATGTAAGAGATGCGGTGTATGTAAGAGATGCGGTGTATGTAAGAGATGCTGGGTATGTAAGAGATGCAGGGTATGTAAGAGATGCTGTGAATGTAAGAGATACAGTGTATGTAAGAGATACAGTGTATGTAAGAGATACGGTGCATGTAAGAGATGCTATGTATGTAAGAGATAACGTGTATGTAAGAGATAACCTTTATGTAAGAGATACGGTGTATGTTAGAGATGCTGTGTATGTAAGAGATACAGTGTATGTAAGAGATACGGTGTATGTAAGAGATACGGTGCATGTAAGAGATGCGGTGAATGTAAGAGATGCTATGTATGTAAGAGATGCGGTGTATGTAAGAGATGCAGTGTATGTAAGAGATACGGTGAATGTAAGAGATACGGTGTATGTAAGAGATACGGTGTATGTAAGATATACAGATGCGGTGTATGTAAGAGATACAGATACGGTGTATGTAAGAGATACGGTGTATGTAAGAGATGCGGTGTATGTAAGAGATGCGGTGTATGTAAGAGATGAGGTGTATGTAAGAGATACGGTGTATGTAAGAGATACGGTGTATGTTAGAGATGCGGTGTATATAAGAGATACGGTGTACGCAAGAGATGCGGTGTATGTAAGAGATGCGGTGTATGTAAGAGATACGGTGTATGTAAGAGATACGGTGTATGTAAGAGATACGGTGTATGTAAGAGATGCGGTGTATGTAAGAGATACGGTGTATGTAAGAGATGCGCTGTATGTAAGAGATGAGGTGTTTGTAAGAGATACAGTGTATGTAAGAGATGCAGTGTATGTAAGAGATGAGGTGTATGTAAGAGATACAGTGTATGTAAGAGATGCGGTGTATGTAAGAGATACGGTGTATGTAAGAGATACGGTGTATGTAAGAGATGCGGTGCATGTAAGAGATACAGTGTATGTAAGAGAAACAGATGAGGTGTATGTAAGAGATGCTGTGTATGTAAGAGATACAGTGTATGTAAGAGATACGGTGTATATAAGAGATGCTGTGTATGTAAGAGATACGGTGTATGTAAGAGATGCGGTGTATGTAAGAGATACGGTGTATGTAAGAGATACGGTGTATGTAAGAGATACGGTGTATGTAAGAGATGAGGTGTATGTAAGAGATGCGGTGTATGTAAGAGATACGGTGTATGTAAGAGATGCGGTGTATGTAAGAGATATGGTGTATGTAAGAGATGCAGTGTATGTAAGAGATGCGGTGCATGTAAGAGATACAGTGTATGTAAGAGAAACAGATGAGGTGTATGTAAGAGATGCTGTGTATGTAAGAGATACAGTGTATGTAAGAGATACGGTGTATATAAGAGATGCTGTGTATGTAAGAGATACGGTGTATGTAAGAGATGCGGTGTATGTAAGAGATACGGTGTATGTAAGAGATACGGTGTATGTAAGAGATACGGTGTATGTAAGAGATGAGGTGTATGTAAGAGATGCGGTGTATGTAAGAGATACGGTGTATGTAAGAGATGCGGTGTATGTAAGAGATAAGGTGTATGTAAGAGATGCGGTGTATGTAAGAGATGCGGTGTATGTAAGAGATACGGTGTATGTAAGAGATGCAGTGTATGTAAGGGATGCTGTGTATGTAAGAGATACAGTGTATGTAAGAGATGCGGTGTATGTAAGAGATGCGGTGTATGTAAGAGATACGGTGTATGTAAGAGATGCTATGTATGTAAGAGATGCGGTGTATGTAAGAGATGCGGTGTATGTAAGAGATGCTGTGTATGTAAGAGATACGGTGTATGTAAGAGATGCTATGTATGTAAGAGATACAGTGTATGTAAGAGATGCGGTGTATGTAAGAGATGCGGTGTATGTAAGAGATGCGGTGTATGTAAGAGATGCGGTGTATGTAAGAAATACGGTGTATGTAAGAGATGCGGTGTATGTAAGAGATGCGGTGTATGTAAGAGATGCTGTGTATGTAAGAGATGCTGTGTATGTAAGAGATGCAGTGTATGTAAGAGATGCGGTGTATGTAAGCGATGTGGTGTATGTAAGAGATGCGGTGTATGTAAGAGATGCGGTGAATGTAAGAGATGCGGTGTATGTAAGAGATACGGTGTATGTAAGAGATGCGGTGTATGTAAGAGATGCGGTGTATGTAAGAGATGCTGGGTATGTAAGAGATGCAGGGTATGTAAGAGATGCAGTGAATGTAAGAGATACAGTGTATGTAAGAGATACAGTGTATGTAAGAGATGCGGTGTATGTAAGAGATGCTATGTATGTAAGAGATAACGTGTATGTAAGAGATAACGTGTATGTAAGAGATACGGTGTATGTTAGAGATTCTGTGTATGTAAGAGATACAGTGTATGTAAGAGATACGGTGCATGTAAGAGATGCAGTGCATGTAAGAGATACGGTGCATGTAAGAGATGCGGTGAATGTAAGAGATGCTATGTATGTAAGAGATGCGGTGTATGTAAGAGATGCTATGTATGTAAGAGATAACGTGTATGTAAGAGATAACGTGTATGTAAGAGATACGGTGTATGTTAGAGATGCTGTGTATGTAAGAGATACAGTGTATGTAAGAGATACGGTGCATGTAAGAGATGCGGTGCATGTAAGAGATACGGTGCATGTAAGAGATGCTGTGAATGTAAGAGATGCGGTGCATGTAAGAGATACGGTGCATGTAAGAGATGAGGTGTATGTAAGAGATGCGGTGTATGTAAGAGATGCGGTGAATGTAAGAGATACGGTGTATGTAAGAGATATGGTGTATGTAAGAGATACGGTGTATGTAAGATATACAGATGCGGTGTATGTAAGAGATACAGATACGGTGTATGTAAGAGATGCGGTGTATGTAAGAGATGCGGTGTATGTAAGAGATACGGTGTATGTAAGAGATGCGGTGTGTGTAAGAGATGCGGTGTGTGTAAGAGATGCGGTGTATGTAAGAGATGCGGTGTATGTAAGAGATACGGTGTGTGTAAGAGATGCGGTGTGTGTAAGAGATGCGGTGTGTGTAAGAGATGCGGTGTATGTAAGAGATGCGGTGTATGTAAGAGATGCGGTGTATGTAAGAGATACGGTGTATGTAAGAGATGCGGTGTATGTAAGAGATGAGGTGTATGTAAGAGATGCGGTGTATGTAAGAGATGAGGTGTATGTAAGAGATACGGTGTATGTAAGAGATGCGGTGTATGTAAGAGATGCGGTGTATATTAGAGATGCGGTGTATGTAATAGATGCGGTGTATGTAAGAGATACGGTGTATGTAAGAGATGCGGTGTATGTAAGAGTTGCTTTGTATGTAAGAGTTGCTATGTATGTAAGAGATGCTATGTATGTAAGAGATACAATGTATGTAAGAGATGCGGTGTATGTAAGAGATGCGCTGTATGTAAGAGATGCGGTGTATGTAAGAGATACGGTGTATGTAAGAGATGCGGTGTATGTAAGAGATGCGGTGTATGTAAGAGATGCTGTGTATGTAAGAGATACGGTGTATGTAAGAGATACGGTGTATGTAAGAGATGCGGTGTATGTAAGAGATGCGGTGTATGTAAGAGATGCGGTGTATGTAAGAGATGCGGTGTATGTAAGAGATGCTGTGTATGTAAGAGATACGGTGTATGTAAGAGATGCGGTGTATGTAAGAGATACGGTGTATGTAAGAGATGCGGTGTATGTAAGAGATGCGGTGTATGTAAGAGATTCGGTGTATGTAAGAGATGCGGTGTATGTAAGAGATGAGGTGTATGTTAGAGATGCTGTGTATGTAAGAGATACGGTGTATGTAAGAGATGCGGTGTATGTAAGAGATGCGGTGTATGTAAGAGATGCGGTGTATGTAAGAGACGCAGGGTATGTAAGAGATGCTGTGAATGTAAGAGATACAGTGTATGTAAGAGATACAGTGTATGTAAGAGATACGGTGCATGTAAGAGATGCTATGTATGTAAGAGATAACGTGTATGTAAGAGATAACCTTTATGTAAGAGATACGGTGTATGTTAGAGATGCTGTGTATGTAAGAGATACAGTGTATGTAAGAGATACGGTGTATGTAAGAGATACGGTGCATGTAAGAGATGCGGTGAATGTAAGAGATGCTATGTATGTAAGAGATGCGGTGTATGTAAGAGATGCAGTGTATGTAAGAGATACGGTGAATGTAAGAGATACGGTGTATGTAAGAGATATGGTGTATGTAAGAGATACGGTGTATGTAAGATATACAGATGCGGTGTATGTAAGAGATACAGATACGGTGTATGTAAGAGATACGGTGTATGTAAGAGATGCGGTGTATGTAAGAGATGAGGTGTATGTAAGAGATACGGTGTATGTAAGAGATACGGTGTATGTAAGAGATACGGTGTATGTAAGAGATGAGGTGTATGTAAGAGATGCGGTGTATGTAAGAGATACGGTGTATGTTAGAGATACGGTGTATGTAAGAGATACGGTGTATGTAAGAGATGCGGTGTATGTAAGAGATACGGTGTATGTAAGAGATACGGTGTATGTAAGAGATGCGGTGTATGTAAGAGATGCGGTGTATGTAAGAGATACGGTGTATGTAAGAGATACAGATGAGGTGTATGTAAGAGATGCTGTGTATGTAAGAGATACAGTGTATGTAAGAGATACGGTGTATATAAGAGATGCTGTGTATGTAAGAGATACGGTGTATGTAAGAGTTGCGGTGTATGTAAGAGATGCGGTGTATGTAAGAGATGAGGTGTATGTAAGAGATGCGGTGTATGTAAGAGATACGGTGTATGTAAGAGATGCGGTGTATGTAAGAGATGCGGTGTATGTAAGAGATGCGGTGTATGTAAGAGATACGGTGTATGTAAGAGATACGGTGTATGTAAGAGATACGGTGTATGTAAGAGATGCGGTGTATGTAAGAGATGCTGTGTATGTAAGAGATACAGTGTATGTAAGAGATGCGGTGTATGTAAGAGATGCGGTGTATGTAAGAGATGCGGTGTATGTAAGAGATGCGGTGTATGTAAGAGATACGGTGTATGTAAGAGATACGGTGTATGTAAGAGATGCGGTGTATGTAAGAGATGCGGTGTATGTAAGAGATGCTATGTATGTAAGAGATACAGTGTATGTAAGAGATGCGGTGTATGTAAGAGATGCGGTGTATGTAAGAGATGCGGTGTATGTAAGAGATGCTATGTATGTAAGAGATGCGGTGTATGTAAGAGATACGGTGTATGTAAGAGATGCGGTGTATGTAAGAGATGCGGTGTATGTAAGAGATGCTGTGTATGTAAGAGATACGGTGTATGTAAGAGATGCGGTGTATGTAAGAGATACGGTGTATGTAAGAGATGCGGTGTATGTAAGAGATGCGGTGTATGTAAGAGATTCGGTGTATGTAAGAGATGCGGTGTATGTAAGAGATGAGGTGTATGTTAGAGATGCTGTGTATGTAAGAGATACGGTGTATGGAAGAGATGCGGTGTATGTAAGAGATGCGGTGTATGTAAGAGATGCTGGGTATGTAAGAGATGCAGGGTATGTAAGAGATGCTGTGAATGTAAGAGATACAGTGTATGTAAGAGATACAGTGTATGTAAGAGATACGGTGCATGTAAGAGATGCTATGTATGTAAGAGATAACGTGTATGTAAGAGATAACCTTTATGTAAGAGATACGGTGTATGTTAGAGATGCTGTGTATGTAAGAGATACAGTGTATGTAAGAGATACGGTGTATGTAAGAGATACGGTGCATGTAAGAGATGCGGTGAATGTAAGAGATGCTATGTATGTAAGAGATGCGGTGTATGTAAGAGATGCAGTGTATGTAAGAGATACGGTGAATGTAAGAGATACGGTGTATGTAAGAGATATGGTGTATGTAAGAGATACGGTGTATGTAAGATATACAGATGCGGTGTATGTAAGAGATACAGATACGGTGTATGTAAGAGATACGGTGTATGTAAGAGATGCGGTGTATGTAAGAGATGCGGTGTATGTAAGAGATGAGGTGTATGTAAGAGATACGGTGTATGTAAGAGATACGGTGTATGTTAGAGATGCGGTGTATATAAGAGATACGGTGTACGCAAGAGATGCGGTGTATGTAAGAGATGCGGTGTATGTAAGAGATACGGTGTATGTAAGAGATACGGTGTATGTAAGAGATACGGTGTATGTAAGAGATGCGGTGTATGTAAGAGATACGGTGTATGTAAGAGATGCGCTGTATGTAAGAGATGAGGTGTTTGTAAGAGATACAGTGTATGTAAGAGATGCAGTGTATGTAAGAGATGAGGTGTATGTAAGAGATACAGTGTATGTAAGAGATGCGGTGTATGTAAGAGATGCGGTGTATGTAAGAGATACGGTGTATGTAAGAGATACGGTGTATGTAAGAGATGCGGTGCATGTAAGAGATACAGTGTATGTAAGAGAAACAGATGAGGTGTATGTAAGAGATGCTGTGTATGTAAGAGATACAGTGTATGTAAGAGATACGGTGTATATAAGAGATGCTGTGTATGTAAGAGATACGGTGTATGTAAGAGATGCGGTGTATGTAAGAGATACGGTGTATGTAAGAGATACGGTGTATGTAAGAGATACGGTGTATGTAAGAGATGAGGTGTATGTAAGAGATGCGGTGTATGTAAGAGATACGGTGTATGTAAGAGATGCGGTGTATGTAAGAGATATGGTGTATGTAAGAGATGCAGTGTATGTAAGAGATGCGGTGCATGTAAGAGATACAGTGTATGTAAGAGAAACAGATGAGGTGTATGTAAGAGATGCTGTGTATGTAAGAGATACAGTGTATGTAAGAGATACGGTGTATATAAGAGATGCTGTGTATGTAAGAGATACGGTGTATGTAAGAGATGCGGTGTATGTAAGAGATACGGTGTATGTAAGAGATACGGTGTATGTAAGAGATACGGTGTATGTAAGAGATGAGGTATATGTAAGAGATGCGGTGTATGTAAGAGATACGGTGTATGTAAGAGATGCGGTGTATGTAAGAGATAAGGTGTATGTAAGAGATGCGGTGTATGTAAGAGATACGGTGTATGTAAGGGATGCTGTGTATGTAAGAGATACAGTGTATGTAAGAGATGCGGTGTATGTAAGAGATGCGGTGTATGTAAGAGATACGGTGTATGTAAGAGATGCTATGTATGTAAGAGATGCGGTGTATGTAAGAGATGCGGTGTATGTAAGAGATGCTGTGTATGTAAGAGATACGGTGTATGTAAGAGATGCTATGTATGTAAGAGATACAGTGTATGTAAGAGATGCGGTGTATGTAAGAGATGCGGTGTATGTAAGAGATGCGGTGTATGTAAGAGATACGGTGTATGTAAGAGATGCGGTGTATGTAAGAGATGCGGTGTATGTAAGAGATGCTGTGTATGTAAGAGATGCTGTGTATGTAAGAGATGCAGTGTATGTAAGAGATGCGGTGTATGTAAGAGATGCGGTGTATGTAAGAGATGCGGTGTATGTAAGAGATGCGGTGAATGTAAGAGATGCGGTGTATGTAAGAGATACGGTGTATGTAAGAGATGCGGTGTATGTAAGAGATGCGGTGTATGTAAGAGATGCTGGGTATGTAAGAGATGCAGGGTATGTAAGAGATGCAGTGAATGTAAGAGATACAGTGTATGTAAGAGATACAGTGTATGTAAGAGATGCGGTGTATGTAAGAGATGCTGTGTATGTAAGAGATAACGTGTATGTAAGAGATAACGTGTATGTAAGAGATACGGTGTATGTTAGAGATTCTGTGTATGTAAGAGATACAGTGTATGTAAGAGATACGGTGCATGTAAGAGATGCAGTGCATGTAAGAGATACGGTGCATGTAAGAGATGCGGTGAATGTAAGAGATGCTATGTATGTAAGAGATGCGGTGTATGTAAGAGATGCTATGTATGTAAGAGATAACGTGTATGTAAGAGATAACGTGTATGTAAGAGATACGGTGTATGTTAGAGATGCTGTGTATGTAAGAGATACAGTGTATGTAAGAGATACGGTGCATGTAAGAGATGCGGTGCATGTAAGAGATACGGTGCATGTAAGAGATGCGGTGAATGTAAGAGATGCTATGTATGTAAGAGATGCGGTGTATGTAAGAGATGCGGTGAATGTAAGAGATACGGTGTATGTAAGAGATATGGTGTATGTAAGAGATACGGTGTATGTAAGATATACAGATGCGGTGTATGTAAGAGATACAGATACGGTGTATGTAAGAGATGCGGTGTATGTAAGAGATGCGGTGTATGTAAGAGATACGGTGTATGTAAGAGATGCGGTGTGTGTAAGAGATGCGGTGTGTGTAAGAGATGCGGTGTATGTAAGAGATGCGGTGTATGTAAGAGATACGGTGTGTGTAAGAGATGCGGTGTGTGTAAGAGATGCGGTGTGTGTAAGAGATGCGGTGTATGTAAGAGATGCGGTGTATGTAAGAGATGCGGTGTATGTAAGAGATACGGTGTATGTAAGAGATGCGGTGTATGTAAGAGATGAGGTGTATGTAAGAGATGCGGTGTATGTAAGAGATGAGGTGTATGTAAGAGATACGGTGTATGTAAGAGATGCGGTGTATGTAAGAGATGCGGTGTATATTAGAGATGCGGTGTATGTAATAGATGCGGTGTATGTAAGAGATGCGGTGTATGTAAGAGATGCGATGTATGTAAGAGTTGCTTTGTATGTAAGAGTTGCTATGTATGTAAGAGATGCTATGTATGTAAGAGATACAATGTATGTAAGAGATGCGGTGTATGTAAGAGATGCGCTGTATGTAAGAGATGCGGTGTATGTAAGAGATACGGTGTATGTAAGAGATGCGGTGTATGTAAGAGATGCGGTGTATGTAAGAGATACGGTGTATGTAAGAGATACGGTGTATGTAAGAGATGCGGTGTATGTAAGAGATGAGGTGTATGTAACAGATACGGTGTATGTAAGAGATGCGGTGTTTGTAAGAGATGCGGTGTATGTAAGAGATGCTGTGTATGTAAGAGATACGGTGTATGTAAGAGATGCGGTGTATGTAAGAGATGAGGTGTATGTAAGAGATACGGTGTATGTAAGAGATGAGGTGTATGTAAGAGATACGGTGTATGTAAGAGATACGGTGTATGTAAGAGATACGGTGTATGTAAGACATACAGTGTATGTAAGTACGTTGTATGTAAGAGATGCAGTGTATGTAAGAGATACGGTGTATGTAAGAGATGCAGTGCATGTAAGAGATACAGTGCATGTAAGAGATACAGTGTATGTAAGAGATGCGGTGTATGTAAGAGATGCGGTGTATGTAAGAGGTACGGTGTATGTAAGAGATGCGGTGCATTTAAGAGATACGGTGCATGTAAGAGATACGGTGTATGTAAGAGATGCTGTTTATGTAAGAGATACAGTGCATGTAAGAGATACGGTCTATGTAAGAGATGCGGTGTATGTAAGAGATGCGGTGTATGTAAGAGATGCGGTGTATGTAAGAGATACGGTGTATGTAAGAGATACGGTGCATGTAAGAGATGCGGTGCATGTAAGAGATACAGTGTATGTAAGAGATACAGATGAGGTGTATGTAAGAGATGCTGTGTATGTAAGAGATACAGTGTATGTAAGAGATACGGTGTATATAAGAGATGCTGTGTATCTAAGAGATACGGTGTATGTAAGAGATGCGGTGTATGTAAGAGATACGGTGTATGTAAGAGATACGGTGTATGTAAGAGATACGGTGTATGTAAGAGATGCGGTGTATGTAAGAGATGCGGTGTGTGTAAGAGATGCGGTGTGTGTAAGAGATGCGGTGTGTGTAAGAGATGCGGTGTGTGTAAGAGATGCGGTGTATGTTAGAGATGCGGTGTATGTAAGAGATACGGTGTGTGTAAGAGATGCGGTGTGTGTAAGAGATGCGGTGTGTGTAAGAGATGCGGTGTGTGTAAGAGATGCGGTGTATGTAAGAGATGCGGTGTATGTAAGAGATGCGGTGTATGTAAGAGATGCGGTGTATGTAAGAGATGCGGTGTATGTAAGAGATGCGGTGAATGTAAGAGATGCTGTGTATGTAAGAGATACGGTGTATGTAAGAGATGCGGTGTATGTAAGAGATGCTGGGTATGTAAGAGATGCAGGGTATGTAAGAGATGCAGTGAATGTAAGAGATACAGTGTATGTAAGAGATACGGTGTATGTAAGAGATGCGGTGGAGATGCTGTGTATGTAAGAGATAACGTGTATGTAAGAGATACGGTGTATGTAAGAGATACGGTGTATGTAAGCGATACGGTGTATACAAGAGATGCGGTGTATGTAAGAGATACGGTGTATGTAAGAGATGCGGTGTATGTAAGAGATACGGTGTATGTTAGAGATGCGGTGTATATAAGAGATACGGTGTACGTAAGAGATGCGGTGTATGTAAGAGATGCGGTGTATATTAGAGATGCGGTGTATATTAGAGATGCGGTGTATGTAAGTGATGCGGTGTATGTAAGTGATGCGGTGTATGTAAGAGATGCGGTGTATGTAAGAGATGCGGTGTATGTCAGAGATGCGGTGTATGTCAGAGATACGGTGTATGTAAGAGATACGGTGTAAGTAAGAGATGCGGTATATGTAAGAAATGCGGTGTATGTAAGAGATACGGTGTATGTAAGAGATGCGGTGTATGTAAGAAATACGGTGTATGTAAGAGATGCGGTGTATGTAAGAGATGCGGTGTATGTAAGAGATACGGTGTATGTAAGCGATACGGTGTATACAAGAGATACGGTGTATGTAAGAGATACGGTGTATGTAAGAGATACGGTGTATGTAAGAGATACGGTGTATGCAAGAGATACGGTGTATGTAAGAGATACGGTGTATGTAAGAGATGCGGTGTATGTAAGAGATGCGGTGTATGTAAGAGATGCGGTGTATGTAAGAGATGAGGTGCATGTAAGAGATGAGGTGCATGTAAGAGATACGGTGCATGTAAGAGATACGGTGTATGTAAGAGATGCGGTGTATGTAAGAGATGCGGTGTATATTAGAGATGCAGTGTATGTAAGAGATACAGTGTACGTAAGAGATACAGATGCGGTGTATGTAAGAGATGCGGTGTATGTAAGAGATACGGTGTATGTAAGAGATGCGGTATATGTAAGAGATGCATTGTATATAAGAGATACGGTGTATGTAAGAGATGCGGTGTATGTAAGAGATACGGTGTATGTAAGAGATGCGGTGTATGTAAGAGATACGGTGTATGTAAGAGATGCGGTGTATGTAAGAGATACGGTGTATGTAAGAGATACGGTGTATGTTAGAGATACGGTGTATGTAAGAGATACGGTGTATGTAAGAGATGCGGTGTATGTAAGAGATGCGGTGTATGTAAGAGATACGGTGTATGTAAGAGATGCGGTGTATGTAAGAGATGCGGTGCATGTAAGAGATACGGTGTATGTAAGAGATACAGATGAGGTGTATGTAAGAGATGCTATGTATGTAAGAGATACAGTGTATGTAAGAGATACGGTGTATATAAGAGATGCTGTGTATGTAAGAGATACGGTGTATGTAAGAGTTGCGGTGTATGTAAGAGATGCGGTGTATGTAAGAGATACGGTGTATGTAAGAGATACGGTGTATGTAAGAGATGAGGTGTATGTAAGAGATGCGGTGTATGTAAGAGATAACGTGTATGTAAGAGATACGGTGTATGTTAGAGATGCTGTGTATGTAAGAGATACAGTGTATGTAAGAGATACGGTGTATGTAAGAGATACGGTGCATGTAAGAGATACGGTGCATGTAAGAGATGCGGTGAATGTAAGAGATACTATGTATGTAAGAGATGCGGTGTATGTAAGAGATGCGGTGTATGTAAGAGATGCGGTGAATGTAAGAGATACGGTGTATGTAAGAGATATGGTGTATGTAAGAGATACGGTGTATGTAAGATATACAGATGCGGTGTATGTAAGAGATACAGATACGGTGTATGTAAGAGATACGGTGTATGTAAGAGATGCGGTGTATGTAACAGATGCGGTGTATGTAAGAGATACGGTGTATGTAAGAGATGCGGTGTATGTAAGAGATGCGGTGTATGTAAGAGATGCGGTGTATGTAAGAGATGCGGTGTATGTAAGAGATGAGGTGTATGTAAGAGATACGGTGTATGTAAGAGATACGGTGTATGTTAGAGATGCGGTGTATATAAGAGATACGGTGTACGTAAGAGATGCGGTGTATGTAAGAGATACGGTGTATGTGGTGTATTTAAGAGATGCGGTGTATGTAAGAGATGCGGTGTATATTAGAGATGCGGTGTATATTAGAGATGCGGTGTATGTAAGTGATGCGGTGTATGTAAGAGATGCGGTGTATGTCAGAGATGCGGTGTATGTCAGAGATGCGGTGTATGTCAGAGATACGGTGTATGTAAGAGATACGGTGTAAGTAAGAGATGCGGTATTTGTAAGAGATGCGGTGTATGTAAGAGATATGGTGTATGTAAGAGATGCGGTGTATGTAAGAAATACGGTGTATGTAAGAGATGCGGTGTATGTAAGAGATGCGGTGTATGTAAGAGATACGGTGTATGTAAGCGATACGGTGTATACAAGAGATGCGGTGTATGTAAGAAATACGGTGTATGTAAGAGATGCGGTGTATGTAAGAGATGCGGTGTATGTAAGAGATACGGTGTATGTAAGCGATACGGTGTATACAAGAGATACGGTGTATGTAAGAGATACGGTGTATGTAAGAGATACGGTGTATGCAAGAGATACGGTGTATGTAAGAGATACGGTGTATGTAAGAGATGCGGTGTATGTAAGAGATGCGGTGTATGTAAGAGATGCGGTGTATGTAAGAGATGAGGTGCATGTAAGAGATACGGTGTATGTAAGAGATACGGTGTATGTAAGAGATGCGGTGTATATAAGAGATGCGGTGTATATTAGAGATGCAGTGTATGTAAGAGATACAGTGTATGTAAGAGATACAGATGCGGTGTATGTAAGAGATGCGGTGTATGTAAGAGATACGGTGTATGTAAGAGATGCGGTATATGTAAGAGATGCGGTGTATATAAGAGATACGGTGTATGTAAGAGATGCGGTGTATGTAAGAGATACGGTGTATGTAAGAGATGCTGTGTATGTAAGAGATACGGTGTATGTAAGAGATGCGGTGTATGTAAGAGATACGGTGTATGTTAGAGATACGGTGTATGTAAGAGATACGGTGTATGTAAGAGATGCGGTGTATGTAAGAGATACGGTGTATGTAAGAGATACGGTGTATGTAAGAGATGCGGTGTATGTAAGAGATGCGGTGCATGTAAGAGATACGGTGTATGTAAGAGATACAGATGAGGTGTATGTAAGAGATGCTGTGTATGTAAGAGATACAGTGTATGTAAGAGATACGGTGTATATAAGAGATGCTGTGTATGTAAGAGATACGGTGTATGTAAGAGTTGCGGTGTATGTAAGAGATGCGGTGTATGTAAGAGATACGGTGTATGTAAGAGATACGGTGTATGTAAGAGATGAGGTGTATGTAAGAGATGCGGTGTATGTAAGAGATAACGTGTATGTAAGAGATACGGTGTATGTTAGAGATGCTGTGTATGTAAGAGATACAGTGTATGTAAGAGATACGGTGTATGTAAGAGATGCGGTGCATGTAAGAGATACGGTGCATGTAAGAGATGCGGTGAATGTAAGAGATGCTATGTATGTAAGAGATGCGGTGTATGTAAGAGATGCGGTGTATGTAAGAGATGCGGTGAATGTAAGAGATACGGTGTATGTAAGAGATATGGTGTATGTAAGAGATACGGTGTATGTAAGATATACAGATGCGGTGTATGTAAGAGATACGGTGTATGTCAGAGATGCGGTGTATGTCAGAGATACGGTGTATGTAAGAGATACGGTGTAAGTAAGAGATGCGGTATTTGTAAGAGATGCGGTGTATGTAAGAGATATGGTGTATGTAAGAGATGCGGTGTATGTAAGAAATACGGTGTATGTAAGAGATGCGGTGTATGTAAGAGATGCGGTGTATGTAAGAGATACGGTGTATGTAAGCGATACGGTGTATACAAGAGATGCGGTGTATGTAAGAAATACGGTGTATGTAAGAGATGCGGTGTATGTAAGAGATGCGGTGTATGTAAAAGATACGGTGTATGTAAGCGATACGGTGTATACAAGAGATACGGTGTATGTAAGAGATACGGTGTATGCAAGAGATACGGTGTATGTAAGAGATACGGTGTATGTAAGAGATGCGGTGTATGTAAGAGATGCGGTGTATGTAAGAGATGCGGTGTATGTAAGAGATGAGGTGCATGTAAGAGATACGGTGTATGTAAGAGATACGGTGTATGTAAGAGATGCGGTGTATGTAAGAGATGCGGTGTATATTAGAGATGCAGTGTATGTAAGAGATACAGTGTATGTAAGAGATACAGATGCGGTGTATGTAAGAGATGCGGTGTATGTAAGAGATACGGTGTATGTAAGAGATGCGGTATATGTAAGAGATGCGGTGTATATAAGAGATACGGTGTATGTAAGAGATGCGGTGTATGTAAGAGATACGGTGTATGTAAGAGATGCTGTGTATGTAAGAGATACGGTGTATGTAAGAGATACGGTGTATGTTAGAGATACGGTGTATGTAAGAGATACGGTGTATGTAAGAGATGCGGTGTATGTAAGAGATACGGTGTATGTAAGAGATACGGTGTATGTAAGAGATGCGGTGTATGTAAGAGATGCGGTGCATGTAAGAGATACGGTGTATGTAAGAGATACAGATGAGGTGTATGTAAGAGATGCTGTGTATGTAAGAGATACAGTGTATGTAAGAGATACGGTGTATATAAGAGATGCTGTGTATGTAAGAGATACGGTGTATGTAAGAGTTGCGGTGTATGTAAGAGATGCGGTGTATGTAAGAGATACGGTGTATGTAAGAGATACGGTGTATGTAAGAGATGAGGTGTATGTAAGAGATGCGGTGTATGTAAGAGATAACGTGTATGTAAGAGATACGGTGTATGTTAGAGATGCTGTGTATGTAAGAGATACAGTGTATGTAAGAGATACGGTGTATGTAAGAGATGCGGTGCATGTAAGAGATACGGTGCATGTAAGAGATGCGGTGAATGTAAGAGATGCTATGTATGTAAGAGATGCGGTGTATGTAAGAGATGCGGTGTATGTAAGAGATGCGGTGAATGTAAGAGATACGGTGTATGTAAGAGATATGGTGTATGTAAGAGATACGGTGTATGTAAGATATACAGATGCGGTGTATGTAAGAGATACAGATACGGTGTATGTAAGAGATACGGTGTATGTAAGAGATGCGGTGCATGTAAGAGATGCGGTGTATGTAAGAGATGTGGTGTATGTAAGAGATGCGGTGTATGTAAGAGATGAGGTGTATGTAAGAGATACGGTCTATGTAAGAGATACGGTGTATGTTAGAGATGCGGTGTACATAAGAGATACGGTGTACGTAAGAGATGCGGTGTTTGTAAGAGATGCGGTGTATGTGGTGTATTTAAGAGATGCGGTGTATGTAAGAGATGCGGTGTATATTAGAGATGCGGTGTATATTAGAGATGCGGTGTATGTAAGTGATGCGGTGTATGTAAGAGATGCGGTGTATGTAAGAGATGCGGTGTATGTAAGAGATGCGGTGTATGTCAGAGATACGGTGTATGTAAGAGATACGGTGTATGTAAGAGATGCGGTGTATGTAAGAGATGCGGTGTATGTAAGAGATACGGTGTATGTAAGAGATGCGGTGTATGTAAGAAATACGGTGTATGTAAGAGATGCGGTGTATGTAAGAGATGCGGTGTATGTAAGAGATACGGTGTATGTAAGAGATACGGTGTATACAAGAGATACGGTGTATGTAAGAGAGACGGTGTATGTAAGAGATACGGTGTATGCACGAGATACGGTGTATGCAAGAGATACGGTGTATGTAAGAGATACGGTGTATGTAAGAGATGCGGTGTATGTAAGAGATGCGGTGTATGTAAGAGATGAGGTGTATGTAAGAGATACGGTGTATGTAAGAGATACGGTGTATGTAAGAGATACGGTGTATGTAAGAGATGCGGTGTATATTAGAGATGCAGTGTATGTAAGAGATACAGTGTATGTAAGAGATACAGATGCGGTGTATGTAAGAGATGCGGTGTATGTAAGAGATACGGTGTATGTAAGAGATGCTGTGTATGTAAGAGATACAGTGTATGTAAGAGATACAGTGTATGTAAGAGATGCGGTGCATGTAAGAGATACAGTGTATGTAAGAGATACAGATGAGGTGTATGTAAGAGATGCTGTGTATGTAAGAGATACAGTGTATGTAAGAGATACGGTGTATATAAGAGATGCTGTGTATCTAAGAGATACGGTGTATGTAAGAGATGCGGTGTATGTAAGAGATACGGTGTATGTAAGAGATACGGTGTATGTAAGAGATGCGGTGTATGTAAGAGATGCGGTGTATGTAAGAGATACGGTGTATGTAAGAGATGCGGTGTGTGTAAGAGATGCGGTGTGTGTAAGAGATGCGGTGTGTGTAAGAGATGCGGTGTATGTAAGAGATGCGGTGTATGTAAGAGATACGGTGTGTGTAAGAGATGCGGTGTGTGTAAGAGATGCGGTGTGTGTAAGAGATGCGGTGTATGTAAGAGATGCGGTGTATGTAAGAGATGCGGTGTATGTAAGAGATACGGTGTATGTAAGAGATGCGGTGTATGTAAGAGATGAGGTGTATGTAAGAGATGCGGTGTATGTAAGAGATGAGGTGTATGTAAGAGATGCGGTGTATGTAAGAGATGAGGTGTATGTAAGAGATGCGGTGTATGTAGGAGATGCGGTGTATGTAAGAGATGCTATGTATGTAAGAGATGCAGTGTATGTAAGAGATGCGGTGTATGTAAGAGATACGGTGTATGTAAGAGATGCGGTGTATGTAAGAGATGCGGTGTATGTAAGAGATGAGGTGTATGTAAGAGATGCGGTGTATGTAAGAGATGCGGTGTATGTAAGAGATGCGGTGTATGTAAGAGATGCGGTGTATGTAAGAGATACGGTGTATGTAAGAGATGCGGTGTATGTAAGAGATGCGGTGTATGTAAGAGATACGGTGTATGTAAGAGATGCGGTGTATGTAAGAGATACAGTGCATGTATGAAATACAGTGTATGTAAGAGATGCAGTGTATGTAAGAGATACAGTGTATGTAAGAGATGCGGTGTATGTAAGAGATACAGTGTATGTAAGAGATGCAGTGTATGTAAGAGATACAGTGTATGTAAGAGATACAGGACCTCATTCAGAGTCGGTCGTACAGGAAAAGGGGCCGGATATGCAAATGATGCACTCGCATTTTGCGTCCCTAAGTTCAGATCGGTAGCTGGCCGACCAAGGGGAGGAAGCAGCCGGAAGACAAAAAAATACGCCCCCCTTCTCGTACGCATTACACGTCATCTCCGGGCATATAAGGATTAATCGCGACCATCGGGAACCATCGGCACTGGTCGTAGAGCTTAAGGTTGACCATACCCTCTCTTAAGCTCTACGATCATGTCATTGTACAAACCTCCCATGTCACATGTGCCATGACGCTACTTTGTTAATTATGCACTCCCATAAACCGTATGCACTCCCATAAAACGCCGTTCGCATAATTAGGCACGCCTGCGTTCGGATCTCCACTCCCCCGTTTTCAAGCACCTTCCCCTGTTACCACCCACAAACGCCTCCATCTGTCACTCAAACTACCGACCTGGTTGTGTTCAAGGAGAGAGACATTTCTGATCATAGCGGCAAGTTTGCGCACGCGCATTGCGAACTTTACGCATGCGCAGTTTAGCAAACATCGGTGGCGTACGACCGTGCGGCCGCTTCGACCGACTCTGAATGAGGTCCACAGTGTATGTAAGAGATACAGTGTATGTAAGAGATGCAGTGATATGTTAGTGAGGACAGGGCTGCATGTGACAGGGGCAGTGACATGATGTGAGTAGGGGAATGGAGGCAGCAGGAAGTCACAGACTGAGAGGTATATAGTGAGAGGAGCAGGGTCCCAAGCAGCACAGAGTATATCAGGAGATGAGTGATGTATCTGTGAGGACAGGGCTGCATGTGACAGGGACAGTGACATGATGTGAGGAGGGGAATGGGGGCAGCAGGAAGTCACAGACTGAGAGTTATATAGTGAGAGGAGCAGGGTCCCCAGCAGCACAGAGTATATCAGGAGATGAGTGATGTGTTAGTGAGGACAGGGCTGCATGTGACAGGGGCAGTGACATGATGTGAGGAGGGGAATGGGGGCAGCAGGAAGTCACAGACTGAGAGTTTTATAGTGAGAGGAGCAGGGTCCCCAGCAGCACAGAGTATATCAGGAGATGAGTGATGTGTTAGTGAGGACAGGGCTGCATGTGACAGGGGCAGTGACATGATGTGAGGAGGGGAATGGAGGCAGCAGGAAGTCACAGACTGAGAGGTATATAGTGAGAGGAGCAGGGTCCCCAACAGCACAGAGTATATCAGGAGATGAGTGATGTATCAGTGAGGACAGGGCTGCATGTGACAGGGACAGTGACATGATGTGAGTAGGGGAATGGAGGCAGCAGGAAGCCACAGACTGAGAGTTTTATAGTCCGAGGAGCAGGGTCCCCAGCAGCACAGAGTATATCAGGAGATGAGTGATGTGTTAGTGAGGACAGGGCTGCGTGTGACAGGGGCAGTGACATGATGTGAGGAGGGGAATGGGGGCAGCAGGAAGTCACAGACTTAGAGTTATATAGTGAGAGGAGCAGGGTACCCAGCAGCACAGAGTATATCAGGAGATGAGTGATGTGTTAGTGAGGACAGGGCTGCATGTGACAGGGGCAGTGACATGATGTGAGGAGGGGAATGGAGGCAGCAGGAAGTCACAGACTGAGAGGTATATAGTGGGAGGAGCAGGGTCCCCAGCAGCACAGAGTATATCAGGAGATGAGTGATGTGTCAGTGAGGACAGGGCTGCATGTGACAGGGACAGTGACATGTTGTGAGTAGGGGAGTGGAGGCAGCAGGAAGCCACAGACTGAGAGTTATATAGTCAGAGGAGCAGGGTCCCCAGCAGCACAGAGTATATCAGGAGATGACTGATGTGTTAGTGAGGACAGGGCTGCATGTGACAGGGGCAGTGACATGATGTGAGGAGGGGAATGGAGGCAGCAGGAAGCCACATACTGAGAGTTATATAGTGGGAGGAGCAGGGTCCCCAGGACCACAGAGTATATCAGGAGATGAATGATGTGTCAGTGAGGACAGGGCTGCATGTGACAGGGGCAGTGACATGATGTGAGGAGGGGAATGGGGGCAGCAGGAAGTCACAGACTGAGAGTTATATAGTGAGAGGAGCAGGGTCCCCAGCAGCACAGAGTATATCAGGAGATGAGTGATGTGTTAGTGAGGACAGGGCTGCATGTGACAGGGGCAGTGACATGATGTGAGGAGGGGAATGGGGGCAGCAGGAAGTCACAGACTGAGAGTTATATAGTGAGAGGAGCAGGGTCCCCAGCAGCACAGAGTATATCAGGAGATGAGTGATGTGTTAGTGAGGACAGGGCTGCATGTGACAGGGGCAGTGACATGATGTGAGGAGGGGAATGGGGGCAGCAGGAAGTCACAGACTGAGAGGTATATAGTGAGAGGAGCAGGGTCCCCAGCAGCACAGAGTATATCAGGAGATGAGTGATGTATCTGTGAGGACAGGGCTGCATGTGACAGGGACAGTGACATGATGTGAGGAGGGGAATGGGGGCAGCAGGAAGTCACAGACTGAGAGTTATATAGTGAGAGGAGCAGGGTCCCCAGCAGCACAGAGTATATCAGGAGATGACTGATGTGTTAGTGAGGACAGGGCTGCATGTGACAGGGGCAGTGACATGATGTGAGGAGGGGAATGGGGGCAGCAGGAAATCACAGACTGAGAGTTATATAGTGAGAGGCGCAGGGTCCCCAGCAGCACAGAGTATATCAGGAGATGAGTGATGTGTTAGTGAGGACAGGGCTGCATGTGACAGGGGCAGTGACATGATGTGAGGAGGGGAATGGAGGCAGCAGGAAGTCACAGACTGAGAGGTATATAGTGAGAGGAGCAGGGTCCCCAGCAGCACAGAGTATATCAGGAGATGAGTGATGTATCAGTGAGGACAGGGCTGCATGTGACAGGGACAGTGACATGATGTGAGTAGGGGAATGGAGGCAGCAGGAAGCCACAGACTGAGAGTTATATAGTCAGAGGAGCAGGGTCCCCAGCAGCACAGAATATATCAGGAGATGAGTGATGTGTTAGTGAGGACAGGGCTGCATGTGACAGGGGCAGTGACATGATGTGAGGAGGGAATGAGGGCAGCAGGAAGTCACAGACTGAGAGTTATATAGTGAGAGGAGCAGGGTCCCCAGCAGCACAGAGTATATCAGGAGATGAGTGATGTGTTAGTGAGGACAGGGCTGCATGTGACAGGGGCAGTGACATGATGTGAGGAGGGGAATGGGGGCAGCAGGAAGTCACAGACTGAGAGTTATATAGTGAGAGGAGCAGGGTCCCCAGCAGCACAGAGTATATCAGGAGATGAGTGATGTGTTAGTGAGGACAGGGCTGCATGTGACAGGGGCAGTGACATGATGTGAGGAGGGGAATGGAGGCAGCAGGAAGTCACAGACTGAGAGGTATATAGTGAGAGGAGCAGGGTCCCAAGCAGCACAGAGTATATCAGGAGATGAGTGATGTATCAGTGAGGACAGGGCTGCATGTGACAGGGACAGTGACATGATGTGAGGAGGGGAATGGGGGCAGCAGGAAGTCACAGACTGAGAGTTATATAGTGAGAGGAGCAGGGTCCCCAGCAGCACAGAGTATATCAGGAGATGAGTGATGTGTTAGTGAGGACAGGGCTGCATGTGACAGGGGCAGTGACATGATGTGAGGAGGGGAATGGGGCAGCAGGAAGTCACAGACTGAGAGTTATATAGTGAGAGGAGCAGGGTCCCCAGCAGCACAGAGTATATCAGGAGATGAGTGATGTGTTAGTGAGGACAGGGCTGCATGTGACAGGGGCAGTGACATGATGTGAGGAGGGGAATGGAGGCAGCAGGAAGTCACAGACTGAGAGGTATATAGTGAGAGGAGCAGGGTCCCCAGCAGCACAGAGTATATCAGGAGATGAGTGATGTATCAGTGAGGACAGGGCTACATGTGACAGGGACAGTGACATGATGTGAGTAGGGGAATGGAGTCAGCAGGAAGCCACAGACTGAGAGTTATATAGTCAGAGGAGCAGGGTCCCCAGCAGCACAGAGTATATCAGGAGATGAGTGATGTGTTAGTGAGGACAGGGCTGCGTGTGACAGGGGCAGTGACATGATGTGAGGAGGGGAATGGGGGCAGCAGGAAGTCACAGACTGAGAGTTATATAGTGAGAGGAGCAGGGTACCCAGCAGCACAGAGTATATCAGGAGATGAGTGATGTGTTAGTGAGGACAGGGCTGCATGTGACAGGGGCAGTGACATGATGTGAGGAGGGGAATGGAGGCAGCAGGAAGTCACAGACTGAGAGGTATATAGTGGGAGGAGCAGGGTCCCCAGCAGCACAGAGTATATCAGGAGATGAGTGATGTGTCAGTGAGGACAGGGCTGCATGTGACAGGGACAGTGACATGATGTGAGTAGGGGAGTGGAGGCAGCAGGAAGCCACAGACTGAGAGTTATATAGTGAGAGGAGCAGGGTCCCCAGCAGCACAGAGTATATCAGGAGATGACTGATGTGTTAGTGAGGACAGGGCTGCATGTGACAGGGGCAGTGACATGATGTGAGGAGGGGAATGGAGGCAGCAGGAAGCCACATACTGAGAGTTATATAGTGGGAGGAGCAGGGTCCCCAGGACCACAGAGTATATCAGGAGATGAGTGATGTGTCAGTGAGGACAGGGCTGCATGTGACAGGGGCAGTGACATGATGTGAGGAGGGGAATGGGGGCAGCAGGAAGTCACAGACTGAGAGTTATATAGTGAGAGGAGCAGGGTCCCCAGCAGCACAGAGTATATCAGGAGATGAGTGATGTGTCAGTGAGGACAGGGCTGCATGTGACAGGGGCAGTGACATGATGTGAGGAGGGGAATGGGGGCAGCAGGAAGTCACAGACTGAGAGTTATATAGTGAGAGGAGCAGGGTCCCCAGCAGCACAGAGTATATCAGGAGATGAGTGATGTGTTAGTGAGGACAGGGCTGCATGTGACAGGGGCAGTGACATGATGTGAGGAGGGGAATGGGGGCAGCAGGAAGTCACAGACTGAGAGGTATATAGTGAGAGGAGCAGGGTCCCCAGCAGCACAGAGTATATCAGGAGATGAGTGATGTATCTGTGAGGACAGGGCTGCATGTGACAGGGACAGTGACATGATGTGAGGAGGGGAATGGGGGCAGCAGGAAGTCACAGACTGAGAGTTATATAGTGAGAGGAGCAGGGTCCCCAGCAGCACAGAGTATATCAGGAGATGAGTGATGTGTTAGTGAGGACAGGGCTGCATGTGACAGGGGCAGTGACATGATGTGAGGAGGGGAATGGGGGCAGCAGGAAGTCACAGACTGAGAGTTATATAGTGAGAGGAGCAGGGTCCCCAGCAGCACAGAGTATATCAGGAGATGAGTGATGTGTTAGTGAGGACAGGGCTGCATGTGACAGGGGCAGTGACATGATGTGAGGAGGGGAATGGAGGCAGCAGGAAGTCACAGACTGAGAGGTATATAGTGAGAGGAGCAGGGTCCCCAGCAGCACAGAGTATATCAGGAGATGAGTGATGTATCAGTGAGGACAGGGCTGCATGTGACAGGGACAGTGACATTATGTGAGTAGGGGAATGGAGGCAGCAGGAAGCCACAGACTGAGAGTTATATAGTCAGAGGAGCAGGGTCCCCAGCAGCACAGAGTATATCAGGAGATGAGTGATGTGTTAGTGAGGACAGGGCTGCATGTGACAGGGGCAGTGACATGATGTGAGGAGGGGAATGGGGGCAGCAGGAAGTCACAGACTGAGAGTTATATAGTGAGAGGAGCAGGGTCCCCAGCAGCACAGAGTATATCAGGAGATGAGTGATGTGTCAGTGAGGACAGGGCTGCATGTGACAGGGACAGTGACATGATGTGAGTAGGGGAGTGGAGGCAGCAGGAAGCCACAGACTGAGAGTTATATAGTCAGAGGAGCAGGGTCCCCAGCAGCACAGAGTATATCAGGAGATGAGTGATGTGTTAGTGAGGACAGGGCTGCATGTGACAGGGGCAGTGACATGATGTGAGGAGGGGAATGGAGGCAGCAGGAAGCCACATACTGAGAGTTATATAGTGGGAGGAGCAGGGTCCCCAGCAGCACAGAGTATATCAGGAGATGAGTGATGTGTTAGTGAGGACAGGGCTGCATGTGACAGGGGCAGTGACATGATGTGAGGAGGGGAATGGGGGCAGCAGGAAGACACAGACTGAGAGTTATATAGTGGGAGGAGCAGGGTCCCCAGCAGCACAGAGTATATCAGGAGATGAGTGATGTATTAGTGAGGACAGGGCTGCATGTGACAGGGGCAGTGACATGATGTGAGGAGGGGAATGGGGGCAACAGGAAGCCACAGACTGAGAGTTATATAGTGGGAGGAGCAGGGTCCCCCAGCATCACAGAGTATATCAGGAGATGAGTGATGTGTTAGTGAGGACAGGGCTGCATGTGACAGGGGCAGTGACATGATGTGAGGAGGGGAATGGGGGCAGCAGGAAGTCACAGACTAAGAGTTATATAGTGGGAGGAGCAGGGTCCCCAGGAGCACAGAGTATATCAGGAGATGAGTGATGTGTTAGTGAGGACAGAGCTGCATGTGACAGGGGTAGTGACATGATGTGAGGAGGGGAATGGAGGCAGCAGGAAGCCACAGACTGAGAGTTATATAGTGGGAGGAGCATGATCCCCAGCAGCACAGAGTATATCAGGAGTTGAGTGATGTGTTAGTGAGGACAGGGCTGCATGTGACAGGGGCAGTGACATGATGTGAGGAGAGGAATGGAGGCAGCAGGAAGCCACAGACAGTGTTATATAGTGGGAGGAGCAGGGTCCCCAGCAGCACAGAGTATATCAGGAGATGAGTGATGTGTCAGTGAGGACAGAGCTGCATGTGACAGGGGCAGTGACATGATGTGAGGAGGGGAATGGAGGCAGCAGGAAGCCACAGACTGAGAGTTATATAGTGGGTGTAGCAGGGTCCCCAGCAGCACAGAGTATATCAGGAGATGAGTGATGTGTTAGTGAGGACAGGGCTGCATGTGACAGGGGCAGTGACATGATGTGAGGACGGGAATGGGGGCAGCAGGAAGCCACAGACTGAGAGTTATATAGTGGGTGTAGCAGGGTCCCCAGCAGCACAGAGTATATCAGGAGATGAGTGATGTGTTAGTGAGGACAGGGCTGCATGTGACAGGGACAGTGACATGATGTGAGGAGGGGAATGGAGGCAGCAGGAAGTCACAGACTGAGAGTTATATAGTGGGAGGAGCAGGGTCCCCCAGCAGCACAGAGTATATCAGGAGATGACATGATGTGAGGAGGGGAATGGAGGTTACCATTGATGGACCCATCATTGTTTACATTTGATGGTACAAAAACCAACTGTGGCTACTGCTGCTGGTGGCGTGGCGGCCCGCCGGCCAATCATACATGGAGGTGGAGCTAAGCTCTGTCCTGACAAGAAAAAAGAAACATAGGGCCTGATTCAGAGACGGACGCTATTTGCGCTCGCTCGTCAAGAAAAAAGGGGGTGGCTATTCAAATGAACCGTTCGCTGTTTGCGGTCTGTTCACGCCTCTAGGTCTGAACGAGCGTACAAAACTTGCGGTCGTTTTTGGGAAACTATGCCCCCTGGCCGCTCGCATCCTACGTCATGTCCGCTATTTATTAGATTAATCGAGTACATCGAACAGGGTATGAACTGCTCGCTATTCTTGTGGTTGGTTTTTGCTACCACAATTTTGCGAGCAGTTCTGGCTATAAAATAACCCAGTGACGTGGTCAATGACGCTGCTGTTTTAAATATGCACACCCATAAAATGCCCGTTTTGACCTTTAAGCACGCCTGCGATCGGATCTCCACTCCCCGTTTTCAAGCACCTTCCCCTGTTACCACCCACATACGCCTCCTCCTGTCACTCAAATTATCAGGCATTCGCTATTTTGCGAGCACATGAATTTCTGCCGCACTGAGTGGTTCGCGCATGCGTATTACGATCCGTACGCATGCGCAGTTGGGCAAACATCGCTCGGAGCGAACGAACAGCCACTTGCGTCCGGCTCTGAATCAGGGCCATAGTCTCTGTTTAATCCATCGAAGGCAGAGAACCATTGGTTCTCTGCTATTGATGGCAAACTAGTTAACATCGGTTGGCCACCATCAATGTTTAGAAATCATCGATGGTCGATGCCTATTCCAGACTGAGAGTTATATAGTGGAAGGAGTAGTGTCCCCAGCAGCACAAAGTAGTGGCGTGAAATGTTTGCCAATATGAAGTTGGAATATTGTGATGCCAACTGTAACTTTATATGAAACAGTCGAAATGCCGACCGCCGGCTTCCCGACTGACAAATCCCGGCAGGGGTTTAATGATAGGCGTCAAAATCCCGACGCCTATCATTATCCCTACACCAGGAGCCCATTGCCCGGCATACCGAACAAAGATAAGCTGGGCGGCGGGCCTGGACAGCCGTGGGGGGGAGGGTTAGGTTAGGGGCACCTGGGGGGGACTTAGGGTCAGGCAACCCCCGGGAGGATTAGCGTAAGGCTAGGGGAAGGGGGGACTAAAGTTAGGCACCCCCGGGGGGAGGTTAGGGTAAGGCTGCGGGGAGAGGGGGTTAGGTTTAGGCACTAGGGGTGGAGTTCAGGGTTAGGCACCCCTGGGGGGAGGTTAGGGTTAGGCACCCCTAAAGGAGGGTTAGGGGGGGGGCTAGGGTTAGGCACCTCCAAGGGAGGGTTAGGTTTAGGCTGCGGGGAGAGGGGGTTAGGTTTAGGCACTAGGGGTGGAGTTTAGGGTTAGGCACCCCTAAAGGAGGGTTGGGGGGGAGGGTTAATTTACTTGCCCCGTCGGGATCTTCACTTCCGGTCCTCCGGTGTCGGGATTTTCAAACGAAGGGCCTGATTCAGCAAGGATCGCTATTGCGATTACGCACGCAATCAACCAATTGTTGCGTTATGCGCATGCATATGCATCGCACTGCGCGTACGTGAACACTTCACTGCTATAGGGACTGCGATCGCAGTGACTCCGTAGACCCATCGCAGAGTGATCCACAGAAAGTACTGTTTGTGGGTGGTAACGAGGGGTTGTCGGCAAAACGCAGGTGTGCCAGTGCATTTGGACGCTGTTGCAGGGGCGTGCATAAAGTATCCATTGCAACAGCCGAACACAGACGTTACAGGTGCGTGCGTAAATTAATATCAGCGGGCCGCATGCAGCCGGGCGCCTCTCTGCGAGCAGAAATCTTCTTGCGGCAGGGTCAGGTGTACTATTACCTTACACGCAGCTTTGATGGCACTCGATGCGCCCGATATATACAATGTCTATCACGGCAAATGTGGGCGGCTTTATGGTTTGCTGGGTCTCTGCTTCTTGTGCTGCGGTCTCCGTGCCTATGATTAGCATATTCTCGCAGCGGCTGGGTGCGTGTGTCTGCTAGCGTGCGTTCCTTGCTGAATCTTGCCCAGAGCGCAGAGGGCCGGGAGCTCAGGAATTTCTGGTTACTGCACCTTTGTGAATACTGAGTAGTAGGGACGGAGTCTCTGCATCATGTATCGCTGCGATCACAGGTGTGACCATCATAGTTATGTCTCTCACGCATGTCTGACTGTCTGACTGTCTGACTGATGCAGAATGTCAATATACTGTGAACGTACAAAGGGCAGCTGGAAATACATCTATACTACGTCACGTAGCCTATTATAGCACATTCTGTCACTTTGTAACACTCAGAAACTATTTCACTGACACATTTCTATAATAACAACAACAAACTGTTTCCACTCCCTCTATAATCAGCGTCCTGCAGTGAGAGGTGTCCTATAGCCAAACAGCCCATGCCAGGACAGTGCCACCCACACGTCACTATTCCCCTATTACTGTACATGCCAGGACAGTGCCACCCACACCTCCCTATTCCCCTATTACTGTACATGCCAGGACAGTGCCACCCACACGTCACTATTCCCCTATTACTGTACATGCCAGGACAGTGCCACCCACACATCCCTATTGTCCTATTACTGTACATGCCAGGACAGTGCCACCCACACATCCCTATTCCCCTATTACTGTACAGGCCAGGACAGTGCCACCCACACATCCCTATTCCCCTATTACTGTACAGGCCAGGACAGTGCCACCCACACATCCCTATTCCCCTATTACTGTACATGCCAGGACAGTGCCACCCACACGTCACTATTCCCCTATTACTGTACATGCCAGGACAGTGCCACCCACACATCCCTATTCCCCTATTACTGTACATGCCAGGACAGTGCCACCCACACATCCCTATTCCCCTATTACTGTACAGGCCAGGACAGTGCCACCCACACATCCCTATTGTCCTATTACTGTACATGCCAGGACAGTCCCATCCACACATCCCTATTGTCCTATTACTGTACATGCCAGCACAGTGCCACCCACACCTCCCTATTCCCCTATTACTATACATGCCAGGACAGTGCCACCCACACGTCACTATTGTCCTATTACTGTACATGCCAGGACAGTGCCACCCACACATCCCTATTCCCCTATTACTCTACATGCCAGGACAGTACCACCCACACATCCCTATTCCCCTATTACTATACATGCCAGGACAGTGCCACCCACACATCCCTATTCCCTTATTACTGTACAGGCCAGGACAGTGCCACCCACACATCCCTATTCCCTTATTACTGTACAGGACAGGACAGGTAAAAGAAAACTTTGGTACCTCTATATTCAGTGTATAACAATATGTCAGAGATGATGTAGGGATCAGCACAGTATTCAGCACAAAGCCGCTGAGAGCTCCGGAACCAGACTGCGCAGGTACCATTGTGTCACATGGATGGCTTATCTACTGTCATCTGCTATAATACGCCTCAGATAATGGTAACAGGAAAATAAACACAAAAGGTCGGACGCATCTGCAGCGCCGGCCACCGATATCCCATCTGGAGCAGCGCGCTTATTACCTTGTACCATATCAATGTCGATTTAACCCTGTCAACCTTTTGCACCTGTCTGTCTTCATCCTTGTCCACCTTTTGTGTGTCGACCTTTTGTCCCTGTCTTCCTATTGGCTGTCTACCATTTGGTGACTATTAGACCCTGTTGTGACCTTCTTACTGTAGATCCTTTATACCAAACCCCTGAGTGCCTGGTGCAGCCACACAGACAGTTCTGTAAAGGGACTTTCCAGAGACTCTGCCATCCCAGCATAACCTGCTTTCCCCGAGTGCTAAGAGCACAGATAATGGCAGCCGCACCCTGTCTGTAACTGCACAGCTGATATACAGGTGCTGAAATCTCCGACCAACCTATCCCGCTCCGCAGTGGGTCAGGCTACCCTAGGAGGGGAGAAGGGATTTGGTTATTCCATGCGGAGCACTTACAGCCAAATTTCACCAGGAAAACTGCAGCCAAATGCACACAAGGAAAATATTCAGCAGATCAGATTAAGATGTAACTTATTACTACTCCTAATTATAATAAGGTCCTGCTAGTGGTCTAGCCAGGGGCCGGGGCAGCGAGGTGGGAGGAGGCAATGCTCCTCCTAACATATATCTCGCCCTACTTGGTGTATTCTTCATGGGCCGGCTTTCAGTAGAGAGGACAACAGGCATGAGTGCATCGGCTTCTGACGTATCTGGGTTCCGCCGGTGTACACTCTCCTTGTGACTGCAGAAGAGACTTCTGCCTATATAAGGGGAGATGTATCAAACCTTGGAGAGAGATAAAGTACCAACCAATCAGCTCCTAACTGCCATGTTACTGGCTGTTTCATTAAAACCAGGTGAGAGACTTGAAGTCTTCCAGCCCCAGAACCTGTGTAATTCATGTGTCCCACATTACAGGGATATTACAGCAGCCCTAATTCCTAGCGGCACATATACCTATACAGCAGGAGTCTATGGCCCTGATTCAGAGCGTTCACTCTGAATCAGGGCATTTTTTTTTATATTGGAGGCGGCCTCCTGACCACCCACAGCTTTTACAAGCGGCCAGGTGATGGTCGCGATCAGGGGCTGGCTGGCAACTTTTAGTCTGGGGGGCAAATGCATGCAGGCGGCCTTGGCAGAGGAGTAGCGTGTAGCCAGGGTGTCCGAAGAATATGCGTGCTACGGCTCCCCCCCCTCAAGTGTTCCAGGGAGGAGGCAGGTCTATATGGGATTAATGTATGGTAAAAATAAAGATTAGGGCAGCCCCCTGTCGTAGTGCCCATATGCAGTGCCCCCATGTGCCACAGGAGAGAACACCCTTATGCAGGCCTCCAGTAGTGCCCCCAGTAGTAGTCCCCCCCTTGTAGTGCCCCCAGTAGTAGTAGTCCCCCCCTTTGTAGTGCCCCCAGTAGTAGTAGTCCCCCCCTTTGCAGTGCCCCCATTAGTAGTAGTCCCCCCCTTGTAGTGCCCCCAGTAGTAGTAGTCCCCCCCCCTGTAGTGCCCCCAGTAGTAGTCCCCCCCTTGTAGTGCCCCCAGTAGTAGTATTAGTCCCCTTATAGTGCCCCCAGTAGTAGTAATCCCCAGTAGTAGTAGTCCCCCACCCCCCTAATAGTGCCCCCAGTAGAAGTAGTCCCCAGTAGTAGTAGTCCACACCCCCTTTGTAGTGCCCCCAGTAGTAGTCCCCCCATTGTAGTGACCCCAGTAGTTGTAGTCCCCACCCCCCTTATAATGCCCCCAGTAGTAGTAGTCCCCCCTTTGTAGTGCCCCCAGTAGTGCCAGACCCCCCCCCCGCGTAGACACACATAATATAAAAAACAAAATAAAAAAAGACACTTACCTGAATCCCCGCTCCCACCGCCGCCATCTTCTCCTCCGTCTGTCCTCCCGGGCCGGGCCGCTCAGCATTATGGGAGAGACGTCATATGACATCATGACGTCTCTCCCATTGCCCACTGTGGGAGCCGGAAGATGGAGCGGCTCCCGCAGTGGGCACAGCAGCAGCAGCTAATGAGAGTCTGTCAGACTCTCATTGGCTGCTGCTTACAACAAACACACAGCTGCCGGAGCCGGCGGCTGTGTGTTTGTCAGTGTAGCGCTGACCGAACTCCGTCCAGTCAGCGCTACACACGCGGTGCAGTCTGTATCACAGTGACACAGACTGCACCGGCCTGCGGCCCGCATGACGCTGTGGCCCGTGGGGCACATGGCACCCTGCCCCCCGGCCCAGCCCGCCACTGGTCGCGATGGTCTCGACCATCGCAACCATTGGGCTTGCGATGAAACCCTTGTGGTAGGGTCTCGTCTGCCGCAAGCCCCAGTGAACTTCCGGCTCTAATAGTGGTGATGTCAGTAGGCCCGCCCCCAAACATCAGGCGTTCCTTCGGGAACGCCTCCATTTGCACAGCCACCCCCCCGCCACGCCTACAAAACGGGGCGAGCTGTCAATCTATATTGACAGCCGCCCCGTCTTGTAGTGAGCCCAGGAGAGATGGAGCTGCCATCGCTCACTAGGGCTCGCACATGCGCACGCCGGAGCCGGCGTACGCATGCGCAGTAGGGGACCATCGACCCACTTGCGAGCGCTGTGCGCTCACGAGCGGGTCTGAATCAGGCCCTATGTTCACTCTTTGCTCCCCAGAGTAGCGGATCTAGAGAGAGTGATAAGTGTGTGTGTGGTGGGGGGGGATGTACAGTAGTATAAGCCCCCTCCCGTCTGGTCCACAGTTGCGCCTCACGAGCAGACAGGGGATGCCGCCTGACCGCTTCGACGTGTTTAATATACCCTCACTTCAAAACCTGGCTACGCCACTGGTCCTGCCGGCTCCGACATATTACATGTGATTTTACATTATATTGTACAAAGCTCTCTCTATATATAACTAGGCTGCACTTTCTTCCCCAGTTATCGTGGTCAGATGACAGCAGCCCAGCAGGGAGGGTATTATGCCCCCTCAGCGCAGGTCACATGGCTGAGCTTCCCCATGGCCTGTGGTTGCTGGAGCAGAGTCTCTCAGGTCTCCTGTACAGTAGGATGAGCAGCGTCAGCTCTGGTCGGTTGCTGTGGTGAGACCACAGGCATTGTCACTGCAGACTAGAGCCATGACTGCGCAGGTTATTATTATGTCACAGGACAGATGTGCGGCTGCCGTCAGCCATAACTGCTTCTAATCTGCTGATCTGGGACAAGTTATTACTTGTGTGACGTCTACGTCAGAGCTTTGGCTTCATTCTGCTTAGTAAGCGATGATGAAATCCTGGCCGCTGGTAATAACAAGTCACATATTCCTATACAGCACTACTGTCCCTACAGTCCTGTATACTGGCTGTAATTCTCACTTACTGTCATTGGGGCTGATTCATAGTTGTACACTGGGGCGATATTTTCACAATTGGGCGATTATTTTCCGTTATTCTCACGTCTTGTCCTTATTCTGTATGTATGATAGCTGCACAGTATCACCTCTCCTGTATACTGGGTGTAATTCTCACGTCTTGTCCTTATTCTGTATGTATGATAGCTGCACAGTATCACCTCTCCTGTATATTGGGTGTAATTCTCACGTCTTGTCCTTATTCTGTATGTATGATAGCTGCACAGTATCACTTCTCCTGTATACTGGGTGTAATTCTCACGTCTTGTCCTTATTCTGTATGTATGATAGCTGCACAGTATCACCTCTCCTGTATACTAGGTGTAATTCTCACGTCTTGTCCTTATTCTGTATGTATGATAGCTGCACAGTATCACCTCTCCTGTATACTAGGTGTAATACTCACGTCTTGTCCTTATTCTGTATGTATGATAGCTGCACGGTATCACCTCTCCTGTATACTGGGTGTAATTCTCACGTCTTGTCCTTATTCTGTATGTATGATAGCTGCACGGTATCACCTCTCCTGTATACTGGGTGTAATTCTCACGTCTTGTCCTTATTCTGTATGTATGATAGCTGCACAGTATCACCTCTCCTGTATACTGGGTGTAATTCTCACGTCTTGTCCTTATTCTGGATGTATGATAGCTGCACAGTATCACCTCTCCTGTATACTGGGTGTAATTCTCAAGGTCTTGTCCGTATTCTGGATGTATGATAACTGCACAGTATCTCCTCTCCTGTATACTGGGTGTAATTCTCACGTCTTGTCCTTATTCTGTATGTATGATAGTTGCACAGTATCACCTCTCCTGTATGCTGGGTGTAATTCTCACATATTGTCATTAGTCTGTATGTATGATAGCTGCACAGTATCACCTCTCCTGTATACTGGGTGTAATTCTCACATATTGTCATTAGTCTGTATGTATGATAGCTGCACAGTATCACCTCTCCTGTATACTGGGTGTAATTCTCATGTCTTGTCATTAGTCTGTATGTATGATAGTTGCACAGTATCACCTCTCCTGTATACTGGGTGTAATTCTCACGTCTTGTCCTTATTCTGTATGTATGATAGTTGCACAGTATCACCTCTCCTGTATACTGGGTGTAATACTCACGTCTTGTCCTTATTCTGTATGTATGATAGCTGCACGGTATCACCTCTCCTGTATACTGGGTGTAATTCTCACGTCTTGTCCTTATTCTGTATGTATGATAGCTGCACGGTATCACCTCTCCTGTATACTGGGTGTAATTCTCACGTCTTGTCCTTATTCTGTATGTATGATAGCTGCACAGTATCACCTCTCCTGTATACTAGGTGTAATTCTCTCATATACAGTCATTAGTCTGAACGTATGGTGAGGTCCGGGAATGTGATGAAAGATACAAGCCCTCTGCCGCCTCCTCACTGCGCGACCCTTGGCTGTGCGCATGCCTGACCTCACGTCAGGTATGCGCAGTCGGCCGTGTAGTCTCCGATAAGTAATAATCGTACTTCTGTAGCAGTGTCCCCACACTGGACCAATATTTAACTGCTCCGTTGTGTAAGTATCCACCTCTGAGACCTGCGGCGCGTTGGATACTTAATTATAGAGGGCAGAAAGGTCCTTATGATAAATAGTCCCCTAAATGACCTGAATCTGCACACACAGGGAAGGGAGGAGGATGGGAGAGGATGGAAGGGACACAGAGCCTGATTCAGAGCCGCTCGTAAGCGGCCGCTCATTCGCTCTGAGCGATGTTCGCACAACTGCGCATGCATATGGGTCGTAATGCGCATGCGCAATTCAGTCATTGCGGTCGGAAATCGTGCGCTCGCAAAACAGTGAGGGGCTGCTAATTTGATTGACAGAATGTACCGTATGTGGGTGGTAACAGGGGAAGGTGCTTGAAAACGGGGGAGTGGAGATCAGAACGCAGGCGTGCCTAACGGTCAAAAGGGCGTTTAATGGGAGTGCATAATTAGTAAAGGAGCGTCATCGACCACGTCACTTGGTTGTCTTTTAGCCTGAACTGCTCGCAGTGATAGCGGGAAGTAAATCCTACCACAAGCACTGCGAGCAGTTCTGATGCCTTTCGATAATCTAATAAATACCGGAGATGACGTGTGATGCGAACGGCAAAGGGGCGTCTTTACAAAATAGCGAGCGCATTTTTCGGACGCTCGCTCAGATGGGGGTGACCGCTCATGCCACCCACCCCAGCCCATAATTTCGGCACCTGAATAATCTGGCACCCTGGTGCACGCGCACCTCCTGCCCCCCCTAGTTGCGGCCCTGACTAGGGCATTACTATTGGGCACACACAGGGGGCATGACCACTGGGGGGCATTACTATTGGAAGCACAACTATAGGGGTATTACTACTAGGGTACACCACTCCTGGGGGCACTACTACTGGGTGCACTGCATAAAGGGCACCACTAATGTGGGGTCTGCATACAGGGCACTACCACTGTGGGCACTAACACTACTGGGGTCCCCATTGTGCATACCCCCAGTTTGTCACATTTAATAGGGACCCCCACATGTTTGCTGCCCAGGGGCCCCCACAGACCTTAAACTGGCCCTGACTCACACTACATACTTACCTTGTCCCTTCCTCCGGTCTGTCCCCTTGTCCAGTAGAAAACACGATTGTTGTATAAAAATCCATCCTCACCTGCCCCTGGGTTCCGGGCCTCTTGGGTCCTTGTAGGCATCTATGGTCTTGGTAAAATAAAAAAACTATTTTGCGGAGCCCCTGACGCAGCACTGTCCTATAAGGTCAGTGCTTACCGAATGACGGTTCAGACGCGGCTTTCCCCATAGAAATGTATATGCTGACCGTTCATTGGCTGAGAGAGGCGAGCTACGGCTCTCTCTCAGCCAATAAACGCTTCCCCCATAGAAATGTATGTGCTGACCGTTCATTGGCTGAGAGAGGCGAGCTACGGCTCTCTCTCAGCCAATAAACGCTTCCCCCATAGAAATGTATGTGCTGACCGTTCATTGGCTGAGAGAGGCGAGCTATGGCTCTCTCAGCCAATAACGCTTTCCCCATAGAAATGTATGTGCTGACCGTTCATTGGCTGAGAGAGGCGAGCTACGGCTCTCTCTCAGCCAATAAACGCTTCCCCCATAGAAATGTATGTGCTGACCGTTCATTGGCTGAGAGAGGCGAGCTACGGCTCTCTCTCAGCCAATAAACGCTTCCCCCATAGAAATGTATGTGCTGACCGTTCATTGGCTGAGAGAGGCGAGCTACGGCTCTCTCTCAGCCAATAAACGCTTCCCCCATAGAAATGTATGTGCTGACCGTTCATTGGCTGAGAGAGGCGAGCTATGGCTCTCTCAGCCAATAACGCTTTCCCCCATAGAAATGTATGTGCTGACCGTTCATTGGCTGAGAGAGGCGAGCTACGGCTCTCTCTCAGCCAATAAACGCTTCCCCCATAGAAATGTATGTGCTGACCGTTCATTGGCTGAGAGAGGCGAGCTACGGCTCTCTCTCAGCCAATAAACGCTTCCCCCATAGAAATGTATGTGCTGACCGTTCATTGGCTGAGAGAGGCGAGCTACGGCTCTCTCTCAGCCAATAAACGCTTCCCCCATAGAAATGTATGTGCTGACCGTTCATTGGCTCACTTTGCTGTTACACAGCGCAGGAACCGGCTACTGTTGAACCCCCCCAACTCCTGGATGTGATTTTACTTAAATGCCAACAATCCATAATTTCTTATTGGTGCAATAAGCGGTGATAGGAAATGATAATTATCGGAACCAAGTCCTCATAAAGACACAAGACAGGCTCCTCAGTCAGGATGAAAGAGACAGCACTGAGACACAGGGGCTAGTAATACAATGAGCAGCAATCTCCTCTATCAGCCCCTCGTCCCGTGGGAAAGGTCTCATGGCACCAGCCAGAGTACATATAGGGCAGAGGGAGGGGATTTAGGACGTTTCTGGCAATCATCAGCCAGAACTATAAGTCGTTCCTCAGAACAGGGTCGGGGGGAAAACAACTTTCATGTTCCGGCTTTCTCTGGACTCCATATATAAAGTGCATTAGAGATCCATCGCGCCACCTGCACCTTCTCATTGACGTATCCCTGCGCCGAGCTGGGAGCACGCCATTTGTCTACGCGTCTTATATTTTTTATTTCTTTTTATGTAAACAGGTCACAATTAGCAAATGTGAAGAACAAATATATTTACGCATCATAAAGTATATAAATTCCAGCTACCAGTCCAGCGCCGGTCATAGGCTACAAGGGGTATAGTTACTAAAGTGCGGGTTATTAGAAGTGGAGATGTTGCCCATAGCAACCAATCAGATTCTAGCTATTATCTTCTAGAAGGTGCTAGATAAATGTTAAGTAGAATCCACTTCTAAAAACCCGTACTTTAGTAACTATACCCCCAGAGTGAGGCAAGTAACTAAACATGAAATAAAAAAAGTTATCCCCCCCCCCCCCCCCCCAATATCTCCTGGAACACGGTGGTGACTTCTGCATGGTGATATTCAATGGGAGCAGGATTTGCGGTCTGTTCCCCCCTTGACTCAGCGGCACATGTGGACCCCATACCCCGCGCCCATTATACAGACGTCCCTGTCTTGCGTCATTGCAGGAATGACTTATTGTGACATCAAACAACAAGGAAAGGCAGCTGCCATACTGAGCATTACTACACACTCAGCACATCCGCTAACACTGACATCTGCAGGAAATATTCACCCGCGGGCTAAGTGACACAGATGTGATTACAGGGACGGGCAGGACTCAGTCTGACAGGAACACACAGGCTCTGAGATTGTGACATGAGGGCTCTCACAGGACTAAGATGAGAAGACCCTTCAATGCTGTGGGCAAAGGGGCCGGGAAACCATAGGGCTTGGATCCCCGATAGGCCACGCTGGGTGTAACATTCCATCACTAGACCCCCATAGGGGGAACCATTGAAGTCAGACAAAGCTCTGGAACTGAAAGACCAACAGGGCGTCAGTGCTTTCTGGGCCTAATTCAGACCCGCTCGCGAGCGCTGAGCGCTTGCCAGCGGGTCGATGGTGCCATAGTGCGCATGCGCACGACGAAGGCGGCTCCGTCGTGCGCATGCGCGAGACCCAAATAACGACGGCCAAGCCGTCGTTATGGGTCTCGCACCGAAGGGGGCGTGCTGTCGATGGTGAGTGGCAGCACGCCCCCTTTGGAGGGCATGCCGGAGGCGTTGCTACCCAGACGGAGGCGTTCCCATGGGAACGCCTACCGTCTGGGGCCGGCCCCACTGACATCACAAGTGATGTCAGTGGGAGTGCTTTTGGGTCTGATAGAGCCAAAAGCACTCCTGGGCTTGCGGCTTCGAGACCCTACCGCAAGGGTCTCGTCGCAAGCCTGATGGACGCGATGGTTTTGACCATCGCGACCATCATTTTGGCCGCTCGCTATAGCTGTGGATGGTCAGGAGGCTGCTCCAAAAAGGAGGAGGGACGGCCCTGATTCAGAGCAAGCGCTCTGTCATAGCGTCCGGCTCTGAATCAGGGCCTCTGTGCACTGAACAAAAAGACCTGTTGTGGGTTCATGTTCAGCTATTGGGATGACCTGGGGGGGGGGGGGTATCGGTCACACCGCAGTCAGTTCACTGGAAACACCGCCATCTTGTCCTAACAAAGTAAGTTTTACATCTGACAGTGGGCCTGATTCAGAGCCGGACGCTATTTGCGGTCGTTCGTTCAGAAAAAAGGGGTGGCTATTCAAATGAACCGTTCGCTCTTTGCGGTCTGTTCACGCCTCTATGTCTGAACGAGCGAACAAAACTTGCGGTCATTTTTTGGATAACTACGCCCCCTGGCCGCTCGCATCCTACGTCATGTCCGCTATTTATTAGATTAATCGAGTACATTGACCAGCGTATGAACTGTTCGCTATTCTTGTGGTTGGTTTTTCCTACCGCTATCTTGCGAGCAGTTCTGACTATAAAATAACCCAGTGACGTGGTCAATGACGCTGCTGTTCTAATTATGCACACCCATAAAACGCCCGTTTTGACCTTTAAGCACGCCCGCGTTCGGATCTCCACTCCCCGTTTTAAGCACCTTCCCCTGTTACCACCCACATACGCCTCCTCCTGTCACTCAAATTAGCAGGCACTCGCTATTTAGCGAACAAACGATTTTCGGCCGCACTGACTGGTTCGCGCATGCGTATTATGATCCGTACGCATGCGCAGTTGGGCAAACATCGCTCGGAACGAACGAGCGGCCGCTTACGAGCGGCTCTGAATCAGGCCCAGTGGCTGGAGTGAGGTGGGTGAAAAAGCCACACATCCCATTGCTAGACCTCACTGTGCAGAGATCTGAGTGCAGTTACTAATACATTAAGGGCGATTCAATGAATGTAAGGATGTGCCGGCCGGCAACTTTCAGGCGATGTGACCGGAGACTCTGACATCCTCAGCACATTCCCCATCTTTCTGAAAATGTCACCCAAAATATGGCAGCCGGTGTAGGGTACAGAGGGGTGTATGCTAAACTACGCACCGCCTGCTTCTGTGCATGTACCACATTGTGGCACTTTCAGATGTTAATGAATACGCCCCTCACCTGTATACACCATAAGTTGTATTGTATGGACAACAAAGAGGCCTCCGGCACAATCTGGAACCAATTGACGTAAACAAACAGCGGTTATCACTGTAGCTAGGACAGTGCTGCAATAAGTCATGTATTCCAGGATTTGGGGGGAGTTCTACCCATTTAGCCAATAAATGAGGGATCAATGAAACTGATGCTTTCGTCAAAACTACTTTACTGAATTGTTTGTTAAAACAAAAACATAGAACCAAAATATGTGCTGGGCCGGTTTATTAAGACTGGCGCCATTAGATATATCTCCTGCATTAGGGAAACTGACGCTGATAAATATCTGCGGGGCGAGCAGTGCCAGAGAGGGATGAGAAAACCCATTCCTCGTACGCCTCCATGCTCTGCCCCCTCCCCCCATGCTGATTCGCAAAATTATACTGCGCGCACGCGGCCTCACAAAGTTGGGACAGGCAGTAAGCGATCGCTGTGTGGCAAACCTCTTCATCAGGTCAGGCTCCTGCCAGAGCCGCCGGCGCTGTCCCCAGAAGGGTTTTTTTTATAAAACAGACACAAAAAAAATTATATCTTATCGCTGCCATACGCAATGATAAGATATTACAGCCACCAATTATAAACCACGTATTGCTTTACTCCACGCTGCTGAGAAGCCGTCCCGTGGCTCTGTCACTTTCCCTATAACAAGAGGAACATGCAGGAAGAGAGACACATTGGCATTAGAGTGCAAAGAGATGGTTAATGGCGTATGAAAGTCTGAGGCGTAAACACTATGAGCGTCGCACAAAGTACAAGATACCGGTCTCTTCTTGGAATATATTCTAATCAGCTTTTACAGCCCAAAAAAGTGACTTACAGTACAATACAACGCAGCACAAGGATAATATACATTGATACATCGGTGACCATAACAATAATAACAACAACAGTACTAATAATAATAGTAGTAGTAGTAATAATAATA